>VZTY01001519.1:34799-87394 GCA_013400935.1 Turnix velox
CACTGGAACAGGTTGCCCAGGGAGGTTGTGGATGCCCCCTCTCTGGAGGTGTTCAAGACTAGGCTGGACAGGGCACTGGGCAGCCTGGTCTAGTGGGAGGTGTCCCTGCCTATGGCAGGGGGGTTGGAACTCGATGATCTTTGGGGTCCCTTCCAACCCAAACTATTCTATGATTCTATGATTCTATAAAACAGTAACATTAAACACCATGCACCCAAAATGGAAATCACAATGACAAATTAAAATCTAACATATAATTGAAAGATAGATATTTATGCCTGGTGACAAAAAACTAGTCACATGAATGTTGGAAAAATATTTGTGAAATATTTTGAGAGCATCTTTATGATATGCGGGTCTGAAAATTAGATCAACCATTTAAAGTTCATTCTTTGAGGTAACAAATTTACACAGTAGGTCTAATATCCAATCTAGCAAACAAACAGTAACATCACAAAAAGTAGGTTTTATCATAACCAAATACATTCAGTAATAAAAAATCACATCAGAGCAGAAATGCATCAGTTTCTTCAAAATGAGCAGGTTTTCTCAGTTGATTTTCTAGTTTTCCTTAAGAATCTCATCTTAGCCTTCATCAGGAAAAGTGCTTCAAAAAAACTCACTGTGCTAAAAATTAGTGCCCTTCACCAGTCACTTGATATGCTCTTTTTTGAAAATTATTAATACATTTTAATGTGCCAATTTATTTAATACAATTCTGTTTAGGCTGTCTGTTTACTGCCTCACAGACCATAAAAAGCTTTGCAAATATTCTCTTAACATTTTTATTTCAAAACACTAGAAATAGTCACTAGTTAGATTCTTTAAAATAATTCTATAATAAAATTAGAAAAAACTTGAGAGAATATTGTTTAAAATCCTGCCATGTTTTCAGGTTGTATTGGCCAATAATAAGATGGCAGATGATCTTCACCATTTCCCATATCTATCTATATCATATTCCACATATTATATACCATATATATTATATGCCTTATAATTTATTAGATTATTCATAATATTATAGATATAGATACATATATATATATATAAAGCTAAATTGAGTTTCTATCACTGTAATTTGATTCTGTGGATTTTTTTGAGCAAGAATATGGTTCATGGACTTGCTCTTACCGTTTCCCACCAGCTAAATAGTGTCCCAGAATTTTTAGAATGATTGATTTTGAATGGACTATGGAAAGACAGTTTAATCTGTAGTATAAGACATTAAGAACTCAGAATTAAAATTCCCTTCAGGGACATCAAAACCTTTAGCAAACAAACAATTTCCAAAAATACAGGTCTTAAGATTCTTTTTGTCTTTCTGTTCCATGCACTGCTACTTTGTTTTGATTTTTGCCTTAAATCTGGATAAAAATACACATGGAAATGCTGTAGTTTCATACCAAACAGTTCTATTAATTTTCCCTTCTTCTATATGCTGATATCACTGTATCAGTTTTCTTATCTGGGGCTGATATGTATTATCTGCTTCTGCTTTATCTAATTTCTTTTTTTTTTCAAAATTACTTTCCCTATTCATACCATCCCTGCACCTATTTATACATATTTTTTTCTTCTTTTTTTCCTTCTGTAATTCCAAAATTTCCATTTCAGTGTCTTTTCTTCACTCTGTAGCTTTACTGTTTCTCTCATATCACTTATTTCTTTCCCTGCTATGTTACCCTTAAGAGTTTTGGTGTTCTTTACCACCTCCATGTCCTGATGACATTTTCCCAATTAGTTAAAGTGGAAGTTCAAGTTGAAAAGCTTACTAATTGACATATAGAATATTTACAGTGGAGAAACTAACAGAAGCAAAGTATAAAAGTATTTCCATAATCTGCACAACCAGTTAGTAATGTGTACAATGTGCTCCCATGCCCTTCCAATTTAATGAAAGTTAATTTCACAAAAATTAGAAAAATATTAAATGTACATGTAATTGAATTATTTTAGCTTATATATTTTGGAAATTGAATGGAATTGTCATAAGAATGCTAATGGCTATTAACTTCTTCACAATATGGAATGATACATTTAATAGAATTCAGGATATTTCTTAAGTTTGTAATAACCATATTATGATTTTTAAATTGTTGTTTTTAAATTGAACTTTTATTTCCATCTGAAAGATGATTAGGATAATTTTTTCTTTGAGAAATCTAAAACTTTACATAGCATTATGCTACAAAATAGAATAAATGTCAGGTACTGAAAGCATCCAAATAGTCAAAACCTGATAGTATCCTCACTAAATGGCAACTTTTCAAGGATAATAAGCTTCTTGTCATTTTTCTTGATGAAAAAATATGAAAAATGTGCTGTTCAATAAATTAATATCTCATGTCCTTTCACTTTTTTAATTTCAAAAAGTGCTAGTGGCAGAATCCATAAATCTATAGGAACATTTGGGGCAGCGACCATGCATAGTAATCCAAAAATCCATCTTGAAGTAAATAGACATGTCTCTATTGGCATAAAGGTAACATATTTATTCTTATAAGTGCAGAATTTTATCTCATGTCTTCAGAACACCAAAGGCTACCCTTAAGGAAAGACATACTAATCTTTCACCTGTCATGAATATTTACTTATTTCCTGAAAGTCACAGTGACTAGACATGATTACATAAATTATTATTTCCAATGGGACCATTGCAGTACTGATAAAGACAAGCTACTTGCACAAGAACTAAGACAATGGAAGAGACTGAAAAAGTCTTTTACAATCAACACATCAGGATATGAGCACTGTTAGTATTTATTAACCCTAACAAGCATTCAGATTTTGTCCTAGTTCCTGATCCTTCACTATCATTCCTGGGATAACTCCAAGCAAGAAAGCTGTTACTGCTAAGGACCTAATTACATTCTGTAACTAAAATTCTGATTTCAAAAGAGAAACGAGAGACTTCAGGAATAGAAGGTTTCAAGTTTATTGAAGGCTGATGACCTACAAATAGTAGGAGAAAAATTTCTTAGAGAATAAGATAGCAGAATGAATAATTAACCTCCTAAAGAAGGACGTGAGATAAATATAGGGGATCCACAAAAAGATAATACAGAATGCAAACTGGTCAGCAAAGAAATCCCTACACTGCTATTGTTCAAGATGGGTAGAAATAAACTGAAACTGTGCAAAGTAATGCAAATTATCAGATCCAGATTATCAATATTATCAAGTAATGGAGATTATCCAGAGTTCTGCTTATTTACATTATTCTATTTATTCTATTCTATGACTTCCTTGTGTTATAGTTACTAAAAGTACTCTGTTTCTGGTGCTGGAACACCATGGACCTCCCCCTGGCTTTAGTAATATTAACTATAGGAACAGCTATCTCTGCAAGGAGCTTAGGGCACTCTACGAATATGAGAAGTTCTTGGCCTGATTTAGGGCATTGCTAAATGTTGCTTGAATAAAAACAAGACAAAATTCAAATTAGACTATGGTATCACTTTAATAGACTGAAAATACAGAAGCAGCAAAATATGCACAAACTGTATGTCTTAGTATCAGAAAAATAAGCATTTATATGATCTTTTTAACACAGAAAATCTTGGGTTACACTGTCTAAGCAATTTAACTAACCTGTAAAAGTAAAGTTAAGTCAGAGACATCACCTCATGCCATCTGTTACATGATGAGGGGACATAGTGGGTGAAGTGGTAGGGAAGCATCTGAGAGGGGAAGAAGGTTGTTCCACATAATTTCATAGGACAAAATTGTAAGTGACCAATATACATGGGAGCTGATGCATCTTCATTTCCTCCTGAAAACAACTCCTTTGTTTATATTACAGGAATGTGATAGAATGGCTTTATTAGTGTAATGTTAAATGTATGGGTCTAATTTATTCTTGCTAGTTTGCAGTTAGAGGAATACACAAACAATGACCGCTGCCACTTGGGCAGTACTCTGGAGGCTCCTTCTTCAAGTACAACTAGATGAAGCCTTAGTGTGTATGTGCATGTGTGTATAGAGTGGGGCAGCTTTGCCAGTTTTAGGCACAGAGGTTTCATCTCTATGGGAAATGGTTCACATAGAATTTGCCCACGAGTTGCTTCTATTTATGGAGAGGCACTTGGCATGCAATTCAGAGCTGCAGATCTTGCGACTGAACTTTAATATTTGGTGGAATATGTGAAATTATTTTAAGCATAATCAGATATGGTACAATTAAAGCAAATCCATTCCTCGCAATTCCCATCTGCAGTCAGTGCTACTGCTGTGCCAGTGTCTGCCAGCTAGTACTGATGCTCCAGAACTGACTCTTACAGCCCAACTCAGACATGCTTCTTGCTTGGACAGGATAACTGCTCAGAAATGAAATGCAGGTCTGTCGTTCGCTCGCTCTCTTTTTTTTTAACCTTGCTCTCATTTATCTCCATTTTAAGAGCCAATAATGAGATGAATTAAGTGGTGATGCCCTTTCATTTTTCCTCATTAGAGTTGCTGGCTATTTCAGCCTTGCCCCTGCTGAAGAATTACTTCAGGGATGCAGCCATCTTGCAATTCCTCTTCATTAAACTAGAGGAAGCAAAAGTATGTAAAAATCACATTGTCCCTGTTATGTCAGCAGTCTGGATGAAGAATTTAATGGTTATAAATGGGCTGTCTCTTATAAAAACATGTCATCTGTGCAAAGGCAAATAACTTTTCAACACGTTATATATTTTGCTTTGGTTCACCTCGTAGAATGCTGCCTCATACTCTAGGGTTTGTCCAGACTTTCCACAACTGATGAAAACTTATTTGTTTTCTCAATTTTAAGATGTGAAGAGGGGTTATATTTAGTCAGCATAAGGAAAAATGAGAAACTCAAATGTATCTCTATACGTTTCTCACATTTAAATTCTGTTTCTGTCTCCAGCACGTTTTTTTTCCACAGGCTGTGAAGAAGAGCTATCTGACTCACTCCCAGCTCTGCTACATTCCTGCTGACACCACAGCTAGGCATAAGAATTGATGGAGGAGTATTTTCATATTACAAAGACAGTGCTTCATCAAACCAAGTATTTTGGAAATAATGTCTGTTTGGAGAACATTCTTCTACAAAATAGTTGGAAAGTATCATTTCAGCTTTTCAAAAAAAAGTTTTCAAATTAGAAGCAGTGGTTTCATTCAGTATTTCTTATATTAACTTGAGTGATTGCAGTAAAATTACAAAATATTGTAAGTAAAAATATGTTATTATAAACAAATGGTGTGAAAACATATTTTTTACAGCTGAACAGTTTTGGTGTTCTGGAGTTTTCTGTGGAAATTCCAGCCCACATTCATTAATAAAAACTATTTTAAAATTGATGGAATCAAATATTTCCAGGAAAACTTAAAACTTCAGAATATTATCAGACTCAGAAGTAGCGCAGTCATATATTACACTCCACTGTGAAAAAAAAAAGTCAAATTTTTAATATGAGCTTTAAAGTGTAGCATCTTATCATATTGTCAATATGAAAAGAAAATTTATGTTTTATATTCTTCCTCATACAAAATTATTGTGATGTTGCTGTTCTAACATAATGAGAAAGTAATAATTTCTGCAGCTCTTAATTCCTAAGTCTTTAATTAGAAGTTCATAATGAATAAAAATACAGTAAATTCTAACATCTACCATAATTAATTCAGTTGAATAAGATTTCATTTAATTGTGTTTAAAGGGTCTTTCACATAAAAAACAACAAGGAGGGGGAAGACAAAAAATTGAAAACAAAAAAGTGCTTTCCTCCTTTCAAGGAAGTGGAATGGTCTTTTTTACTGTGTGAATTGTGACAGTAACCAATGTGCAGAGCTGGAAGAGAGCACTGCTTTTCTTACTGTGCCAATTAGACACTGGAGTTATGTTTTCAGGCTACCTTGAAGACAAGAGATCTGTTTCCCATTAGATTCTTTGTCTTCTTTGTTCCTCATAGCTATGATCTGTGATAATAAGCAGAGACAACCAAACTGGCCCTAATAGGTCATGGTGAAAGTATTATTCTATGCAGAGAACAGATTCTTCCACTCATTAATACTGCTTTGGAAAACACAAGAAGAATCTCATGTCAAGTCTTATCTCTTCTCAAGAGAAAAGACATCAATTACTCATGTTTAGGTGAAGAGATGAGCAACACTGCAGTAGTGCACCCAAATGGATGCCAGAGTTCCATGAAGCTTATGCCTCTGAACTGCACCATGTCCACCAAAACATGAGTCAGAGATGTTGTCTAATATTGGACACAGGATCTTGAGAAATAGCCACACAATGGCATTTTTGGGGTTACTGATGACCCTGTCCTCTCACTCTCCACACTACCTAATGGAAGTCTCTCAAGGGTTCTTTATTTAGAAATTATTTGTGAAATACTGTTCATTTTTATTGCCGCAGTTTTCATAAAGACTGTCCTACTTCCCAGTATCTAACAGGAGCAAGAGGGATTAGAATAGCAGTTCCATTGCAAAGGAAAGAAAATTAATCTAACCATTATTACTTTTCATTAATCTATACCATTGTTATAAATTATAAGACTGTTAAGTATGGTATGTCACTATAATCTGTTATTTCGTACCAAACACTATTTGCATATTTGGATTTTTCATTTATAGACGCCTATGCTCATTCTTCACTTTTATTGAAAGTGTAATTCATTTAAATGTCTATAGCACAGATAACAATCTACTTTGAAATATAGGAATACTTAAGCTTTATAAATTGAGGCTGAAGCAGCTAAAAGAAACATCAGCATTTCATTCCTTTCTGCAGATGGATTAAAAAAAAAAGCATTCACATACCTTAAAGCAATAAGCACAATTATTATTTCTGAAACTAAACTACTGGAAATGGCATTGCAAGGCAAGCAACTTTGACAGCCTTTCCACAAATGGTTGGCTTATCAAGTTTCTTTTTTTATGATGCTTAGGAAGTATGTCTAGGAAGTAACATTAGTCACTAGTATTGGTCACATAGACTCACAATTTCTCAAGTCGAAATCATGCAGTTGACCTCTTCAGAGCTAAAACATAGCAAGCTGTTAAATCTAGGATGCATAAAGATTCTTCAAATATCTGTGTCTCCACCAGTAAAAAAACCCAACAACCAAATAAATAAGAAAATTCCCAATGCTTAAACTTCTATAGTTATGATCAATGTGTGAGTCCTGATAATGCTGGGCTGTTCATCCCCTAAAATGTGGTTAAATATGTGAAGCATTTCTTTCCTCATCTTGCCTCCAAAACCACTTCCAGCTCACATACTTTAAAAAGAGGGCTGCATAAAATACACATTAGAGATTGGTAACAGTCTAATACGTTATACCCCAGGTGATTGTCCCATAGCATGTTATAGGCCATCAGACTTACTTTTAGAGCTTTGCAGAAGATACAACCCAGATGCCTTGTGAGTTTTACTGGGCAAGTTATTCCTAAGCATTTCTAGCTAACTTTAAGGAAAGTGCCTAAATCTTCACATTTTCCATTCACTTTGAGACCACTGGTTTCACAACTATCTTCTCTTAGATCCTGTCTGCAGCCAAATAACTCTCACAGAATCACAGAATGTCAGGGTTTGAAAGGGACCTCAAGATGACGATCTAGTCCAAACCCCAAGGCAAAGTGTTCGTATTTATCTTGTTATTAAATGTGATTAACTTCATTTCAGTTAATGCAGGACTTCTTAGTATGTTTTTCAGGTTTCTTACCACTTTGTAGTAACTATTTATAGTAAACAGAAAGAAATATATACCAACAAGGGTTAATTTGCCTCATTCAAAGATAGAAGCAGAAACAGGTGAGACAAATGACTTTGCAAATGCACCTGTTCTCTCCAACAATAAAGGAAATCTACTTTAGATCAAGATTATCCAATTTTAAGTGATTTAAAACAAGGGAAAAAGGAGTCATTGGTGATTTGATTTCAGCCTTTTGTTTTTAGGCATTACAATGCTTTATTATAAAGTGGTACCTGGCTGCACCAGTCCTGGCAATCATACATCTTCTGCAGTCATGTTTAGCATACACTTTTTATGAACATCCTTGCAGAAACCTATCTGTGGGTGAAAACTTTCATGCATGTTCTGACTGTTGCTTTTACCTGACAATACTTGTCATCATCACAGTAGCAAGGAAATTATGCAGAAAAATACACATGGAGGATATTTCACAGGCATTTAAAGTTCTCATTTATATGCTTGGCTTTTTAAGTGATGTTAAACCTCCTTTCTAAAAGGCACTCAATGCACTGGAGTAATCTTGTAACTGTAAATAAAGAAATAACTGCATTTCACTGCAGAATTTAAGTTTAGGCACTGGTGTCTTAGAGTATCCTGTCAGAAAACAGGATGGAAGAGTATTCAGCCACAGGCAGTAAAAACTTCTGAAAGGGATTTTATGTATGATAAAAACATACCTTACATCCAGTTTAAACTCATTACAATTTAATATTGGATATAATGTTTTGAGTGCAGTGCTTGGCAGGATGAGCAATCCATTAAAAGAACTAGCTTTGCAAAATTAAAATTCCATTTTAAAAGCTGCAGGTTGCTGATAGAAATCAAAAGTAAGAGCTTGACTCACATGTTCTGATGATTATAGAATGCTTATTTAATTTCTTGACCAGGTGCTCTTCTTATGTTTCACCAGTCAGCTCTCCTCAGGCAAAGCACCTGCATAGGAAAAGAAATTAATAGAGAGCACCAATAGCAGAGGAAAGGCAAGCCTGTAATTCATTTGATTTAAACCAACATGAAGGAAAGTACTTAAAATGTTATGGGTCCTTACTACTTTCTTGCACCACAAGAAAGTTCCCCCATCCCAAAACCCTCCATGCCATTAAGGAGTTCATGTATTCAGGTTTCCTCTGGATAGGTGCTAAAAAATTTAATGCCAAATCCAAGAAGCACTTGGAAGAAATGTAAGAGGATGTAGGGAGATAATGAGGAAAGCTAAGGCATCCTTAAAATTAAACTTTTCAAGAGGGACATCTTTAAATACATTGCAGGTAAAACTTGCACAAGAGGCATTGTAGGCCCACTGATGAATGAGGTGGGTGCTCTGATGACAGAGGATACAATGAAGGCAGAGTTACTGAATTACTTATTTGTCTCTGTCTATACTGCTGGAGGCTGTCCTGAGGAGCATCATACAACTAAGTCTTCAGAGGAAGTCAAGATGTGTGCCTGGGTTGATAAGGACTGGGTTAGGGACCAGTTAAGCAATCTGTACATCCAAAGATCCACAGCTCCTTATGGAAGGCACCTGAGGTAAGCTGGAGGAAGTCATTGTTAGGTCAATCTTCACTATCTTTGGTAAGTCATGAGGAAGAAGTGAGGTGAAGACTGGAGGAAAGCAAATGCCACTCCAGTTTTCCAAAAGGGCAAGAAGGAGGACCTGGATAACTATAGACCAGTCAGCCTCACCATAGAAGAAATGACCAGGTGGTACCAGATGGGTAGATGGTGGTAAAGCAGTGGATGTGGTCTGTCTTGATTTCAGTAAAGCATATGATACTGTCTCCCACAGCATTCTCGCAGCTAAACTGAGGAAATGTGATCTGGTACTGAGATGAACTGTGAACTGGCTGAAGGAATGAAGCCAGACAGTTGTGATCGATGGGACAGATCTAGATAGAGGCCTGTCTCTAGAGTCCTTCAAGGATCGGTACTGGGACCAGTACTCTTCAATATATTCATCAATTACTTAGATGAGAGACTAAGTCTGTCAGCACTGTCAGCAAGTTTGCTGATGTCCAGAAACTGGGAGGAGTGACTGGCAGGACAGAAGGCTGTGCTGCCATCCACAAGACCTGGACAGGCTGGAGAGTTGAGCAGGGAGAAATTCAATGAAATATAACAAAGGCAAGTGTAGAGTCTTGCATCTGGGCAAGAACAACCCCGTGTATCAGTATACGTTGGGGACTGAGCTGTTAGAGAGAAGTGCAGGGGAAAGGGACCTGGGGGTCACTTCTTGAGGTTCTCCAAGCTGTTCTCCAGACCTCCCATCAGTTAGCACGGGAGAAAATACACCAACACAATAAAACCTTTCCAATCACGTAATCAGAGGCCTCTATGCTGCTTCATTTCCTTGTATAAACATAACATTTGCAGTATGAAGGTTTGCCTATATCTATCAAAACCAGATATCTGATGAAGCACTGTGAGAAACTTTTGCTTTATTTTCTTAAGATGAAAATTATGTAGGCACTGTATCAGGTACAACTGGTAGGGATAGAGGTGGGGTGTCTTGAATGGGAAGTGTCCATGAGCTGCCTGTACTGGAAGTGTGTAGTGCAAAACAGAGGTGACACCAGTGTAAACGGCCCACAACTCCCTGGGATGAGCCACTGCAAATGGGAGCTTGTGGCTTAAAGGCTGAGTACGAGGAAGGCAAGGAAAGGTGTGCCAATAAAGGTTGACTATTTTCTTAGTAGCTTTGTGGATTGGTTTTTGTCTCTCAATATCCAAATCAGTAAAACTTTGTGCCTTTTTGCAGTAAATTAATTTAAGAAAAATTCCCCAAAGCTTAGATGGTACTTTCTGAGATCCACTCAGAGTAAACTTAATCTATGAGAGTAATGCAGGCAATTGCTTGATCTCACACAGAAGTCATTCAGCATTCCTTCATAGTCTGTTGTGGTACTTTTGAAAATGATGGGGAGCTGAACATGTTAAAAGTAGTTATTTCTCTGTCAACTGTGTAAAGGTGTCTAGGTCAAATACAGATATTTGCTTTTCTAAAGTCAGAAGTTAGCTGAGGTCATTGCACCACTTGAGGGAAATCCCATTTTCAGCATAAACAATTTCTTTTACTAAGAGAGGGTTTGTTGCTCTCCATGAGTCTTAGGTATGATCCAGAATCACCTAAGATTTTTAAAAGTTGTGTGTCATAGTTCACAATATCAGTTTATAAAAAAATTAAATTATGATAGATTATCCCACACAAAGCATACCTAAAAATACTTCAGATGAAAAAGGATAACATTATTTATGCAGTCAAAGACCTAGAGTTGTAAATTAGCCATTAATCTAACTGGTCCTAAACATGCCATGGGAATTAAAGTAATTTTGTAATGCCCCCATTCTGTCTGGTCTTGACACAGTTAAATTAAAAGCATGCAGTGAACAGCTGGTATAAATTCAAACTATTCTTCTTACTAAACAATACAAAGCAAGGAAGCAACTTTTTTTAGTCAACATGAACTAAAAAGCCATAACTTTTTAGTTCATGTTGACAAATTAAGAAGCAAATAGAACCTAATCACATTCAAACATGCCCAATGCAAATGTCAAATACTTCCTTACAAATTATACTCCAGGAACAGCATATATCATTTCATGTATGTTTTGACTAGAATATAATAGATGGACATTCATCAGCCCTCTACACAATTTTTCCCCATTAGATGTAGGATTCAGAAACATATTCATTTCTTATGTCATTTAGCCTACCATCATTCAGTCTGTCCCACTGAGTTTTCAGAATATACAGTTAAAATTAAACCACATCAATTGTGCAAATATAGTTATCAATGACCCTTTAAATAACAAGAATTAAGCTTTTTAACAAGATTCTGGAGAGGCAGTACCATTTATTTTAACTTGTTATTCTATATTGCTATATTGTTGTTCTATATTTATTTAAACTAGCTGTCTCATCCTAAACAGGATGAGACCTTAAGTGAAGTCCCTAGGTATTGGCTTAACATAACTATTAAAACTAAATTAGCAGAATTCTCAAGCATATGCAAATGAAACTACTAGTATTTAGAGTTTTACCATTGCCTTTATCAGAACAAGTGACAGTGAAGTAGACTAAGGTAGATGTGTGGACTATATGTAGATTATTCCTGGACCATAGCAGTTTTTCAGAGTTTTTTGTGAATTATAATGCATTTTTATGACTACATTTTTCAGGCAACAATTGAAAAAGTGACACATATCTGTAGACCAAACTCATGACACGCAGAGGAGAAGGGGAGGAACGGTGGCTCTCTATATCAATGAGCAGCAGGAGTGCATGGAACTTTGTTTGGAGATGGATGAGGAGCTACTAGAGAGCTTATGGATCAGGATCAAATGGAAGGTAGGGGAGGGAGATGTAGTGGGAGTCTGTTACAGACCACCTGACCAGAAAAAAAAGCTGGATGAGGCCCTCTACCAACAGTTAGAAACAGCTTCATGTTCACAAGCCATGGTCCTCATAGGTGACTTCAACCACTCTGACATCTGTTGGAGGGAAAATGCGGCAAGGCACCACTGATCACAGCTTCCTCTTTCAAGTGGTACAGGAACACTCAAGAAGAGGAGCCATGCTGGACCTTGTTGTCACCAATGATGAGGGTCTAGGGAGTAATGTGGAGCTCAAAGGCAGCCTTGGATGCAGCGACCGTGAAATGATGAAGTTATTATCCATAGGGCATTGAAGAAGGGGCACAGCAAGCTCATCACTCTGGACTTCAAGAGGGACCTCTGGAGGGCCCTCTTTGGTAGGGTTCCATGAAAGGAAAAGGAGGCCAAGACAGCTGGGCAGTATTCAAGGACCATCTCCTCCAAGTCCAGGAGCTGTGCATCCCAAGGAAGAAGAAGATGGATAACAATGCCAGGAGGACTCCATGGATTNTGAAATGATGAAGTTATTATCCATAGGGCATTGAAGAAGGGGCACAGCAAGCTCATCACTCTGGACTTCAAGAGGGACCTCTGGAGGGCCCTCTTTGGTAGGGTTCCATGAAAGGAAAAGGAGGCCAAGACAGCTGGGCAGTATTCAAGGACCATCTCCTCCAAGTCCAGGAGCTGTGCATCCCAAGGAAGAAGAAGATGGATAACAATGCCAGGAGGACTCCATGGATTAAAAAGGAGCTTCTGGACTTGATCAGGAGAGTGTATCAGGCTTGGAAGCAAGAGAGGGTTAACTGGGAGGAGTACAAAGAGGTTGTCCGAGTAACAAGGGATAAGGTTAGGAAAGCTAAAGCCCAGATAGAATTAAAGCTGTCCAGAGACATAAAGGGGAATAAGAAGAACTTTTACACCTATAAAGGTGACAAAAGAAAGACTAGGGAAGATGTGGGCCCTTCCAGAAAGGACACTGGAAAGCTGGTCACAGGGAATTTGGAGAAGGCTGAGGTGCTCAATAACTTCTTCACCTCATTCTTCACTGCCAAGGTCTCTGCTTGCACCACTCAGGTCTTAAAAAGTAAGGGCATAAACTGGGAGAAGGAAGATCAACCCACTGTGAGTGAAGATCAGGTCTGAGTCCACCTGAAGAACTTGGAGGTGCACAAGTCCATGAGACCTGATGAAATCCACCCATAGATCCTTAGGCAACTGGCAGATGAAGTTGACAAACCACTGTCCATCCTATTTGAAAGGTCATGGCAGACTGGTGAAGTTCCCACTGACTGGAAAAGAGGGGACATAAGCCCCATTTTTAAAAAGGGAAAAAAAGAAGATCCAGGAAACTACAGGCCAGTCAGTCTCACCTCTGTGTTCTGTGCCTGGCAAAATCATGGAGCAGATCCTCCTGAAGGCACTGCCAAAACACATGGAGGATGATACTGAAATGATTTGAGGTAACCAACAAATCATGTCTGACCAATATGGTGGCCTTCTATGATGGAGCATAGAAATCTTGATGAAGAGAAAGCTAAGGGGGACCTCATAGTAGCTTCTCAATACCTGAAGGGGGACTACAGAAAGTCAGGGGTAGGAATTTTTAATAGGATATGTGATGGCAGAACTAGGAGTAATGGGTGTGAATTGGAAGAGGGGAGATTCAGGCTAGATATAAGAAAGAAATTCTTTACTGTGAAGGTAGTGAGACACTGAAACAGGTTTCCCAGAGAGGTTGTGGATGCACCTCTCTGGAGGATGCACCTCTCTGGAGGTGCTTAAGGCCAGGCTGGACAAGGCACTGAGCAACCTGACTTAGTGGGAGATGTCCCTGCCTATGGCAGAGGGGTTGGAACTTGATGATCTTTAAGGTCCCTTCCAACCCAAATCATTCTGTGATTCTGTCCCTCTTGTACTTGGCTCTACCTCCATCTAAAGTGCTGTGTTCAAGTTGTGGGCCCCTCAAAAGAAAGACACTGGAGTGGGTCCAGAGAAGGGCAAACTGGTGAGTGGCCTTGAGGATAAGTCTCATGAGGAACAGCTGAGGGAGCTGGGTTTTTTTGATCTGGAAATGGAGGCTGAGGGGAGACTTTATTGCTCTCTTCAAGTGCCTGAAAGGAGGTTCTAGAGAGGTGGAGGTTGGTCGCTTCTTGCAAATGATGGAAGATAGGAAAAGAGGGAACAACATTGAGTTACACCAGGGGGAGGTTTGGATTAGTTATTGTGTAAAATTTCTTCACCAGAAAGGTTACCAGACACTGGAACAGGCTATAATAAGAAGCTAAGCTATATCAAACTCTATTAGTATTTTGGAAAAACTTTATAACTAAGAAACCCTGAAAAGATTTGTTAATGTGGAAACCAGAATCATTAAACTGTAGGTTCAGTTTATCAGTCACAGCACTATTCTCATAATTACGGCTTAGAAGACTTCATTCCATTACAGATTTTTTAATTGAAGTGTCATTCATTAGTGGCTGAAACAGCACGCTGATTTGATTAGGGGGGAAAAAAAGGAAAAAAAATAAAATGTAATTATTCCAGTTCTGCTTAAGTAAAAACCTTTCATTTCCAAACAATGTTGTTCTGTTGGTCTCCAGATTCTTTAATTTTTGCTAAGGAATATATTTTCAATTAAAGACTGCTAAAGCCATTAATTTATTCTTTGTGATGAAATTAGGCCCACAGGCATAACAGAAACAAAAGTGGGGTTTTTTTTTTATTTTCTTTAATAAATAGATCTAAGCCAAGATAGCAAGTTCCTGGCATCACTGAACTACCAAAGGTTATTTCCTTCCCTGAACTGGCATAGATGCCTGGGAAAAAAGGTACAAGCAGAATAGCTGTAGAATATTTTTCTACAAGCCTCAGAAATAATATGGGGGTCAGATTTTTTAGCAAATCAGACAATTGTTGCAGTCAGAGAGTTAATGGAGTTATAGTTGTTTTCAAATTCTCATTTTGATGGGCTAGAGCAGACCTAGATTGTCAAAGATTCAAAGATTTTGTGACATGTACTTCTGTTTCACCAGGAGGAAGGGCCTGACACAATTGGAAAAAGAAAAGTCTTATATTACAATAAGGATTTATTTGTGCATAAAGCTCCTTAAACAACTTCCTGAGGAGTCTCATTCTACTAAAAGCAGCTGATAATTTTTTATTATCTGGCTACATTACAGCATGTATTGAGATATGTGGTTACATCAGGACCTCATCAGAACTCTTATCAGGAGGATATTTTTGGCCTCTATAAGCTCTATTCTCTAACTAACTGAATTGACATATCAGCATAATTCATAGCGCTGCTAACTGTATTGATGTCATCAGTCTGCTTCAAAAAAATAAAAAAAGCTTCATTTCATATTAATAAAAATGCATATTAAGTTAGCTAGTGGCATTTGTATTATTCAAGGAGTAAACAAGGAAGAAAACCACATAGTATTAAATCTGTGAATACAAAGATAAGATTAACACAAACTAAGATTAAAGGTTTGATTAACTGTAAAATGAAGTATTTTATATGCAAGACAAAAAATAAAGAAAATGTTAAAATTATTGGTGGTTTTGTAGATTAAAATAGAACAGTCATTTTATATTGCAACAGTCTTCAAAGTTAAGGTTTCTGCTTCTGGTGAGTAGTAAACAGCTGGAGATATATCCAGGTATCCACAGAAAAATTTTGAGTTCATGGTCGTGCATGAGTAGGTGATGAACTTCTTCCATTCTTCTAAATAGTGGACATCACACTTTCATTTCTGTTTGGCAACTGTTTAGCAAAGGGTAAGCAAAAACATCAGGAAAGGAAGGTCAGCTGGAAGCATGCTTGGAAAATCAGCACTTTGTAGAAACCCTAGGGCTTTTTGCCATTAACCTGTTTCTGGGACCACTGTAAAATGTTTTGTTTTCTTTTCAACAGGGAGCTTTAAACAGAAATAAATAGAAGCATAAAAGTTCTTTAAATCAGTTTAATGTTATAATTGGGGATTTGAATGTTGGAAGATAAATGCTTAATAATTCAGGGAAAAAAAAGCAATGAAGGAATGAGCATATAGCATATCAAAATATGTGCAAATCTGAAACAATTTATCGGTTCAAGGAGAGAAATAAATTAGCGTTCCAATTATTATGTTTTTAGAGTTCCTTGGTGAATAATTCTTCTAATTATTAGACAACACAAAATAATTCAGTTTTAAAAGATAAATTTTCCAAGCAATTTGTGGGTATTTAAACAGAAGACTCAATAAGGCTGATTGGAACCTTATAACTGATCTCTTTTCACCAGTATGTTAAAAGCATTTACCTCCAAGACACATTTTAAAGGTTTTTAGACCCTCTCTTCAGCATGATTAGACTCCAATGTAAGGAGGACAGCCTACCCTTGCAAACATTTATTTCATGTGGTAGAGTATGTTTTATTTCTCCAAATGTTTCTCAATCATAAGGAACGTTCACATTAACATATTTGGACAATAACCATTTCTTTTCCTATCGCACTTCTAGTTTTACCAAGGATGATAAAAAGTTAATTAGCTTTTTTATAAACACTTTTTCTGTTACTTAGATATTGAACTTTAAATGACTGGAATTTCCAAAAGAGTCTGCAGCATGTCTGCAGGGATAAAAAAACTGCTGTGAGAATACCTTTTAATGCAAAAAATAAAAAAAAATTTAAAAAATAGAGTATTTCTCCCATAGACACACAGGTCCAGGATGGATTCTTTAGTATAATGTCAGTTCCACTGTAGAATGTTTTTTTCCCCATTTAAAACATTTTTAAGACCTTAACATCAGGAAGATTATGTCTGCAATCCTAAAAAAAAAAAAAAAATCCTACAAAACCAACACAGGAAGACTCAAACTCGTTTCAGAGAAAACAAAAGCATATCAGAACTCCTCAAGCTTAGAAGAAACAGGATTATATCTTTCCAATACATTTTCAATATTTAAAGCACAGAAAGCAAATAACTTTGTAAACTCCCCATTTTTAAGCAGCATATGCAGTTCTGAAAATAAAAGGGATTTCCTCATTTTCTATTGTGGCACACTAAGGTCATCCTTCTTACAGGCTTTCATTAAAAGAACTTTAAGCTTGTCTGCCAGGTCATACCAGCCACATTGTTTAGATAAGAAAGAGAGAGGAAGGCAACATCCATCCTAGAACAGTACAAAAGTAAACAGAAAAAAAAGCTAACACCCAAAGACTAAATAATGCAATGGTAAGGCCAAGAAACAAAACACAAATATTCATATCACTGACTGGCCTATTTTTCACATGACTTTGCTTATATCTGCACAGAGTATTTATTTTTCACATACCTTTGCTTATATCTGCACAATATTTGTGCTTGCAAAAGCAAGCCTCAGAGCAAGCTGTGCTTTAGACATAGTGTGTCCATCCTGAATGCATTCCTCAAGTAACTGGTTTTTTTGGCTTTCTTCACTTTTTTTGCAAGTAGGCCTATTTTGTTCTCCCTCTGAGGGGCATCTGTAAATCTGCTCTCTTCCTGAGAACATACCCAAATACAGCCCTTTCCCAGACAGACTTGTCAAAAATTATATATCACACAGAACTAAAGGAAGCTGCAAGAGAGCCCAGCAAGCACATTTGCCTCCTTACACCTTAATCTTTGACAGTTTTTGGCAGTTACATCCAGCTCAGCCAAATTTGGTTTTGCTGGAAGGACAGTGTGTGCTTGCTTTTTAGAGGTGGCTCTCTCCCTCTAAGAGAGAGCTCATAATCCATTTACCCCTCACCTTTCCTCCATAGCTAGCAGTTGCTAACATATTCATATTGGGAGAAGCTAGTAAAGCTTAAAATTAAAAACAAAGAGAAGATTTTTTTTCTTTTTAAAGCTACCATCAAAAGTATAAGTCTTGGTAGGATAATGAGATTACAGAAGAACAGTATCTCTGTGAAAGCATGGACATTCTTTTCTTCCCATACAGTCCATTCATCCTTTCCTGCTTCACTCTTTTCTCTTGAAAAAATACACACGCACATAGATTGAGGCTTGAAATGACCCAGAGCATTAAGGAAAGAAAAGGTACGTGGAGGAGAAAGCACACAATACCCATAACTAAGCAGAACACATGTAACTTGTCAATTCTCCTCACTAATAGATATTTACAACATCCAAGGATCATAATTTTAGTAACGCTATAGAATACTAATGTTTTATCTTCCGATGTAATATATTTGACTTATAAAATCATTTAATTGTTTTCAGCAATGATTTTCCAAGGGACTGAGATTCATGTTTATAGTCAGCAATATTACAGGGTACTTCTGACTGAATGGTATAAGGCAATATCATATGTCTTGTACCTACCAAATCATTTATCTTTCACTGTATTTGCACTTTTCTAACTACAAAGCGATAGACTAAGCGACAGGCATAATTATTCTTATCATGGGAAAAAAAAAGAAGAGGGGTAGAGCAGGTGCAAATCAATAGTCCCACAGGCAAACAAATGCTGTAGAGGTAGGTGCTCATTGTATTAATGAAGAATGAATATTGATTTAGTTAACAGCAGTGTTCCAGTAAACTTTTGTAAGCATCAGTGGCTCTGTTTTGTGAACTCTTCCATGAAGGCAGATCCCATTACCTGTATAGATTCCTATTCATTTCTAAAGAGCATCTTCCATGAAAGGCAGTTTAAAGGACTAAACATGACTCACAGCAGAGCAGTTCTGAATAGTTAAAATATAAACCTGAGTTAAGGTTATTAAGGAAATTAGGTTTTACTTATTCCCACAGCTCCTAGGAATTTTCAAATTGCAACCTATATTTTTTTAATTAAGTAATTTTATTCATATGTCTTCTTTATAATACCACAGTATCTGCATATATATATCTCTACTCTGACTTCATATATGGAAATTCCTACTTTTTTTTTTCAGAGAATATTCTGTGGTCTAACAGAGTTCACACAGATGATGAATACTCATCCATATATAAATAGAGAAAATTAGGCATTAAAAAGTTCTCAAACCCTTCACTGAACTTTAGTTCAGTACCAAAAAGCTGTTAGTTAAAAGCAACATACCGAAAAGTATTTTGATGCTGTGAAATGTTGGAAAGGTCCCTCTGAAAGCTCTATAGTGATTAAAGTTATACCTAAAGATAACAACATAAAAACACCTTTTAGACTTTTTAAACTTACCCAAGATAGATTGTTGTGTTTGAAGACCTAAAAAAATGTATTATGCTTCTAATGTAACATGCATTTGGTTTTATTCTTCCTTCAGAAAAGATGTTCAGGCATGGCAGGGGAGTTGGAACTACATGATATATAAGGTGCCTTCCAACCCAAACCATTCTATTCTGTGCTTCCATTCTATTCTATTAATCGCAAAAAGATTTTATTCTTCTTTGAAGCCACAACTTTGTATAAAAGTATCTAGCTATATTGTCATTTAGAAAAAATATGTTTATTAGTGCATGAGAGTTAAATACTTTAAAGACTATTAGTAATATGTAGACTTTATTAAAGGAAAGGGGACATGTACTTTGAAAAAAAGAATTACAGAATCACTCTATTTTTAAAGTAAGAAAATAACCCCTAAAAGAACTGTATTTCATATAATGCTTTTGCAAGTCTGCTGGATTGTTAAACACATAGTATTTAAGATACTAAAGGAAATTTTTGTCAGGATTGGAATATTCTTCTCCTAAAATTTGCTGTCTCTGCTTGTAAGAACGCTGTTTAAAAGGCCTAAAGGAACTCCAGCAGGAAAAGCAATGGATCAAGCAGATAGCACAAGGGACACTCTGCAAGACTAGACTTAAGACATCATTTCCCCTGTCATCAGTACAGAATGAGGAGCAGAAGGAAGATACCCCTATGTATACAGCATTTTTGAGCTTCCCATCTGTACTCTGCTACAGTACTAGTAATGGGAAATAGAAGTAGCTGCAGCAAAATACATGATGTAATTGGGTCAAGACAGAGAAGCCAGTCAAGGAGATGTATGCTAGAGTATTTAGCATGTAAATTATGTTTATGATCAATCTACTACAGTGTTTCAAAATACCTAGCTTTTTAGGAAGTATTATGTGAATTTTTAATAATCCACTGTACTTATTACCCATAGGGCAGACAGGAATGAGAACATACATTACAAAGCATTGAACACAGTACACAGTTATGATTTCAGCAACTGATAATCTAAGAAAGCACATGACAGAAACATGAAAGTACAGTACATAAGCAGTGAAATGTCCACAACCATGAAAATTGCTCCTTGCTTATTAATACCTCAGAAAGGCCAGGAGGAAGAAATAGGATTGGCAACTTCAACAATAGCCAGACAGCAAGAATACAGAAAAATCTGTGCTGTAGCCTCTAAAGTCCCCGCCTCAGCTGTTTCTGTCCTCCCAGATGGTGTTTCTCTCAAAGCTGCACAGGTGTCCTCTAACATCCCTATTATGAATAGATGAGAAATGACCTCAAGTCTATCTTGCTCTTTAGCATACCAGGCTCCATTTAACATATTTTTACTTCTTTTCAGTATATTTCCTTGTTGCATGAATCATACCTGAATACACGACACCTCATGAATTATGATTAGAGCTATCATTACAAGCATGATTGAACACTTGCTGCCAAGTCGACTTGCCTACATTTGCAAATTCTTTTCTCAGGCAGAAAAGGAAAAAACCTCAAAATCCAGGATTAACATTTTAGGAAATAACAGAAATAAGCTAGCCTGTTTCAAGTTTTTGCTTTTACTAAACATGACCTTCCTTTTATTTAGCTAAGACTAACCACTTATTGTTTCAAAAAGTATGCCTAGCTCAAACAGATTTATTATTGAGGGCTTTCTATATTCACTTTATCCATTCTCCATCATTTTCAGGAGGTCTTTTCTTGCTGTGGTTAAAAGCACCTTCATAAAACTTCAACAGATCAGTGTGGTGGGATTTCCCTTTCCAGAAGCTGTGATGAGCAACATTTTCCAGTAGACTGCTATTATTCTCTTCTGCACTATGCGTGCTACCATACTACCAGGGAAGAAATTTGAACTTGCAAATAGATCCACCTGGGAAAAAACAATGGATGAAAGTTAATTGGGATCACTCATGCTCAACAAATGTGATTTACAAATATGCAAAGCTGGTCAGTTTAAGCTGTTGTGGAAACTATTTATGAAAGACAGTGGCAATTCTTCACAGAGATGTTGGACTTGTCGAAAAAAGATTCTTTTTTTTTTTTTTAGAAATTGTGTTTCAATCACATCTAAAAATTAGATAAATAGGCACAGAGATTACTAATCCCTCTTAATCCTTGTTGAAGTCCTGTTTAAAAAGAAAACTAACAGAAAACCTCTTAAGAAAAAAATAGACAGAATGGGAATATTCCCTTAAAACACTCTGCTGGAAACCTTCATTTATATTTATACCAAAGAATAACAGGCCCTACAGAAGATTTATTATCCTGGCAAATATGACTCCGAATCTATTGCAATTTGAGCTTATTATTCTTCTAATTCTTAGAGATGAACTAACAAAAGAACTATTGAAAAATAAGAGAAGAAAGCTAAAGAGAGAAAATGCCCACATAACTTTATCTACAAGTGCACTTATTTAGTGCAATGAAACTCATTTTTTTCTTTCGTGTTCCCTCCTTGATATTTCTCCTTTTTTAACAATTATCTGGTTTAGACATCCAAAAATCTCCGTTTTCCAGCACTGCTGTGATATTGTGATGAGAGAGGCAGCTGAAAACAACATCTTTAACAGGCCCATGCTGAGTTTGATCTTGCCAGTACAGCAATGAACAGGTTGTGAGACAGTAAATCTACAGCAGGAATGCTGCATGTATCATTCAACACCAGGAAAAAAGAAGCATAATTTTCTGCCTTCACTTTTTTTCCCTCTCTCTTTTGTGCACCTTCATATTACTGTCTTTAAGAAAAAAGAACCATAACAGTAAAACACTCGGTTTACCGAACTATTTCCTTTTCACAGAAAAGGAAAAAAAGCTCTCTCTACAGCAGCATCTCAAAGAATGTAATAAAAGGTTTCCCTGATAAATATATAGAGCCAGTACAGCTAAACCAGTGAGAATTAGGAATGCTGTTGAGAGAACTGCCTCATTTTACATTCTACTGTTCAAAGCATTAGGATTTAAATATGCAACTAAACATAATTTGCAAAGGGAATAAGAAGAGGAAGTTAGATCTGCTGAGTTCTACTACCTGCCTCAACCTGGGTTAACTGTTTAATGACAGTTAGCAAGAGAGACATAGTAACAACTTTAATCTTCTCTGTCTTTTTATTCTATTGACAATACTGTAATAGCATCCATTTCAGCTTGCTACTCTAGGCATTATAACTCATAGATTCTGCACTAGCTTTCAGTATCTTATCAGAAAGAACACCATAGCTGGAATCCACAAATTATTAATTTGCTCATCTGGAATTTCCACTGGGACAAACTCACCTCCAGCAACCATTTAAAAATGCACTTCAGCTTCATGTGATCTAAGGCCACATAAGCAGACTATCAATATTACTTATTCTTGTCTGCATCTAGAGGTGCACTGTCTGTGATTTTTATAGCCTTGCTTTCACCTAACGGATGTTATCTCTGTAACAGCTACCTTCACACAGTACAGTCTCACCAACTTCATTCAGATAAGCCCTGTACCACTCAAATTTACATTCATCAATTGTTGTAGACCATTAAGATTTTCGGTCATTAACTTATTGCCTCAAGAGATATTACTGAACAGTTTTTCAAGTGCAGGAACTTACCCTTCGGGCCCGTAAAACTAAAAGCCCCTACTGAGGATACAATATTGTCAGGCAGTGAAGGTTTCAGCTGTTAAACTTACTGCTTCAGCAGGCAATATTTGCCACTAGGCATTAGGTCAAATAAGGAAGATGTCACAACAAAATAATCTGACTCTCACAAATTAGCTTTTCTTTTTTCTTTGCAGAGAATCTGTATCCAAAATTTCAGTCTGAGCTTCGTGACAGAAGGGCACTTCAGTTATTTTTGGCTGGTACTTACCCATTTCATTAACACATACTTACTCTTTCACCTGAAAGGATTTGTGGGAAGAATGAGTACCTTCTATTGGGACAAAAAACACAAAGGGAAAAAGAAAGGCAAGCTTTTGGAATCAGAGTACATTAAAGTTCATCAGACCTGAGAAGACTCGAAACCAGGATAACTGGAAGATACATACACGTGCTCTGAGTAAAATGAAATCACATTAGTCAATTGGATGAACTGAGAGAAAAGGTAGTTAGCATCCAGTGAGCAAAACCAGAACAGTAAGGAACTCCTAGTTCATGTGGATTAGAGGTAGAAAAGGGGTTTGAGCACCAATATGAGTGGAATGAGTCAGCCGGAAAAATGTATAAGCCATTAAACCTATGTCTTTATTGAGCCCTTTATTTTCAGTAGCAAGTAGAGTTACAAATTTTAGTTTGTAGGTTCATCTTTTGAAGGTATTTTATAGGACACTCCTTAGAGGATCAGGGCTGAGTAGACAGAAGCAGAGTGAAAAATGTTCTTCTACTGTTAAGAGACCATTCTTCTCTCTAACAAATGGCCTAAACTGGCTCATTCCAGCATACAGCACTCATTTAATTGCACCCATGTCACACTCAGAAGGGCACTAGGTGCATCAAATGAAGCAGATTCAGATTCAGGGTATATGGTTAACAGAGGTTTCTTGCACTGACACACTTTGGCAAACAAATGCCTTGTTCTTAATGCATCTTTTAAAGTCACATTAGAAGATGTTACTTTGGAACTATAAAATATTTACTCAGAATAGATTACTATCCTGACTAATTAATTTTCTTTTTTTAAATTTAATTCTTTTGACAAATGCTGGTAAGTAATTTTAAGACTAGTGAAGTCTGTTTTCTAGCTAGTTGAAACTGAAACTCTTGATGGTTGGAAGATGTAATAGGAGGCACTATGTATTAGTTAAGCCTAGTTTCTACTTGACAAAGCAGAGTTATTAGCAGGCTAATGAGAGGCTATAAAGGTGTCTGTACTCCTTACCAGATTATGATAGGTTATAAAATCTTCTCTGCACATTAACATTTAATAGAAAGAAACAACTTGGTGTGGTGCTGTGCTCTCCCCCTTTTTTCCCTTTTCTTTTCCCTTTCTCTCCATTGGCTCCTTCTTGAGCCATAGCCATCAGTGGAAGATGTAATTAGCTCCTGGACCTTGGAGGATAGCTTACTACAGTCAAAACACTGTCTGAAAGGGGGCACCTAGACACTTTGTTCCCATGAGAATATGACTATAGGGCAATTTTCTTACTCCATAGATAGTGGACAGCCCAAGAGCCCTTTGAGCTCTCCTGTATGGCAGTGGGCTGCAAGCCAGGGCCTCCCCTTGAGTGGGGGCCTTCTGCTTGAGCGGGGACTTCTACCCAACCTTCTACTCCTCAAGGCTGAGAGATTCCTTGTTGCAACAGATTATTGGTAAGTGACTAATAGTATGCTAAAAACTTTGAAATTATATAAAACTAATTACAGACAGATTTTAAAAGTAATTTCTTTCATATCAAGAAATTATATTCAGCCAGTATGAACTGATCACACATGAAGCGCCACTAAAACAAATAAAGTATACTTTATCGTACTTTAAAAGCCAGTCCCCACTCAGGTACTGTGACTATCCTTTACAGAGACTGCCTATTACATATATCTGGTATCAAATTCTTATCTCCACTTGCACTCAGCAGACGGAGTCACATGTGACATTTCTGGAATGACAGCGGTATTACATGATGGAAAAATGCCTCAGAACCTGTGACTTCCTAACTATAGTCTTCATTTGATTGTGTAGCTGATCTGACATGCTTCTCTAGCACACAGAAATTCTACTGACAGTTCTATGTCAGATTAGGCTCTCATATTCCATGGAGAAGGGGCATGGCATGACTAGTGATACACATTAGAAAAATTTCCCACCAAAACAGGTAGCTCTATCCTGCCTGTTGATTATCCCAGACTACTAATTGGAAGTGGCCTAGTGCTCATGATAATCCCTGAATTACATTTACATATTATCTTTGATTCTATTAGTTAGCACAGGTTAAAAACAACTACTACACCTTGTGTATAGAGACTGCACAATAACCAAGTCCTGGTCCTAGACATCTTAATATAAATATGGATATCAGATGACTCAGAGCTGCAACATACATGGAAAAGCATGAGCCTTGTCATCCATTTTGTACAGAAATAAGATTTGGTGGGATGGCTTTTTTCGTTGCTATTTTTCTGTTTGAACAGGACTACAAAGGGAATAAGACACTCTCCACTCTCCATTAGTATTTCTTCTAATGACCTGACTGAGAATAGACAGTACTTTTATAAGCTTGGAGGAGGACCCCAGGCTAGAAAGAGTTGCTTCTGCCAGCAAGCACATTAGAGGATGGTGTTAGAATTCAAAATTATGTTGAAAAATTGGAGAAGTGACTAAAAAATATAAAATACAATCCAGTAAAGAAAAGCACTAGATTTTACTGTTAGGAAGAAATAATCAACTACAGAAATGTTGTGTTGAGAATGACCTGGGAAAAAAAAAAAAAGCAGTAGCAGCTCCTAAAAAAACTTTCTAAAGCTGACAATAAATAGATCACATGCTGAGCATGAATCAACAGAGTCATGCTGTATTGAATAAGGTAAATGCCAAACTGATATGCAAATAAAATCATTATTTAGAAAAAAATTTATGCTATACTAAGCACATAGAAAAGGGCCCAGCTCAGTTCCATGCCCAGTTGTGGACTTCAAAAATAATTTTGCAAGCAATGAAAATTATCATAGGTATGAAAACCACGATCTTTGAGGACATGTTGAAAGCGTTAATAAGGTTAAAAAGAAGATTATGGTTTGGACATGCTACTCATTAGAAATCAGTTAGAAAATATTCAGAAAATATTGACCTCAAGAAAAATTAAGTCTTTCCATGTCCACTGCAAACAGGTCAAGAAAGAATGAGCTTAAAGGTGTTTAGATGGGACACAAATGAAACCTTTCTGAATCTAGAGCTCATCATACCCTAGAGCAGGTTTTTGCCTGAGCTGGTTTGTAATCTCCATTGTTAGAGTTTTAACAGATACCAGTTGTTGTAGGTCAATATTCTGCTTTAAGGTATCAGCACCTAATAGAAAGATCATGATATACTAACTGACTTCTTGATGTCACTTCCGTTTTCAGTGAGTTTATGATTAGAACAACAATGCCTTGGATCATATTCCAACAATCTTTTCACTACACTTTTTAGAACCGATATGAAAAAAAATGAAGTATAGAAGAGGAAGCTGAGATGAATAAGTGGTGAGAAAAGAAAAGAGGAAAAGCAAAGGAAAGGAAAAAAGAGAGTAAAAGGAGAATATCTCTCTGGGTCCTAACTTGTTAATGAATGTTGAGTCTTCATCTTTGCACAAGTACATTACAAATTATCTTTTTTCTGGGACATATTCAGGCCTTGCTAGATAAAACCCTGAGCAATCTGATCTGAATTTAGAGATGACCATCCTACATTCAGCAGGAGATTGGACTAGTTTATCTCCTGAGATCCTTTCCCACCTAGATTATCCTATGTTCCTAATATTACTACCCTGCTTATCTTAGTATTTACAATGACCTTTTCAAAAGCAAGTCTTACTGTTTTAGATGCATAACTATAATTTAGACACATACAAGCCCTCTTGCAAAACCAATTCTGATTTGAAAAATATAGAGTGAAGATCAAGAATACTATTCTTTCTCAAAAAATTAAATAAAATATAGAAAATATGTTCATAGCAATTAATATAAAGATCTGTCTAAAAATTACTGATTTTTGTTTTTTAAAGCAGTGGAATTTGTACAATTAATTACAAATGGGTGAAAAGCCATTGTAGCCCTAGGTAAAATGTAATTTTTGCCAGTGTTTCAGTTTTAGAAGCAGCTTTAAAAGCTCCCTGACTCAAATATGTAACCTGATTTATGGGTTGTGCTCTGAGAGTACTAAGGCTAAGTCTTGGTAAGATCACTTTACATGACTGTTAAAATTCAGCAAAGAATCAAATGTAACTACTAATTTAAATATACTATGAAATATTAATTATACATTTTAAATGAAGGGAATAAACAAGAAATAATTCAATCTCTGACATTCAATAAATCCCAAAATATATCCTTGCTGAAGGCATTTTCTAAATAAACACTTACTTTTAAGCCACAAAGGGACTGAAGTTAAAACCATTAGTTTCTGAGTCAGAAGCAATTTATGAAAATATTTTATGCAGTCACCTCTTAAAAATACATATACAGTTAGAAAGGGTGAATACATTGAGAAAAAAGCAAAGAAGCCTAAGTTGCAAGTGAAGAAAATTTCTTTGTGTTATTCTTGGCAATGTCCATTAATGAGGTAAAACTACTTAAGATCAATAGCAACTGCCGAGCCAGTATAAATTAGTATTTTAAGTTCACACAGAATTCTAATATTTCTATCAACATATTACACAACTTTAAAACTTGAGATCTAAAAAAAAAAATAGTATTTTCATAGACAAATTGATCATGGTTCCCTAGGTATACAGATAATTCTCATGCTTTTTTCAAGCAGTCTCATCTACAAAATGAGCTCTGCACATTGCAGAACATAAATATCATGTATACATTCTAAATGCAATAATCAAAGAAAGGGCCTGGTAATGCTGACCTCTTTTCAAGGAACAGTCTCAGCAGTATGAGCATAAGACAGGTCAGGAAAACCTTCCTGGAGTGTAAATATTACTCCTATTTCAGGAAGCATTCAGTCCTTCCATTCTTCTGCTCCTGTGTAATTTCAGTACTTCAGGGCCATGTAGTAGTTGACTACTGAAGAAATAAGGCTTTTTTTTTTTCTAGTGAGCTATGCAGATATCAGATATGTAGTCCACAGAGAGACTATTAAACATAGCAGCACTGTAAGTGAAATCCTACTGCCTTCCAAAATACATGAAGAAAATAAAAGAAAAAAAGAACAATAGCATTGACCTGTGGAGTTTTCCTCTCATGACCTCTCATTAATCTGAGTAACAGTCTTATCTCACAGAGCACTTACCTGGGAGATCTGGAGATGTGCATGTACAAATGTGAATATTTAATAAAAGAGATATTGGTAACAGTCAGGAAGAAAACAGTTCTCTATCTCCAGTACTGTCCTCATACAGTCTTTTTCCTTGGCAGAGCAACTGGCTGTGCAAGAAAACTGCACTGAAGTCTGGACTCAGAGGACCCTTCTTCCCACACAAAGTTATGACTCTTCCCACACAGAAATTGTTGCCTTTCTGTTTTGATACAGATAGCCCAGCAATTACAGAACTATATTGGTGTACAAATTATCTTTCAAGCTCTTGGTACACAAATTTTCACAGTCCTCTGTGCCATGGACCTTCAGTAAATCCCAGCAAATTAGCGAAAGTAATCCAGCTTTTCTTGCAGAGTGCAGCCTCAGTCTCAATAAATGTTCACACATACTCCTATGCTACTGAAAATCTGCCCTATTCCTAGTATGAATTCCTGCCTGTTGGTGGGGTACCATCTCCTTTCAGTAATCACATCCCATAATATTGAAGGCATGTAAATGTGTTTGTTGTACATATCTCTACAGATAATTTTTTCTCAGTTTCAGAACTTTTCTTACGATTATTAATCTGATAATGCCCTTAAGACTCAGTTGCTCCATCAGTATGCAGCGATTACAGCCTAATTTAAAAAATGGCAAGTGAACATTTTCAGAACACTCTGTCTGGGTTTGAAAGTAATGAAAGACTCTCAGTGAGTTCAGAGGTTGTATTTTCACCCACACATAAGCATTATATTTTTTCTGACACAACTCCAATGTGTGTTTTCACTGGCCTCATGTCAATAGTCAGGCCTGACTATTATCTCTTGTTTATTGCAGTGGATGTGGGGCTTTTGTTTGTTTAGAAGCTGCCTGTCAGTATCCTCTGGACAAAATGACCAATCTACAGCTAGACATGTACATAATACAATGAGTGAACAGCTGGCTGAAAGGCCAGACTCAAAGTGTTGTTGTAAATGAGGTAATAGCTGGTTGGCAGCCAGTAACTAGAGGTATTCCCCAGCTCAGTCTTAGGAGCAGTTCTCTCCATTGTGTTTATCAATGACCTGGACAAAGGAGTTGAATATGCACTAAGCAGCTTTGCCAACAATAATAAATTAAGAGGAACCTTGATTCCCTCCAGGGGAGAGAAAGCTTACAGGGACATATTGATACAGGTTAACAACTGTATGAGATTTAATAAGAACAAATACCATATTCTGCACTTCAGACAGTGTAATCCTGAATGTATGTAAAGGAGCCAAGAGGCTGGACTGCAGCCCTGCATAAAGGAATCTGGGAGTTGATGGTTGTCACGATGGGATTCCACAAATGTCCCCAGCAGTCAAAAGGGCTGATCATATACTAGGGTGTATTAGGCACAGAACATCTAATTGGTCAAAAAATGGAATTTTCCTATTATACTCAGCACCAGTGCAGCCCCACCTTGACTATGATGTGCAGCTCTGGGCTTCAAAATATAAGAAGGAAACTAAAATTTTCTGAAATGTCTGAAGGAGGGCAAAAAAGATAGCAAAAAGTCTAGAGGGTATGTCTTAGGAATAGCAGAAGATGCTAAGTTTGGTTACCTTAGAGAAGACTGAAGGGTGTTCTCATTGGTCTACTTCTTCTCCCTGAGGGAAAGCAAGAGGGGAGTGTTGATCTCTTCTCTCCGGTGTCTGCTGATAGGACACTAAGAAATGGCTTAAAGCTATGTCCGGAGAGGCTCAAACTGGATATTAGAAGATTCTTCACTGTGAAGGTGGTCAAGGACTGGAACAAGCTCCCCAGGGGAGTGTTGAAGAACACAAGCCTGCCAGTGTTCAAAATACATGGTTTAACTTTTAGGCTGCCTTGTGTGGAGTCAGGAGTTGGACTCAATGATACTTGTTGGTCACTTACAGCTGGTATATCCAAATATTCTGTGATTCTGTCCTCCACAGGCTATCACTGACAGAGGATTGATAAACAGGGTTGCTGACATTACTCTTTGTCCTCACTCAACATGTGGCAACACAAGGTTTGAAAGAGCCTCCTTCAGGAGCCCTGAATAAGAATCTGATTTAGTATTCACGCACCCAGACACTGGTTATAATTGCTGGAACCAATATATCAAGACAAGATCTTTTATGAGAGGGCATGGCATGACTGTGTTCTTAAGAAAAAGATGGAGTTTAAAACATTGTACCTAAACATCACCATCTGCGCTGCTCTATTATTGCAGAAACTGAAGAGAGGAATTGAGAATTTTAGAGGAACAGTACAGAGGTGCTATTGGTAGCACAGAGATGGTATTGGTGTACCCTCAACCTTAGCATATCAACAGGACACGACAAAAGACAAGACAGGAGTATACACTGCAATTTAAGAGTCATTAGCTGAAATATGAGCATCTTTATAGCACCCAAACTAATCTATGTGTGTCAGGACTTAGACCAGAAATCAATCTATGAACCATAATGAGCCACACAGCAATCAGGCATCCTGTAGAGATTGGGTCTTGTCCTTTTGTAACAGTTTTGGATGGTTAATAATACAAACACAAAGATACATACATGCATATATATGTAAATAGATATGTGATTTCATATGATATTTGACAATAGTGATACGCATTTTTCCAACATCCAGTAATGAAATTTTAGCCAGTTTATCTGACTCCTTTTAGGGTTACAGATAGGCAACCAAATAAGGAGGTAAAATTGTTTAGCTTTTTATAAATTACTTTGTTCACTGAGTTACTAACACACTATGTGGTGATGAATACCATTGACATTACTTGAAATAGAAAAATAAAAATCCACAAACTTTAGTCTATTTACAAGAGGCATTCCAAGCTCTGAAGGATGGGAAATCCTTCTGGGCATGCATTTGCCTTCAAAAACGTTTGCAATTTGTATTTAAGTAGTGACAAGTGATGCATGGATGAAAGAGCAAAATATCCTTTTCATGCTCAGTGATACATAGGAAGATCATATACACATTCCACAATAGATATTGCACGTCTATGCCCTTAAGACTTGGTTTTCAAACCCTCCTAGGACACAAACCTGTCCAGAGAGAAGAGAGGGGGAAAAGAAGTCACTTGCACTGTTTTATTTCTCTCCTGTGTCTATAAAATGTTTCTTTCTGTAGAACTGTAGCTAGCCACTATTGAAAAGATTAAGGATATATTCCCCAAGAAATAAAAGTATTAGAATAAATGCTTGTGATGCTTAATCCACACAGAGTTTTTAACACTCAAATCTTCTATTAGACACAATGCACATACCTATAGTCACACATATCCATCAGCAACGGATAATCCCCTCAAACAGCCAATGATACAGTACAATCTCTGAGAAAACAATTCCATTCATTCAGGAGCATGGTAGGATTCCTACTCACAGCAAATTGACTTTGACTCAGGTTCCAGGGATTTGCCTTTTGTAATGTGATTTTTAGAGACTGTTTTGTTATCATGAGGAAGATCACGCTGCTGATGGTGAATTTATGAGCTTAGAAATACTGTTCTGCATATGCTTGAATCCTTTACAGGTAGTTTGTATTAAGCATTTTAGTTATTTTGCAATCATACATTGGCCTGGATTATTCTTTTCTCTCAGAAGAACATGTTACCAGTGAAGTTAAACAGTTGCTTAAAGTTAAAAAATAGTTCATGATCTACATAATCTGCTACTTCCATCTGACTCCTTTTAGCTCTTGCTTTCAGAAGGGGTCTGATTTAATGCCGAGGTCAAGGATTCAAAATCTGGTTTACTGACTACAGTAGGCTTAAAATCTCATGCATAAAGTTACAGTAAAATGAGGGTTTGAGTTTGGTTTTTTGTTTGTTATCACAATCCTAGGACAATTCAGTAAACACTGCAACCCAACTGGCAGCATTATTGTATGCAAAATTCTAGCATGAGTTTCACTCTTTTGAAAAATGGTAAATTGTGATATTTGGGGGGTTCTCTCCCTGTAGTATCTGATCTCTATTAAAAATGTCATAATATTAATAATCTGATCTCTATTAATAATGTCATAAATATGGCACCTGTCAGCTGGCTCAAGGTCAAACAGTGGTATTTTGCATGTATGGCTGTATAAAACTATGGCACAACTTCTCATAAGATTACGTGAAAAAATGCACAGGAATGAAGAGAAAATGCAGCCAGAAACTTAATGAACAGTTTGCTTGAAATTATACCAATTGGAAGTATCAGCACTTACTAACTCCACCGTCGATCCAACCCCGTGCAGATGGGTAATACATTAGTTATTTTATTTTCAGAACTACAGAAGAGATTGTGTTGTTTCTCAGAGACTTTTGCTGTTCCCCTCTTGAAAAACTTGATGCATCTCATCATATCTATTTCTTAAGTAGTAGTATTCTGATTCCTAAATGGCCTGACAGGCTAAGAAGGAGGCCAAAAGCCAAGAACTCCCAGCTGTAACATTGGCTCTGACACCAACTCACTATGTGGTGATGCCATTTTTCCATAAATGAGGCCAGTATTATCTAAGAACCACAAAGAGAGCAGCAAGAGATAATTGTTATTTTACTGTGCTTTGAAAACTGAAAGTAGCAAATCTACCCACCAAGCTAATCATGAGATGCTGAGGTTTTCATAGTTTTCTTCAGTAGTAATGAGAGGAGACAGATTTTTCTGTAGACTGTAGCATCAGCAGAAGCAAAACCAGTTGCTAAGGGAAGATACAAGTGGGAACTGTGGGATGAAGCCCAGACCAAGGAAAGCTGTTTTACTTTCTAATCAGGATGGAAACAACCGGTAATTGCAACAGTCCAGGGGGAGAACTGCTGGGCTGCTTGACCTGCCAAAGAAGCTGTGTCTCACCCTGACCTCGCTCAGCAACCTCTCCAGCTGGCAGCTGAGAGCAACCCAGGGAAAGTAGGCAGAACTAGACCCAGCAGGGAAACCAGGCCTGGAGCTGAAGCCAAGATGGAGCCATAACAAGTAGGCTACAGTTGGGTGCTACCCTCTGAAATACAGAGTACTCACCACAAACATCAATCTGGTCAGGACAAGATCAAGGAGGCTTTGCTAGCTGCTTCATGGACATCTGCTCCTTACTACTGCCAGGGTTAGGAAGGTGCAAGTCTAAATGAAAAGCTAGTTTATCAGCCAAAAGTCCATAGGTCATTTTGGACCTGAGTCAGGGCGTGGAGGGAGAGATTCATCAGCCAGCAGAACTCACACCAAGTCTGAGCACAGCCACTTGATTTGTTCCTGTCTTCTTACCAGGGCAGTCAGCACTACGAAGCTGGTCCTGTGCTGGATAAATACATCAGCCCTGCAATCTTTTTTAATCTCACAGACATGATGTGTGATGCTAATACCTTCTTCAGGGTGGGAGGTGGCTGGGTAGGGGCAGAGCACCCAAGTGCCAGCAGGTCAGCTGCCACTGATGGTGCAATCCTCAGGTTTCCACTACAGAGCTGGGAGAGCAGCCATTTCAGGAGCAGGTGAAATACTCTTTCTTTCTCAAGTGCAGTGTTATTAAAAGTTTATGTGAACCACAGGTGGTTTTCAGAAATTTCCTAAATTAGTGAAAAGTAGCAACAGCGAACAGAGGCTTTTCTGGACACAATCATAACTGCTGTGTGCTCTATGCCCACTAATGAGATCCTAGGGCTTAGTCCCTAGTCCCCAGGAATGCTAACTTATTCTAGGCAGCTTTTTTTGAATGCTTTCTGGTGGCATTTCTAATTAAAAGTGATGAAAAAACCAATATTGGGTGTTTCTCTCCCTCCCCAGACTGTTTCACAATCAGAAACACTTAAACTATTTCACTGTCCAGGTATATGTCATGAAGCTAAGGCAGAAAAACAATCAAATGCTCTAAAAAATAGCAGCAGGCTACAGTATTAACATTAAAAGCTATTAGAAATCAATCAGGACTTCAACAGGGCCCGAGGGGCAGACTGATGTAATGGAACACAGTCTATTAAATATAAAAGTCAATTATGCAACAAGTTCAGTGCTCCTGAACAGGCAAAAGAGATGAGTCCAGCTTGGGCCCTCATCTTGTCACAGGCTCATAACCTGAAGGCTCCTCACTAACAACTGTGGTCCCATTAACGGATCCACGTGAAAGACAATCAGGTAGTCATTTGCAGGAACCCACTTCACCCAAGTGAAGCTAGCTACCATTGGATGACAACCTGATATAGTGTTTGGGGATAGTGCCTATTTATAGATCACTTAAATTTCTTTAAAGTGCAAAACCACTGATTATGTAAAAAAACATTTACCAGTCACAAAGGAAAGCTTAGAGAAAAGGAACATCTCAAGCACTTCTTAAATATTACCCTTATATTCTCATCTCAGGGAGATCACTTCTCATTTGCACTTAATGATGTACTACACATATACAAGGTCATAATGACTTGTTCCCTAAATCTCTATACTCATGCAAAACAAATTGGCAGCTGATGGGAAAAAAATTATTTCTTCCACCTTGAGCTTAATTGCAGCAGCCAGCTTNACAGGCTCATAAGCTGAAGGCTCCTCACTAACAACTGTGGTCCCATTAACGGATCCACGTGAAAGACAATCATTTGCAGGAACCCACTTCACCCAAGTGAAGCTAGCTACCATTGGATGACAACCTGATATAGTGTTTGGGGATAGTGCCTATTTATAGATCACTTAAATTTCTTTAAAGTGCAAAACCACTGATTATGTAAAAAAACATTTACCAGTCACAAAGGAAAGCTTAGAGAAAAGGAACATCTCAAGCACTTCTTAAATATTACCCTTATATTCTCATCTCAGGGAGATCACTTCTCATTTGCACTTAATGATGTACTACACATATACAAGGTCATAATGACTTGTTCCCTAAATCTCTATACTCATGCAAAACAAATTGGCAGCTGATGGGAAAAAAATAATTTCTTCCACCTTGAGCTTAATTGCAGCAGCCAGCTTAGACAAAAAAAATCCATACGACAAGAGGCAGAGGTGAAAGGAATAAAGAGGTTGTTTCTACTTGGTGTTCCTTGATAGCAGGGTAAAAAGTTTAGAAAGCTGGAGCCAGTGAACTTCTCAGTTTTGTAAATGTCATTCAATTCAAGCCATGGAGCTATTAAAAACAGAGGAAGTGCTGCTTAGTTTTCTTCCAAATTCTAAGGAAAAAGTGCTTTATTTAGGAAACTGTGTCACAATTTGAAGCAAGAAAAAATGTAGCCCTCTATAATTTTCCTGAAATATTTCTCATACACACTTCTTTTTACCTTTCTTGCCACTTGTATTGCATTGATGCATCCAGAAACAAGGTATAACTATATATCCAGAAGCATGATATAACATTTGCACTTACTAGCGTTTGATCTCTGAAGCAGAGGGTTTAAATTGGCTTTAAAAAGAATTCCTAAGGAAAATATGTAAACCCACATACTTGCTCACTCTTGTTTGATATTACCATTGTTGACAAGAGTAAAAGGGCAGATAGAGTGTAGAATGCAAGGTGTATTAGCACTGTAGAAAGCCTGGATGTTGGGTTTATTCAGATGAATCTGGAGTAATGAAAGTCACTAATTTTATTTATATGTTAGAAATACATCAAATCCGAGGAAGAGTGGAAAAAAAGAACATCATTGCATTCGGTCCTATTGTGCAAAAAAATTTATACTGTGAGATCGGTCTGTAGTCATAAGAACTCAAAGTGCCCGAAAGGCACAGTAATGTAAAATGCCGAGGGTAAGCTGGAAAATATTTATAGCTCACTATTGCCCTCTACTGTATGCTGTGCAAGCATTTGTGGTGAATTTAAGCAGTGATGGGGAAACATTTTGGAGTGCAGCTCTATATTTTAAACAAAAAGATAATAGTACTTCCCAAAGAAATGGAGTTTGTATAATTTCAAATTAACCCTTGGACAGCTTGTCATAGAGAGAAAAAGAGGGAAAGGAGTTTGGAAATAATACATCATAGCTTTTCTTCTCTGATTTTTGGGAGAACAGAGACTTTGCTTGGAAAATATTTGCTTCAGAGACCCCTTGTCTTCTAATGTAGTTGCACCCCATCTTGTAGTAACAAATAAATTTATATTAAAATAAGAAGATATTAATTCCAGCATGAGATATAAAATAAGGGAAGAGTTTTAATTTAAAGGGAAAAAAAACCCCAAACTTTCCCACGGTCATTTGTTTATATATATATATATATGTGTGTGTTTGTGAGTGTATACATCTGTATTATTATGCACTTAAGAATATCTATGTGTATTTAAAGACAGTTCTTTAGATACTACACTAGAATGATAAATGTCATTGGATACTTCTGAAAATACTCTACCCAGAATATCTTGCATTATGAAATAATATTTCAAGCTAAGTAAATGGAGTTTTTAGCATAGAAAAAATGTCTAAAGAGATAAGAAAATGACTTATGCAATTTCCTGCACAAAATCTTATGATTACTACATACTAAATAATTAGAATATTTAAGAAAGTTTACTCAGAAAAAAAGACATTTCCCTTTCCAAGGACTTGACTTGAACAGTATCAGTGAAATCTTGAATATAATGTCATGTGGTTGTGCCAATAAAAGAAGCTTCCAGATCCATTTCTATTAATTACTTCATGTTCCACCTGCAGCAAACTTCTCTGCTTTCCATGCCTGCATTAATGCTTTTCATTCTGTGCTCGACCCCTGCTCAGTTGTCTGAAGTGGGGAGTGAGATTCAGCTGTTTGTTTGTTGGCATGTGCAACATGGACATGAATATTTTGTCATTGAGAGTCTGTGTCGTCAGTCAGTACTACAAAGCATGATTTAACATCATTCAGAAAAATCACAGAAGAATCAAATTGTGGAAATGCCTATGCCTGAGCTTGAGGTAATGAGCTCACATGTAGCCATCCACATAGAAGACCTCTCAAGGTAAATGAAATGAGTCCCTGATTTTGGTCTTCAAACAACAAGAACATGTTGGCTCTCCTTGCCTTCAAAGCAAAGAAATCTGGGAAATAGGCTGCTCCCCTCTATTGTCTACCCCCCTCTATTGTCTGCTCCCCAGCACCAGTATCAAGTTCAAGCTTTCTTGTGCTTTCAGCATTACTCATCCAAACTGCCTACTTGAATGCAGCTTTCCACAGCCAATTTCTGGAATCTATTTAATCAGAGTCACTTAGCCACTATAATGATACTTAGCCTTCATTCTTTCAAGCATTCTATTGCTAGCATAAATCAAGAGCAAAAGGACATTTGAAACCCTGAGGACTGCATATAGAATGTCAGACCTGTGCGATTTGATGAAATGGGATGAAAAAAATCCCTCAAATGCTAGAGTTTATCATGGGGCAACTGACAAACTCTTAGCTTAAACACTGCTGGCATGGCATTTTCATACTGACATCAACTGCCACAGCTGATAAAGTATATGAGTTTGATGAGTTCATTCTTTTAGAGAATCTGATTTGATAATAATAATTATTTTACAAGACGGGATTAAAAATTAAGCAGACATGCTTTGCTCTCTCATTCTCATCAGAATATCCCAATTCTAGGATCACAGTGAATAGCATATACAGACATTAATTTATTCCTTACTTGAATCCAGGAAAAAGAGGTTTTCTCTGGATTTTGATCTTGCTTCTTGTCCTCCAGAAGTGTGAGGTCACTGTATTTATGAATTTTTGTTTATACATTACACCATGCCTTATAACATATTACTCTAATTGCATAGAACTGCACTTCTACTCCACATATTTCCACTGTCTATGAAAAGATGAGTTATGCTTGTGCTTAATGGAACAACAGAGAGTCAGACTCAGCAGCTATAAAACTGTGCTTAAGGTACTTTTAGGTTTGAAATGTAGTTGCAAGGAAAAAAATGTTACCTTGTCTGAACTACTCTGTACAAAAATGTTACAAGGAATCAAAAAATTCCCTATTGAAAACCAAAGCCCTAAACAATAAGGTGTGAACTTCACCTCTTTTAAGCAACCATACACTCTGTACCTGGATTTAGAACCCAGTTTTCAGTGTTACCCTTTTGTAATCCAATAGAAATACTCAAAGCCCCAGATGACATTAGGGGTGTCCTAAGTCATACTCATAGAAAGACTTATCTCACCTCAAATGTTCAAATCTAAGCAGAATGAAAAAATACTCCAGAGTGCTTTCCAAATACTCTGTCCAAAAGCCTCCTTATCACTAGCAAGCTTTCCACCTCCAGAAGATGAACACATCCAAATTTTGTTGGTGGAATCTCTCCTAGGTAATTCTAACTTTTGAGCCTCACTCAGGGACTGTATGTAAAGTCCTAGGTGGCACTCACTAAAGTCTTTCAAAGGAACCCACCAGCAGAATGGAGTGTCAGCACTGAGAATTATCCTGCACACACCATTTTGCAATAAAGCAAAGATAGAAACTTCCCGGTAAACCCGTTTTCTTTCAGATTGCCCTGAGACCACTCCTAGGGAAGTCAGATTTCATGTGTTTAGAGTTCAGACTCATATTGGACGGGGAATGATGCTGTGAAACTTGAATTGAAGAAAAAAAATTGCTTCGTTTATTGATAATTTTCCTATCTTCCACACAGCAAGAACATTTGAAAACTACACATTTTATTTGCTTTGTCAGTGGGTGAGAGGAAGGTTTGCTCTTTGCAGTGGAACTAATTTTAGAGTTTCCAAATATATCACAAATCAGAAACTCTGTCTTTCAACTGATACTACTTACAACCAAAGAAAATGTTGAGCAGTGAAATAGCTGCAGCAGAGAACTGATTCAAAGGCAAAAATTATGCTGTTACTTGACCCAACAATAGAGTAGAGTTCTGATTCTTCATGACCATTAGAAGCCAAGAGGAAGGAGGATTCAAGGTGATTCAAAGTCAAACACAGTTTATCTTCAATTAAATTTCAAAGCTAAAATCCCAGATAACTTGTTTTCTGTGTACCCCGTGTTTTATATGATGATGCCATATGCTACAGTTTGGAGTACTGTCTCCCTCAGTTGTCTTTTAATTGGCTTGACCTATAGGAAAGATGGCAGGAAACTGAGCTAATTATATCAGTTCACCTCATGCTCTGTAAAATGTGCTATAGAATGACATGTCAGGTGAAAAAATACAAATGAAGCAATAGTAGAAATGCAATTACAGTTTCTTAATTTGTTTTTACATGGTGGACGTTGTTTATCTCACTATCAACTTATGGGTTTCTTAGAAATTTATTGTGAGCAGATTCACATCTCTATCTACCAAGCAAAAATCTAGGGGAAAAAAACCCCAAATAAACACACACAAAAAAACAACAACAACAAACCCATAGTATTTATTCTTCACAGAACTATTTTAAAGACATTAACAGTGCTTTCATAATGACTGGGTCCCAATCCAGAACTATGTACTTATTTTTTAATTAAAGCCAGATTCTTTTCGTACCTTCTATTAAGCATTCATCACTGTTACTCTCCACTTACATTGCTTTAAATTGAAATACCATTTCTAAACTTCTGAGAAACTGTGAGCTGATGTCAAAAAACCTGTTGAGAGTGCAAGGTGACAGGAGTTAGACAGTGAAATAGAGATCAGAGCTGTAAGAATGTCTTATTCAAAGCCACAATTGCATGTCCCATATGTCAGTAAAATAAGCATCTTATCCCAGCTAATGTCATATCCACTTTACAGACTGATATTTGAAATGATGAACAATAGAAAGCCTGTGAAATGCTATCCCCAGTATACTTTATAGCAAGCACAGAGTGCATTAGACACAAATGGGTAGTATTTTAATGATTACCTACACAGAAATGATAAAGTCTGTCTCACCTAATTTTGTCCACCTATAAGGCAGTGGTCTACTGTAGTTTCCTAGCGTTTGTTAGATGAGCACATCACTCTTCACTGACACTGGCAGAAATCTGGATCATTAACAATCAGTGACCTCATTGTGGTGAAATTAGCTCTACATTCTAAATTTTAATCCTAATGTTTAAATCTTTGGAATATATTCTTAAGATATTTAGTCAACATTTCTCAAAAAATAGCTTGCAATCATGCATAGCTGCTTATCTGTCACATCCTTTCCATGTATTGGTGTGCATATACAAAAGTGCATCGCCAGTACGCATTCAAATACACACCTGCAAAAAAAAAGTTTCCAAAAGTCTTTTACACTTCTTATTTGTATCTTGGTTTTGTAAATAAGAGAGTAGCCTTCTAACAAACTCACTTGAATAAAATAATTCACAGAATAACTATAGGGGCTTAATGAAACCACTGGGAAAGAATTAATTAACTGCCTCCACTAAAGAGTTCAACTAAAATGTAATAAAGCGCTTGGATATCTATTTAAGTCTGATGGCAGAAATAAGCACTACTTAAACAGTCAAAGAAAAGTCAAAAGAATCTCAACCATGCATGTTAATGACAATATGCAGAAATGCTATTTCTCTATTCAATGTAGTTTTCCTGAAGTCCTCATCTTTTTATTTTCAGGAACACAGTGTATTACCAGACTTAGGCACCTCCCAGGATTTGGTACACAGCTCAGTCTCAAAACTCAGTTCATATGCCGGTCTGGCTAGTATAATTTTAAATTCACTGTTCAATTTCCATTCTGATACATTGCTTGACTACGTCAATATGAATGTTTTTGTGGAGTACCATGAACTGCATTAGCCCAATCCTTGTGTTATGTATTCCAGGGTTTTGGCGCAGATGCTCACTGAAAACTGGACAAAGAGGATTCCTGCAAAATCAGTTATAAAATGGCCCTGTAACTGTTACACTTCTGTAGTGAAAAGAGTTGAGCAAAAATTGCCAGTACCGATGAATCATAATAGTTTTTTTTTTTCCATTTAGGCAGTAGTTTACTTCAAAAGCAATTACAGGAAATGGGACTATTTTATGGAGAAAAAAAAAAAGAAAAAAGATCAAGTAAACAGATACACTCTGTGCAAAGTATTCCTCTTACTCTCCACTCTGTGAGAATACATAGTGAGGTGCTTCCTAGAGATAGTCTGCCCTCTCTGCAGAAAATAATCTGTAAGATGTCTATCTGAGGCACATCTCATCTGAAAAAAAAAAAAGGAGAGCATTCTGCAGGGCCTTTAGAGCATCTTGCATAGCAGAGTATTCTCACAATGACCCTTCTTCACACCCACCCCTCTGGAGGAAGGTATTGGAGATTTATTTGACCACATAAAGTTGGGTTTTTTTTCACATAATAGAATGCACGAAGTTTTTTGGAAGTATTTAAAAACTCAGGAACAGCTATGAGTGGCTGATGCTCAAATCAACATCTATTTGCATTCTCATGGCTCACCTAGAGTCAAAATCATCTTAGGGCAGGATCACAGAGAAATGCTGCTAAGGACCATTATGATAGCACATCTAACACTGGTAGAGGCACAGAGAGTGAAATTTTAAAAAACAAGCAAGTTGTTTCCATGTAAAGACTCTCAGCAATTCAGCATGCTCTAGTAATTCAAGCACAAGCTGTTATGCTACATGCTAGAGTCCCTGGGTGAAATTGTGTAGTTTGGGTTACGCAGGAGCTCAGTCAGGATGATCATAATTGTTCCCCACAGCCTTTAGATGTATTAAAAAAACAAAACTAAGTAAAGAAACAGCTGAAGCTGCCATATGTAGGAGGGGAAGAATTGTTCTTAAATCTTGGTCTTTCATTTTGTTTTTCTCAAGTGTTGTTCCTGACCTAAGATTACAACTGCTCTGGCAGAGGCAATATGATCTGGTCAATCAAGCATAGTGTTCTTTTTCTAAAAAATTAATAAAAAATCCTAGTGCAGCCATAATTTTTGAGGTGAATACGAGGAAAATGAGATCAGACAGCAGACAGTCTAAACTTGAATGTGAACTAAGAATTTATACCTTTCTTTATGTAACAAAATCTGCCATTCATACCTAACTCTAACTAATTACTAAAATTGACCACAGATGGGCCACCCTTTGAAAACTGTTGCACTGACTTGTTAAAATTTTAAGGTGTACAAGGACACTCTATCAGTGACAATACAGAGACAGTTTATTTTAATACCAAAAGTGCAGTTGATCCTCTGCAATGTAAGAAGCAGAAATGAAGTGCATAGTGGTTTGGGAATTGAAATCTTTAAACCACCCTATGGTGGCTTTTACTTCTGTGGGGTTTTTTTTTGGTCACATTTTTTCGTTCTTTCTCACAGTTGCCATGGGTTTTATATGTTTTAAATATTATCACAGAGGTGCCACCAGTAATGCTTATGGGCCATTTTGCAGCCATTTGGAACTGGCTATGACTGACATAGCATCAGGGAACACCCTATGCCACCATTCCCAAAACCTTGCTACATAAACCAAATACAAGGACAAATCTAAGAAGCAGTTTCCCAAAATCACTAATTACATTAATGGCTGAGCAAAGAAAAAGAATACAGGTCTCCAAAATTCTAGTCTACCATGGCAAAACCTCTTGCTAACCTGATTCTGCATTGCTGCATTAAGGATGACAGTGTACCATATTTTCATCATTTTGTTCATACAAAATCCACCTACAGTGCAGGACAGACTTTTACTTCCCCAGATTTAATTCTAAATAAAACAAAATTGTAGTCAAATAAATTCTATTAATTTGAATTTCTCCTTAACCTCCTAGAAAGAAACTAAAATATTTCTTCTTTCTGTAGAGCTCTCCAGCCCTGTACTTACAAGCTGCCTTTGACAAAATAAGGCTTTAATGCATTCTTGCAAAACTGGATTAAAAACCAATTTTGCATCAGAGGAAAAAAGTGGTTTCGAGAGGAAAAAAAAAGTGACAGCATTTGTTTGTTAATACAAATATGCATTAAAATAATGCTAGAAAATAGATTATGAAATTAAAATAATGCTAGAAATAAAATATCTTATCTTAGTGGATTGTAACTTCTTTTCATAGTGAAAGGCGGAAGATAAAATACTGGATAATCATGGAGATAATGCTGTGCAAAAGATCCACTATATTTGCATTGAATCAAATTTTCCATTTCTTCTTTCATCCAATGGTATGTGTATAGTAAAAGATGGTTGCTCTTAAAATTTGATGTTCTGGAAAGTATGAACAAACAAACACTGAATGTGATCTAGAGAATCATTTGTATTGGAGAAATTCTCGGCTAGAGTCCCACAGACCTACAAGATATTAAATAGAATTGTTGCCTATCAGTTTCATACCAGAGGGAAAATATCTGCTTCTCACAGTGAAGAGATGCATTATAAAAAAGCAACTGTGATACTAAGAAATCATCATTCAGCCAAGCTAAAATAAATGATAAATTCCCTTTGTGGCTGATTTTTATCTGGCTGCACCAGAACGTGTAAGTTTTCACAGGCAGATACACATAGATTTTTAAAGGAGAGTAACTCTAAACATCATTTCCTTGTATCAATTTAACCCTCTGCCTCTTCTTCCCGTTTTTACCAAGTTGTTGACTAAAATGGAGAAAGCCTTTTAATCAACTTATCTTTAGTGTATTGGGAACTCAGAAGGTAGGTCAGGCAAAACCTATTTTGTAAATCTTACACCTTCAGCAGAGTAAAGGCAGGCATAGTCTCCTCTAGAATTTCCTGCCACTCTTTGGGTCTTCACAGTCTTCAACAAAGTGTAAAGGGCTAAAAAGAAACAAGGGGAAACATCCTTGCATTCTCCTCACTAACATATATCCCAAGCACAAACACATGGATTTCTTAATTTTATGATAAAGGATACCCTTTATTAAAAAAACATGTACTGCATAGAAAAGCTATTGTATCATGTCATGATAAAGCATTCAATAATTCATCCCACTTTTGCTTTACCAGGGCCTATAAATGGGAATTATAGGAGACAGAAGAACACAAGTAGGCAGGCATAAACATCTTTTAAGTCTCATAGATTAAATATGAAAGTCACAAATCAACAGTAAATCTGAAATACCACCCTCATCCTCTTAATGTAACACTGATGTGAAAGGCTGTTTGTACTTAAAAGTTTTATACTTTTTTGTATCAGTGCAAATAACCAAAGAGCAGCAGAGCAGTAAGCATTACTTTACTATTCTGAATCTGTTGAGTATAATATTTTTTTATTTTGTACTCAATAATATATGGTTTGTTTTTCATGAGTGTCTCTTGGCTGCACAGCTCTCTCTTACTTTTCTTTTTTTTTCTATGTAGACATTTTCCTATTTCTAATGGATTTTTAGAGTGGGATATGGAGTGCACTTCTCCATACAAATTCATTTGCTGATATTGAAATTCACTCACATCATTTGCATTTCCTGAAATGTATTTCAGCTGAGAGCTGAAATTCATTTTTGCTGTGAGCACAAGGCTGTTTATAAGGAATTGTTCCCCACCCTGCTATGGGAGCTATTGTCTGAGACAGTGAGCATTAAGCTTTGAGCAATTGTACTATGGTTTCCAGTAAAACTATGCTCCAACGTTTACTCCAAAGCTCTCAGAGTACGAAAAATGCAAAGGCATTTAAGTCATCATCCAATAGATAAAATGTCTTGTAAATAATGAAAAAACCTGTACCTATCTGGTCAAGGTGTGTAGCAGAGATCATGTCCAAATTAAAGCATAATGCATTTCACATGAAGAAAAGCATGGAAAGAATGACATTTGACATGGGCTGACTCCTTATTAATATCTATGAGAAGTCACCCTGAAGCTGGAGGGTAAATCTAGTAATTTCTGTGTATAGGTGATAGATTGCACATCAAAGGAATAGAAAAGTATCTCTGTGTAAACAGTACATTCAATTATTTCCCTCTTTCTCTCATGTTTTACTTTTGAATTGAATATGTTCATTAATTTAATTGAGAATTTGATGTGTGTAAGGTTAGATAAACAGAATTATCTACCCTGCCAGTGGGAAATGCCCCTAAATTCAGAAGTAATGCAGGTTAGTGACATGACTAAACCCCTTCAAATCAGAGCTCTAGCTATGTGTTCTCCCTCATTTCTCCCTTCACTAACTCTTTTTATCTTTTTCTTTGATCAGTTCTTCTGATACATATGGAACAGCTGGATTACCCTGGAACCATGTTACAGGTTGGGGGCAGGGGCATCCTTGGGCTTCAGTCTTGCAATTCCTTCTGTGTAGATAGAAAAATCATTAACACTATATCTTATTTAAATGTTTAACACTATCTCCTGTTTAGACTCAAGAGACCCCCTAAAACATGATATGGTATTGTTTGTCCTGTGTATTGAAGTAAGTATCCAGGTTGACTCAGTTGATCTCAGCCAATAGAAAGAATTTCAGTCTAGAATAAAATTTTTGAAAAGAAATCCTAGAAGACAGACATATCATTATTGTTTCTAATTCATAGTTATGCTCTGTTTTATCTTAAATGCCCACGTCTCCTGCAAGAGTCTTAATACAGACTCCATTCTGGCATTAAACTCCTGCTTCCTTTAAATGTATCAAGAGTAAGGTTTAGGTGGAGCAGAAGGTCTTAAGATTGGACTCTAAAAATCCCCTCTTTCCTTATTGCTGCTTAGTTCAAGACAATACAAATGAGTAAACTGGACTCGGAAACAAAATGTGCTCAACACCATGTTCTGGCCCCGAGGCTGTCTGTCACAGAAGAACAGTATCTGTGGTCTGAAGCTCCCTGGGCCTCCAAAGCAGGGTGGGGGATGGCCACATGCAAAATGCCTGCAGGAATCCCCAGATCGTGCTGAGCTTGCAGGCAGCACTTGGGAATTAGCAGTCCAGCAACAACTGTTCCAGGTCAGAGATGTAGATGGGACTCTTCTGACAGTAAGGATCAGTAAATGACAGTCCTCTGATCTGGCAGTGCTCAGATTATTAATATAGGCCTGGCTAATAAAGTCTAAATAGTTTGATTGCTGTTTCATGAATGGCTGAAGCACCCACTCCTGCCAGCTGAGCTGTTTGAGACCCGCTTCACATATCAGCACAACTGAAATCTATAAACCATGACTTTTCCATCTGTATACCATTAGTTTAGTCCTGGGAGGTTTTTTGAAAGAACAATTCATAGCTTGGAGTGACTGTTGTCTCATTTTAAATCCTTCATCAGGCATTCTGAGGGTATAAGATTGGCATTGACAGGGAGTGTGAACGTGTGTGCGTGTGTGGAGTAGGAGAGGAAGCTCATGAACACTCCCCTTGCATTCAGGATGCGGCTTTCAAACACCTGTAGAAACTGAGTACCTACATTTCCAGAGGGAATCACACATCCCTGCCAAATCATCTGCAAAGCAAAGAATGTGTAACTGCTTAGCAGATCAGGATAGGTGAAAACATTCAATTAGGAAGGACAGCCTAGAGTTCCCATCCCTCTAGAAATGTTTCTTTAAGTATGTAAACTTTCCTGGGGCAAACCTACAATAAGCGATCTCCTGAAAGTGAGCCATTGTTACCTCCTTTCCCTTCTCCTCTGTCACCATGTGGCCAAGAGCTACTTTAATTCTTTTGCAAAATGGAGAAAATGCAATTAAAAATGTGATCCCAGAAAAGCTTCTGTGCAATCAGGCAGTCAAGGTATTGCTCTGCAAGATGACTGAATGAAGGACAAATCACAGCTACATTGTTACTGCTGAAGAAAGATACACAGCTTCTTGGCAGGGATCAATAAGACCTCTCTGTCCTGGAGAGTGATGCACTTCAACAGACATCTCCAGAAACTCATACCCAGCTAGAGAACATTGAGGCTTGTGCACAGGCTCATCATGGTGCCATACAGTGCTCTTCCTCTTCAGTGGTCTGTTGAGGAGACAGTATTCAGTTCTGGGACACACAGAACTCATCTTTGGGCTGTGGTCTTTAGCTGAATTCCATGCATCTGAAAGCTAATGATACCTTTTGAGCCTGCAGTAGCCAAGTTCTTTCCATTCTGACAGTTTAAACTTCTGACTTACATTACAGAATCTCTTTGGGAACCTGGTCCTAAATCCATATAGAAATTACATGATGGGACAGGAAAGATAATACATGTCCTTCAAATCTCTGGTCTGGAGGTTGCCACTGAAATACTAAGTGAAATCTCAGAGCAATGATTGTCTCTTTCTTCTTCTCTGTGCTTAATTTCAGAGTTAAGAGAACTAGTTAAAAATGCAAGACAAAGATTTTTACAAGCAGTTATAGGAAATGGCCATTCAGTAGGCAAAAATTAAATGTACGGGTTTTTTTAAAAAGTGGTTCCCTGTTTAAGTAGGTTTAAACTAAAGATGTCCTTTTTCTGTTTTCACTCAGAAAACAGCCATTTCAAGTCCTGTGGACAGGTGAGTAATTCCATATAAACATTCGCAAAACAAAAATTTAGAAAGCAAAGCTCAGTAGCAAACTATTAGCATTATACAGTGGAAAAGCTATCAAATGGTTCACACTTCCCTCTGTCTTAAATCCTGCGTGTGTCACATCAGATCTTCACATTTGGGACTGAAAGAAAGATCTTCACTATTATGACATTATAATTCTTGATTTACAGACAGGGAACTAGTTCTTGGAGCATTTTCAAACAGTAGAATGTCTCAACAACACATATTTCTAGGCTGTAGTTTTATCAGGAAGCAAAACAAAAAAAAAAGCTCTTACTGAATAGTATGTGCTAGACACCATTCAGTTCAATCATTGCCAAAACAGTCAACACCAATTGAGTACACCCAGGACTGAGGGAAGCCAGTGAACAGCCTGTATATAAACCAACACAGAAAATAATAGAAAGATATAACTTTCTTCTTTCTTTCACTGGCAGTTTTGGATGCCTGGTCTCTTGCATACTGTCATTTGTCTGGCAGCTGCAATGGGCCATTTATAAGGCAGTGACATACATTTTGGAGAGGTAAGTTTCTTCCAGTATCTAGAGTGCTCCTGCACATTTTTTACAATTAATTCTCTCAAGCTTTTGAGTTGCTGCACATGGCCTGCTAGTATGTATATTTATTAATGCAGTTTCTCACATTGTCAAAGCTTTCCTCCTTTAAGTAGAGAAAGCATGACTGGTACAGCATACCAGTGTACTTTACTTTTCCACACTACCAAGTGAAATTCATGTCTGTACTCTTTTATTTCCTCTTTTCACCTCTCTCAAGGGTGAGACCCTCAGCTATGGAGACTCCCTGGCTAGAGCTCCATCTGTTTCCCAGCTCTGTGGAAGACAATGCAACCAGCGGAGCAGAGACTCTCCAGGAGCAGAAGGCACTTGCTGATTAATGGCTCAGAAAACGAGTTCTCCAGAACAGAATGTTATCTATTCAGCCACAGCATATAACACACATCACAAAGTGTCAGAACAACCAAGTGTTAAAATGTGTATTTCCTTTAAGAATACAGCAATCTTTCCCTGGAATATATGAGAGCTGCTCAGCTGCCAGGCTTAGTACCAGGTTGATCTGTTTACAATATAGTTACTCTACAACTCTGTGCAAAACATTCCATCTAGATTTCAGTCTTATCTTCTATAATTTAATCCTATTAAATAATCCAGCATGCCCAACATAGTATTACTTGTAATTTTGCATAATTGACACGGAAAGCCTATACACTATAAGATCAGCTGTAGATGTGTCAAGTAGAAAGTACTTCTATAATTGCTCCTCTACAGTCTTTCAGATATCTTGCAAGTGATTCTATTTTTAACTGCTCCTCTCTGTCCTGTGTATTTCACTTAATTCTGTATTTTCTGATATGTTAATATTATACAAGTAATAAGTCAGATCTGACATTTATTATAATATTACAAAGAATTCCCTTATTCATTACATACAATTATTCTGTTCTCATTATGTGCTTGTCAGATGAGTATCTGACTATTAAATACTCAGTATATGATACTTCATTTTTGTTTATCCTCTTCCTAAGAAGCAAAAACCTTTTGTGATCCCTTCATTCCTGACTTCCTTAATCTAACCTAATTCCAGAATAGACTGAAATTTCATCATGATGGTCATCTACATTTCATTATTTTGGCAAATAAAAGGAAATCACAGGAAAAAGCTAGGAACATGTTAAGATAGTACAATATGTCTAAATATTTGCTACTAAAGATCTGAGTTCATGTCAGGTTGAGGTGAAAACCATTCCATAAATATTTCATGGGCCTTATGAAGTACATAAGAAAGGTAGCAAGAAATAAAGTGACTGGGAATGACCAGTGTATAATTGAACCGAAAAAGAGTAGGAGTCTTTAGTAGGTAGTAATTCTCCTAGAGCAAGGGAAAGGATATGTTTGCTCTTCTCCACTTCTAGGGAAAAACTGGCTCAAGTCCAGTATTGAAAATTAATTAGAAAAATCAAAAAGTGATACTTGACCCTAAATATTCCCGTTTTTTTTTTACCTGACAGACCAGATTCATTTGGGATTACACTAATTGTACTACTATCAGAAGAAAAGAAACATTTACAAGGCTAGAATTGAAACAAAAATTTCTCTTTAACCCATACCACCAGCAGTGACACTGCCTTGGCACACACCAGCAAGAACAAGGGTTGCCTCACCTTCCTCATCTTCTTTTCCTTACTGTGCCTGTCCACCTACATTGTATACACATTCTTGTGAAGCCCCAAGAAGAACCACACACGCCACAATGGTAATCCAGGTTCTCTTTTGCTTTTTTTATCTCACAGTTTTAGTCCCAACACAGTTCCCCCAGCGGCTTCTCCTGCACTGGCAGGAGGGGACAGAGACAAGATCCTGTTGTGGCTGAAGCAGCTTCTTTGTCAGGAGTACTGGCTTGTACTGGTTAGACATACACAATTTCCTCCATCTGTGGCAAGAAAGATCACTCAGATCAGCAGTATCATAATACCTTTAGCTTTTCAAGATAACAGCACAGAACAGACAAAGAAGTGAAAAGTGAAGAGCAGACAGTTGCTGCTCTGAATATTTATGAATGAAAATCATGACCAGAAAATCTTATTTATTCCTGAAAGATTAGGACATTTCTTGAAATTTTAACAGTAAAATATTTAATGTAATTTTCATTTGCAATATTTTTGTCCTCCTCTTTCACTACTATTTCCTAAATTTGGGGGAAATCTTTCAAAGAAAGGATTATAGAAAATCTCTTTTTTTTCATGCCAAACTGCAAAGTAAATCAATATCACTGTGTTTGAAGGTGAATATATTTAATCTTCACATTTTATACATACATTGACTATAAAGATTATTATGCTTTCAGGGTAATTTGAAAACAAGTGCTCATGAAAGATCAAATTTATGTGGGCTTTAAAACACACTGTGTCCCAAGAGCTGCAATAAATAGTCCTAACTGTTAAGTGACAATCTCAAACATACACACACAGCTAAATAATCTCTGTGAAAAGCCTAGCCAACTGAATTAAGGTGCAGGGATTTGGGAATCACGCTGATTTATTTCAGGACAGAAACAAAGATTTATCCTTAATTCACATATTAACATCCTCATATCATAGACTTCAATTTCAGGCAGAACAGCTTAATCTGTTTTATCTATCCATTGTTTGATAAAGAGGAGTGGGAGAAGAAAATTTCATGTAAAACCCCACCTTGAAGCACTGAGGCTAAAATAGCAGCTATCTAAAATTAGCAACTATAACATTAATTTTCCTTCAAATGCAGAAATAAAACTAAATTTCACACCCTATTTACAGCCTTGTGCAACTGGAGTAGTGTTCAGATCATGACAAGTACCTCATTACTAATACAACACAGATCTGTCTGATTTATGATGATACGGGTAGTATTGTATTGATTCTTGTTACTGTATTTGTGTTGTAAAGAAACTATGAAGCTTCAGAGCTTCCTACAGAACAATTGGTGACTATCTGGCAAAATTACAATCTCACTCACACACCCCATTCTGATTTTCAGAGCATGGCCTCTGTGAGATTCTGATGATGTAATAGTCATGCTGACTGCACAGTCTTTGGATTTTATGTTTCTTTCCAGATATTTAGTTCAAATCTGCATATCTCATCCTTCTCCATGGCTTTAAACTAAGTGTATAGGTATTTATGTTAGTGATTCCCAGCAAATCTGGAGGAGAGAGTAGAACAGTTCCAAGGAACTAAAAGGAAAATGGCAGATTATGTACAGCATCTGCAAGTTGGTATCCTCACTGATGAGGTTCCGGGGCTGATGATTCATCTCTGGTATCTGCTTCAGCAGCTGGAAATGTCTTAGACAAAACAGGAGTCACAAGAAATTTTCATTGAGAAGAGAAAAAAGTACAGGTTAGGGTTTTGGTGTTCTGGGGGTTTTTGTCATTTCTTTTTGTCAAATTCCCACTGCACCACATTAGTCTGATATTTCAATAGAAGTTCTTCTTCCCTAATATTAAGCAAAATCCTTACTTTCTTAGTATTTTCCTTCCAGAACTGTGCCAAAAGTTTTTGTCCAATGGTAGCATTACATTTGTATAAGACTGAATAGTTTTGAAGATTTTGGACATAATCCAAGGATTAAACATTTGTAGAAGAAAACGTGAGAGGAAATATGTCAAACAATTCATTTTGACCATAGGTTAATTCTTTTCCTTGGCTAAAACAACTTCGCTTTCACTCTCAGAATTTTTTAAAACCCTGTATACTTTGCAATAGCTACTTTTTCTCCCTCCCCCCTACTGTTTTTTTCACACAAAAGAGAAATTGCAGCATTTTATTTCATCCCATCACAACCTGCACTCAGTGGGAGCAAACTAAGATATGTCCTCCTGCAAGACAGATCTTAGTAAATTGCCCATCTCCCTTCTCACTGCCTGTAAACTTTTCATTTTTATTGAAGTCTGTTTCTAGGGAAGTTTTACAAGCACTGTGCAGTCTTTGCCTAAGACCACACAACCCCTATTTCAACCAAACCTGCAGCTGGCTAGGATGTCTCTTCAGCAACAGGTACACTCCCTGCATAGGGAATGTAATAACTAACATCTTCTCTCCTGTAGATTAAAATCTACAGTATAGTAGCACTGAGCCTTCAAGAACACCTTTCCTCTCTACTAGATGTTTGAGTTTTTTGAGGGGTATTTGTTTGTATAGGGTTTAGGGAATTTGTGAATGTTAAGAAAGCATGAAATGCCCAGGAAAAAAAAAACCAAACTGGACACTTTATCCACAAAAGTTTGCTAACTTAAAACAGGACATATAGCAAAAGGGTAGATCCACATTCTAGTTCCATGTTCCACAGCCTTTCACACACTTTTTTTATTATATGAACATAGTATCTATCGAATTCCTTGTCCACAAGTGAAGCAAACACTAACGAACTACAGATTATTTACACACCTATTTTTTAATAGTACCTTTCCAAATACAAGTAGAGTTAAAACTGCTTTGATTCTAGAATAACAAGCACAAGTAGACAGACAAGCATTTCCATAACCCATACTACTTCACAGAAGTTTCCTATTCCAGAATTTCCTGTAGGTCAAAGTTAAGATTGTCCTTCCCTTCCTAAGCCATTGATACAGCCTAAAGACGATCAAGGGGCTGGAGCAACTGC
>VZTY01001523.1:0-10296 GCA_013400935.1 Turnix velox
CCATTCTATGATTCTGTGTTCCAGTAGTAAATAAAAACAAAATGCAGTTTATACAGAGAGGAAAAGGAGTGAAAAACCAGCTTCCATGCTGGCTGGGGGAGGAACAGGCAAAGAGTGATTACAAGTAAAAGACTTAGATGAGTTCTTTGTGTTTTCCCTTCCTTGAAATGATCAATCTTGAAGATAAAAATGTGTTCCAGGGTTGCAGCAAATGCTGAGAGGCTTCTGCTGAGGAGTGGAAATGGGTGAGTGACTTCTCCAGCAGCTGTCTGTCAACTTTAATGCCCAATCTGGCTGCAAATTACAGCAATGAACTTTCTCTAACAGCCCCAAATTACTCGAGATGATGATAAGTGACAGAGAAATGGGGACCCTGAAGGAAGCATTAAGGAAAGAGAGGGTGAGGATGTGCAATGGGAGCTCTTCCTGCTTTTTCTGAAAGATTTCAGTCTTTAGGTACCAGAAAGGATATCTCTAACACACCAGGGACTTCAGTGCTGCCCCAAGATGTTGTTTTTACACAGAATTTGAGGCTGAGACCGTTGTTTTACTGTAGTGATGGGTGATGGGGAGCTGCTGCTACTCAAAGCTAATGCAAACACATCATGTCAGAGCAGCAGCTGCTCCTCAGGCAGGTCATTTGATCTTATTTTCCTCAAATTTAGAGCAAAGCTTTGACATGAACCTCAGCAAGGCTGCTGGGCCAAATCCTGCTGTCTCATACTTCAAACCAGTAGGTTTTTAACCCGAGCAGATCAATCTCATGGGCTTCCTGTAGCTGTTCCAGGGCAGAGCTGGGTTTTGCCAACCCAGTATTGAGTGAACTTTTAGATGATTTGGGAAGTTAGGGGATGAAAGAGGAGATGATTGTTTTCTCACTTGTGCCTTGGGTTAGTTTGAATTTACAGCAAGAATAAAGCATGAATGGAATGGAGAATCCCAGAGCTCTTCTCAAGGGTGGAAGGGTGAGATTTGGTGTTTTACATGGGCTGCTGAGCTTTCTGCTGCCTTGTTCATGGCCATGGTGTTGTGGTGGTCATAGGGGCAGGTAGCAGAGGGGCCACTGGTCAGAGGCATTTCCACTCTATGTGCAACATTTTGGTTATCATCAAATCGTAGAGGGGAATGGAACCATCATAGGTTGGAAGGGACCTTCAAGATCATCTAGTTCCAACCACCCTGCCATGGGCAGGGACACCTCACACCACACACAGGTTGCTCAATGCCTCATCCAGCCTGGCCTTAAACACCTCCAGGGATTGAGGGGGCATCCACAGCCTCTCTGGGCAACCTCTTCCAGTGTCTCACCACCCTCACAGCAAACAACTTCTTTCTTCTCTCCAGCCGAAATCTCCCCTCTTCCAATTTGCATCCATCACTCCTAGTCCTGCCATCCTGGACCCTATTCAAAAGTCCTACCCAGCCTTTCTGTAGCCCCCTTCAGGTATTGAGAAGCTCCTCTGAGGTCCCCCTGAGCCTTCTCCAGGCTGAACAACCCCAACTCCTTCAGCCTGTCCTCATCGGGGAGGTCCTCCAGCCCTCTCATCATCTTCATGTCCGTCCTCTGGACCTGCTCCAACAGCTCAATGTCCTTCTTATGTTGAGAGCTCCAGAACTGGACACAGTAACTCCAGTTGGGGTCTCCCCAGAGCCCAGTAGAGGGGCAAAACCCCCTCCCTTGACCTNCCTTCTCTTCAGGGCTGCACTCAATCCACTCTCCACCCAGCCTTTATCTGTGCTTGGGGTTGCCCTGACCCAGGTGCAGGACCTTGCACTACTAGAATTTCATGAAGATGGCATGGACCCACCTCTCAATCCTCTCAAGGTCCTTCTGGACACATCACATCACTCTGTGTACACTTATCTACACAAACATCTCTACAGACAGGTGCAGACACACAATCTCTCTTATGGAAAACCTCTAAATTAATTAGTTGGTTTTGTCTTTATTAATGCAGCACCAGTACATGGCAGGTTCCAGACTGACCAGACACTTGGGGCAATGTATCATGGGGAGAGGACCCAAGGGTTCCCTGGAACCTTTCTGGCTTAGGAAAGAGAGGTTTTAACATGGATATTAGTGATTGGCTCCATTTCAAGCCATGAAGCCTCCAATCCACCCTAAGCTCCCATCACAAAGGTGAGAGTTTGTCACTTAAGCCTAACAAGAAGGTGGATGCTCACTGGACCAAAAAAAAAAAAGCAAGAGATTCTTGTGTTTCTTGGGTTTTGGTTTTTTTTTTTCATTGCCTGTCTGAGGTAACTGTCTGATTGCATACAATTCTGTGTCACCCTCCAGCTAAGCATTTGCTGAAGAGAAAAGATGCTGGAATTCAAACAGGTCAATATTAATGCTGCATTTGTATTTGATAATTGAAAGTGTCATCTCCATTAGCTCGCCCTGATAACCAGGCTTGAAAAGCCAGTGCCAGGACTTCCAAAAGCCTCTCCTCTGCTTACAAACAAGCCAGCAAGGGAGCAGTCCCTCAGATTCAGGAGGTGAACTAAAAGATGACCTGGGGGGATGAGGAGGGTGAGCATGGACAAAGCTAAAACAGGGTGGGGGGTGGAGGAGAAACTCAAAGCTGTTTTGCTGCTGTTTCAGAGCAAAGAGAAGCCCCCTGGCCACCAACTCAATGCTTTTTTCTGAGGAACCCACAACCGAAGGGCTGGAGGCTTATGAAGACAGGCTGAAGGAGTTGGGGTTGTTCAGCCTGGAGAAGAGAAGGCTCAGGGGGGACCTCAGAGTAGTGTCTCAATACCTGAAGGGGGCTACAGAAAGGCAGGGGTAGGACTTTTTAATAAGAGATGTGATGGGAGACTAGAAATAATGGATGTAAATTGGAAGGAGGTAGATTCAGACTTGACATAAGAAATTCTTTACAGTGAGGGTGGTGAGACACTGGAAGAGGTTGCCCAGAGAGGTTGTGGATGCCCCCTCAATCCCTGGAGGTGTTTAAGGCCAGGCTGGACAAGGCACTGAGCAGACTGATCTAGTGGGAGGTGTCCCTGCCCATGGCAGGAGGATTGGAACTAGATGATCTTGAAGGTGCCTTCCAACCCCAACCACTCTATGATTCTAAGTGGGGCCCAAACAATGGTTCCAGTGGTGCTTCTGACAAGTGTCTCCTCTCCTCTGCACTGGACGTGGGAAATGAGAGAGGGGTCTAAGCCATCTGCATCATATCTAACCTTTACCAAGCAGCACTTGACCTCGTCACTGCTGATGAAGCCCCGTGAAGTGCAAGCAGGATAAAATGTAATTTTTAATTGAGTGTACTTATTATATTAAATGTATTAACACGACACAGATGAATACAAACGACCCCGTGGTCAATGCTGTCGATTCACATTGATGTTTCTTTTGCCTTTGCTGAGCTGAAGGAGATAAGAGAGGCTGAAGGAGTTGGGGTTGTTGATCCTGGAGAAGAGAAGGTTCAGGAGGGACCTCAGAGGAGCTTCTCTATACCTGAAGGGGCTACAGAAAGGCTGGGGTAGGACTTTTGAATAGGGTCCAGGATGGCAGGACTAAGAGGAATGGGTGCAAATTGGAGGAGGGGAGATTTAGGTTGGAGAAAAGAAAGAAGTTCTTTGCTGTGAGGGTGGTGAGACACTGGAAGAGGTTGCCCAGAGAGGCTGTGGATGCCCCCTCAATCCCTGGAGGTGTTTAAGGCCAGGCTGGATGAGGCACTGAGCAACCTGGTGTAGTGGGAGGTGTCCCTGCTCATGGCAGGGGGTTGGAACTAGATGATCTTTAAGTTCCTTTCCAACACAAACCATTCTATGATTCTATGAAAATAATACAACACTACCTAAAGGAGATGCACAACAGAGGTGTGTCACTGTCTCTTTGTCTCAAGAGGTTCATGTTGAGCTTCAAATCACCAATATCAGTGGCAAACCAAAGGATATGGGTTTTGTTCAAAATGCTGCTTGTAAAAATGGAAACTGCTCAGGCCTTGTTGTCACTTCATAATTAACTTCAGCAAAGAAATCTAATTACAAATGCTCAATACTGCCCTGTGGCAGGAGAAAAGGGAAGGTGGGTGGCCAGGCTTAAACAAGTCAGGTAAAAATTAACTCCATGGTAATATTTGATGCCTAAAGAACGTCTCTATCAGCTTGTCTGGGTGTTAATGAATTGGGCTGCTCTTTTCACATTTGATTACTGGAATTTTATGGCTGCAGTCTCACCCTTATTGCTCTTGGAAATGGGCTTGTCTATGGCCTGAGCTCTGGGAGTAATGTCTGAGGGGTTTATAAATAGATTTTGTTCTTACCCTGCTTTGAAACTCCATTTCTTTTTTTTTTTTTATCCAGACTTACTTCAGGGCAGATCTTGGAGCTCCATAACTGAGTGCCCATGGGGCTGGGCACGTGTCCTTCTTCTCTACTTCAAGCTTATCTCACAGCATCCCTGTGTGGAAGCAGGCTGGGAAGGGAGCAGAGGGGTCTCTTTTCACTAAGTTTTTCTTCTTTCCAGCTCATTTTAAACAAAATAATTGAAAACAGTGCTTTTCTATACAGGCAGGGATGCACTGGGATGCAGGTAGGAGGGCAGGCAAGGATACTGGAAAGGATGCAGACTGGGATGAGGGTAGAGATGTGGGCAGGGATACGGGAAGGGATGCAGGCAGGAATGAGGGCAGGGATGTGGGCAGGGATGTAGGAAGGGATGCAGACAAGGATGAAGGCAGGAATGTGAGCAGAGATGCAAGCAGGAATACACTAGAATGCAGGCAGAGAGGCTGACTGGGAAGTGGACAGGGATGCAGGCTGGAAAGCAGGCAGGGATGTGGGCAGGGATGTAGGAAGGGATGCAGACAAGGATGAAGGCAGGGATGTGAGCAGAGATGCAAGCAGGAATACACTAGAATGCAGGCAGAGATGCTGACTGGGAAGTGGACAGGGTTGCAGGCTGGAAAGCAGGCAGGGATGTGGGCAGGGATGCAGGAAGGGATGAGGGCAGGGATGCAGGCAGGGATACAGGAAGTGTTGCAGGCAGGGATACAGACAGGGATATAGGAAGGGATGAGGGCAGGGATGCAGGAAGGGATCCAGGCAGGGGTGAGGGCAGAGATGTGGGCAGGGATGTGGTCTGGAATGTAGGTAGGGATGCTGGCAGGGATATGGGCAAAGATACAGTAAGGGATGCAGACAGGGATGCAGGCATGAATGTGAGCAGGGATGCAAGCAGGGATACACTAGAATGCAGGCAGAGATGCTGACTGGGATGTAGACAGGGATTCAGGCAGGGATGTGGGCAGGGATACAGGAAGGGATGCAGACAGGGATGCAAGATGGGATACAGGCAGAGATACACTAGAATGCAGGCAGAGATGCTGGCTGGAATGCAGTCAGGGATGCTGGCAGGGATACAGGAAGGGTTGCAGACAGGGATGCAGGTAGGGATGTAGGCAGGAATGTTGGAAGGGATGTAGACTGGGATGCAGTCAGGGATGCAAGCAGGGATGTGGGCATGGATATAGGATGGGATGCAGGCAGGGATGCAGACAGGGATGCAGGCAGAAACGTGGGCAGGAATGTGGGCAGAGATGCAAGAAGGGATACATTAGAATGCAGGCAGAGATGCTGGCTGGGATGTGGACAGGGATGCAGGCAGGGCTGAGAGCAGGGATGCTGGCAGGGATGCAGGATGCTCCACATAGCCAGCATTGTCATTCTGCTCCAGCCACTGCCTGCTGCCCAGAGAGGAGAAAGCATTTTCTCTTTTGTTAGCACTCAATTAGGCTGAGCTTTGAGGAAAATATATTAAATGCTTNGGATGTAGACTGGGATGCAGTCAGGGATGCAAGCAGGGATGTGGGCATGGATATAGGATGGGATGCAGGCAGGGATGCAGACAGGGATGCAGGCAGAAACGTGGGCAGGAATGTGGGCAGAGATGCAAGAAGGGATAAATTAGAATGCAGGCAGAGATGCTGGCTGGGATGTGGACAGGGATACAGGCAGGAATGTGGGCTGGAATGCAGTCAGGGATGCTGGCAGGGATGTGGGCAGGGATACAGGAAGGGTTGCAGACAGGGATGCAGGCAGGGATGTAGGCAGGAATGTTGGAAGGGATAGAGACGGGGATGCAGTAAGGGATGCAAGCAGGGATGCGGTCAGGGATGCAGACAGGGATGCAGGCACAAACGTGGGCAGGAATGTGGGCAGAGATGCAAGAAGGGATACATTAGAATGCAGGCAGAGATGCTGGCTGGGATGTGGACAGGGATGCAGGCAGGGCTGAGAGCAGGGATGCTGGCAGGGATGCAGGATGCTCCACATAGCCAGCATTGTCATTCTGCTCCAGCCACTGCCTGCTGCCCAGAGAGGAGAAAGCATTTTCTCTTTTGTTAGCACTCAATTAGGCTGAGCTTTGAGGAAAATATATTAAATGCTTAAAGGTTCTTTATTTTTTGCCGTGTTCTGCTTTCACAAAGGGAAGTGTTGGGATGATCTCAGGAGGGAGTGTGGGGGGGTAGAGCTGTTCTTGCCCAAGTTTTTAAGCATTCTTTTGACTTTCATTTGATTTTTGCAGCAGGAACCTGCAATGTCTCTGAGCTCACCACAAAGGCATTGCCTCAGGCCATACAGGAATTTACAGACTAGGTCACAGGCTTCATGCATATTTTATACCTGCTCAGATAACATCTTAACCCATGACAAGCGCAGGTCAGGGTGGCAGCCCCCTGCCCAGGAGGGAGGTAGCTCAGGGCTAGTGACATGGAATAAATACATTGAATGAATAGATCAAGCCCCAGTTTCTGGAGCCCTCAGTTGAAGAAGGACAGGAAACTGCTGGAGAGAGTCCAGCACAGAGACACAGAGATGATGAAGGGATTGGAGCATCTCCCTTCTGAGAAAAGGCTGAGGGAGCTGGGGTTCTTCAGCTTGGAGAAGAGGAGACTGAGGGGTGACCTCAGCCATGGTTATAAATATGGAAATTGTGAGTGTGAGGAGGATGGAGCCAGGATCTTCTCAGTGACCTCCAATGACAGGACAAGAGGCAATGGGTGCAGCTGGAACACAGAAGGTTCCACGGAAATAGGAGAAGAAACTTATTCAGGGTGAGGGTGAGAGAAGAGTGTCCCAGGCTGCCCAGAGAGGGTGTGGGGTCTCCTTCTCTGGAGACATTCAAACCCCACCTGGACACCTTCCTGTGTGCCCTGATCTGGGTTTTCCTGCTCCAGCAGGGGGATGGGACTAGATGATCTCTTGAGGTCCCTTCCAATCCCTGACATTCTGTGAAATGCTTGAATCCACTTTGTGAGGGATCTCAAAGGTTTTCTCTGTGCCTGGTCTGGCACTTTTGCCTCCACAGTTAGGAGCAGGGGGTTGGTGCTTCTGGAAGGATTAGGAGCTCTGCTGGACCAGCACAATAACGTCTGCAGCCCTGAACACACTGATGAGTGGGAATCAAAGACAGATCAAAGGCATAAGTGACTCTAGAAGATGTCACCCCAGCTGAGCTAAATAACTCTCTAAGGGCCTGTAATTCCTTGGCTGGCACACAGGGAGAGAGATGTTCCTCCCTCTGGGGCTCATTGCACAACAGCACAGTGAATCATGGAGTCATAGAATGGTTTGGGTTGGAAGGGACCTTAAAGATCATCTAGTTCCAACCCCCCTGCCATGGGCAGGGACACCTCCCACCACACCAGGTTGCTCAGTGCCTCATCCAGCCTGGCCTTAAACACCTCCAGGGACTGAGGGGACATCCACAGCCTCTCTGGGCAACCTCTTCCAGTCTCTCACCACGAAGCAGTAGGTAACATCCATAGCAGTCTCTGCTCTGTGTTAATTGCAGTTCTGATGCAAATCCCTCATTTACACACAGTCTAATGAATTCCCTGCTTTCGTTTGGAGAGTTGGGGAGTGGGGAGCTCAGTGGGGAGCTCACTCCCTGGGATGCACTTCCAAAATATGGAGGAATCTCCTCCGTTGGTGGAGGAGCAGTGAGACAGGGAAGCAAAGACTAGAGGATTAGGAGGTCAGTGATGGATATGGGCTGACTAATAAACTCTGGAGTGATTAATATGGGTATGATTTTTGGATTAATCAGGATGCAGCAGAGCTGCAGGAAGCTGCTGAGGAAGATGTTTGCACACACCAGGCTGAATGCAGTGACCGTTACCTTAATGCTGTGATTAAATCCACGTTTAAGACACCTCATTAAATTAGAGTGTTAAGTGTGAATTCTTATAACTCACAGCAAGAAATACATTCAGGCCTGCTGGGTGAAGAATGCCAGAAGATCCCTGGAGAGCTGGAGGGTGTAGAGAAGGTGAGGTTGGTCTCATCTCTTAGTGGAATCATGGAATGGTTTGGGTTGGAAGGTTGGGTTAAAGATCATCTAGTTCCAACCTCCTTGCCGTGGGCAGGGTGATCTCCCACTAGACCAGGCTGGGACAAGGGAAATGGCCTCAAGTTATGGCAGAGGAGGCTGAGGATGGACATCAGGAAAAAGTTTTACTCTGAAGGCTTCTTAGGCTTTGGAACAGGCTGCCCAGGGCAGTGGCTGAGGCACCACCATCCTTAGGGGTATCTAAGAGCTGGGCAGACACAGAGCTTAGAGATATAGAATCATAGAATAGTTTGGGTTGGAAGGGACCTTAAAAATCATCAAGTTCCAACCCCCCTGCCATAGGCAGGGGCACTTCCCACTAGATCAGGCTACTCAGTGCCTTGTCCAGCCTGGATGATGGTTCTTGTCTCAAAACCTACCCCTTGTTTTATCTCTTTTCTCTTAATTATTCTCCATGCTAAGTAGCTAATATGGTTTAGGGCTGGTTCCTATCAGAGTAGGGTTAATGGTTGGTCTTGATCCGAAAGCTCCCTTCAAACATGAGTCCCAGAGGTGCTGAGCCCAGCCCTGCAGCCAGACACTGCTCACAGCCATGTTGCTGCTGCTGTCTCCTTCAGCATGTCCCTGGTGCAGCCACACACAGACAGCAGTCCCTGCTCTGCAGCTGGGTCATCATCAGTGAACTCAGTTCAGCTGCAGGATGAGTCTGGAGCAAAAGCCTCAGGCAGGAGGTTGCCTGAGAGGTTCTGAAGTGGATGGAGCTTTCCCATCCCTGCCAAGCCCTGAGAAGGCAGGTGTCCTTCTCACTTCAAAAAGCAGGTTAAACGTGCAGACAGATCCCTGACCCCTCTGCAAAGCACTGACCTAGAAGAGAAGAAGACTTTCAACTGCCTTATTACCCACCCCGTGGCTCAGAGCTACAGATCATGTCCCCCTCAATTGCCTTTCACTGCTGGCAGGATGAAAGTCTCCTTTGGCAGAGGAGATTTGAGAGCCAAGGGGCTGCAAATCCTTTCCTGGCTCTGCAAGCAGAGGGTACTTTGGCCCTCTCACCCCCCCACCCACACACAGACATGGCCACAGACACACACAAAATGTCCTCTGCGTGTTTGTAAAACAATATTTTTAATTTTCTGCTTGGTTTGGCAAACCACAGCTGCTCCCAGTTTGCACAGGTTCCCATTTACATACACTAGGATTTATTTTTCTATTTTTTTTTTAATTCCCTTCACGTTGTCTGTTTCATGACTGAACCATCCAAAATATTGCAGGGGTTGGAATGGGAAAATGAGGTTTGGGATACTGGGAAGGTGGGGGGACAGGAGCTGAGCCCACAATATGGATGATATACTATCCTAAGGGCAGAGCTTGGCTCTGCTGTGGCAGAGGGTTTGCTCTCCTCTTTTTTTTTTGCTTTAACTCATTGGTTTCACATTTGCCAAGACTGAGCCAAGGTCTTGGAGTATTAATTGATTCCTGCAGCTGAGCCAGCCTCATTAACCAGCAGCTTTGGGGTGCTGGGAGAGGCAGTAATGAGCAGGACAAGAGGTTCAGGGCTGACCTTCCCTCCTCCTGCACCTGCTAGCACAATTACACCCCAAACTCCCAGCACCAGCTACAAAATGGATACAAAAAAGCCTTATAAAAATAAAATAGACCCTCTCAGCACCCTCTTTCTGGGGGAATTTCTTGGCCAGCAACACCCTGCTGGGTCAGGCATTACTGGTTGAGAGGATGCTGCTCTGAGCATCCTCCAAACATCCTCTGAGCATCCGCTGAGCATCTCTCCCAGATAAAGTGAGGAGGGATCATCTCTGGGCAGCAAAACTCCGGTGGTGCTCCTCCTCTCCCCTGGGGGCAGCAGGCAGGGTAATTAGTATTTTTAAATTATTAATATATGTGCTCTTTTATTTCATTATTAGAGGGGAAATCCCTGCACACACTTGATGAAAATGGAGCCACTGGTGCTGGGTTCCTGGGGCAGA
>VZTY01001523.1:20340-35573 GCA_013400935.1 Turnix velox
CCTCGTCCCCCTTCAGCATCTCCTCTCTCCCTGCTCCTCAGCATCCCCCTCATACCCCCAACACTGGGTCCCTGGGTTCAATTTTAAATTAAGGTGCTCTTTGTGCATCATAATTTCCTGGGATCCTTGCAGAAAGGATTTCTCTAAAAGCATCAACCAGAAATCACCCCATTTTGCAGAGGTCTGGCACAAAATAGCTGACAGAGGCTGTACTGCATCATGTCAGGACCTTCAGCAGCAGTTAATTCTGGTGTGGTACACAAGGTAAAAGGCATTAGATGGAGCTGAGAAGAAAAATATCTGAAAGAAAAAAATGCAATGGGAGAAACCCCAGTGTTTACTAATACTGAAAAGGGGATGGGTGGAAGGATGGCTGTGTCCCAGCCCATACATGGGATCAAGACAAGCACACAGCCTGCTCTGACACCGGGCACACGTGGAAATGGAAGCAGGAGGAAACATGAGTAGGTGCTCACAGAAGGGATGGAAATAACAAGCCTTTTTACTTGTTGGCTTTTGGCTCCCCAAATGGGAAGCTGGAGGATTCAACCCCTACCCCACAGATGATCAGGCTGCATCCCTCAAAGGGGGCAGAAAGCCTCATGGAACTGGGACCATCCTTTTGCATCTGGATGCCTGCAACCCCACCATGGCCAGGGAGGAGCATGGAGAGGACAAAAGGAACTCCCTGCTCTCACCTGAAACCCTTCCTGCTGCTCTAAGAACAAACAAGAGTCATTAACTCTCTGCTACTGTGGGAAGTTTATTCACCTTGGTCATTCTTAATGCATTTTTATTATCTCATAAATAGATATATAGGATCATAGAATGGTTTTGGTTGGAAGAGACCTTCAAGATCATCTAGTTCCAACCCCCCTACCATGGGCAGGGACACTTTCCACTACACCAGGTTGTTCAGATGCCTTAAACAGCCTGGCCTTAAACATCTCCAGAGATTGAGGAATCCACAACCTCTCTGGGCAGAACCTCTTCCAGTGTTTCACCATAAAGAATTTCTTTCTTATATCTAGCCTGAATCTTCCCTCTTCCAATTTACATTTTTTTTTTTTCTTTTCCCCCTAAACCACCCTAATACTGCTATCTATGGCTTTGGGATAACATTTGCAATGTGGATGCCATTTTTATTCTGCCTCTTTGATTGGCCCTTATCAATAGCATTCCACAGGATGCACTATAATTTGTAGGGTGAAACAGCTCTGCAATCTTTAAAATGCTAATGCTGTTGGGTGTTTCTATTTTAATGCAACTGTCCTGCAGTACTCCCCTCCCTTGGCTCAGGAGATGCCCCTCACTCCCCTTCCCAGGGGGTTTTCAATGGAGAGCATCTGATTGCAAATGCGCTTTGATTCGCGGTGATCCTGGGAGCTTTTTGTTCTATTATTCACCGTGGGTCTGTGTTGTCTGTGCTTATTATGTGCCATCAGAAGGTACCTGGGAGCCTGCAGCCTTCCCAGCCACTCCTATTGTACAAACACATCAATAAATAAGTGGTGTCTGAATTTAGCTCCTGTGCTCGGAACTGCTGGCACAGCCCTGTCATTTTTTTCAGGTCAGCCAAGCACTGGAGTCGAAATAGTTTTGCTGTTGCATCCTTCACTTCAGGAGACAACCAAAGAAGAGCTTCTCTTTCATTTTATTTATCTCTCCCTGAGACCAAGGACATGCCTTTAAAATCAAAACAAAAGGATATTTGGAGAGCAGGCTGCTGGTTCCAATGTGGTGGGTCAGTGGTGATCAGTAATGATGGAGGATGCTCCTCTCTGTGTATTTGAAGAAACCCTCCTTTTGAAACACCAAAAGATCTGTACCCCTGGGGCCTCATTTCCCAGGTAGAGAAGAGGAAGCACTTTATCATCAGCAATTGCCAGGGTGGAGATGAGAGCCCTTTCCAGCCCTTTTCCCCTGGTGCTTTTTAAAGATGCCTTTTCCCCTCTGTCACGGAGGAGTTTTACATCTCCTCTGATGCTTCAGGAACACCTGGCACCAACCTGATATTTACTCAGAGCAAAAGCCATCCCTTTATTTCCTAATTACAGTTTAGCTTTCTCTCAGAGAAATACCACTGGAGTTTGCAGCCTGTGCTCACTTTACATAAATAACAGCCAGAGGGTGATGCCTCTGAGGAACAAAGGCAATGGAGGAATTTGTTCAGCCCCTCATCATGTTGCTTGACCTCTAGCAGCTACAACCACCAGCAGCTTCCAGCAGAGGGGGTGCCCCGTAGGTGCTCGACCACAGGGCAGAGGTGATGCTCACCAGGAGCCAGGCATCATTCTGGCCATCATCATAGAATCACAGAATGGTTTGGGTTGGAAGGATCCTTCAAGATCATCTAGTTCCAACCCCCCTGCCATGGGCAGGGACACCTCCCACTACACCAGGTTGCTCAGTGCCTCATCCAGCCTGGCCTTAAACACCTCCAGGGATTGAGGGGGCATCCACAGCCACTCTGGGCAACCTCTTCCACTGTCTCACCACCCTCACAGCAAAGAACTTCTTTCTTCTCTCCAGCCTCAATCTCCTCTCTTGCAATTTGCATCCCTTACTCCTAGTCCTGCCATCCTGGACCCTGTTCAAAAGTCCTTCCCCAGCCTTTCTGTAGCCCCCTTCAGGTATTGAGAAGTCACTATGAGGGCTCCCCTGAGCCTTCTCTTCTCCAGGCTGAACAACCCCAACTCCTTCAGCCTGTCCTCAGAAGGGAGCTGCTCCAGCACCAACACAATGGCTGCCAAGGTGGTACAAATCAGACAGCCCACAAGATGGCTGTGTTTCAAGTGTATTTGCAAATGCAGCAAATTAAAAATATAAAAGCAGCCAGCAGGAAAAATTTCTCCACTTGAAAGGGTTGATCAGGCAGCCCAGGGAAGTGGTGAAGTCATCATCCCTGGAAGGATTTAAAAGATGTGTCACCCAGGGACATAGGTTAGTGGTGGACTTGGCAGAGTTTACAGTTGAACTCCAGGATCTTAAAGGTCTTCTCCAATCTAAATAATTCCATTTAGGGTGGTTAGACAGTGGAAGAGGTTGCCCGGAGAGGCTGTGGATGCCCCCTCAATCCCTGGAGGTGTTTAAGGCCAGGCTGGATGAGGCATTGAGCAACCTGGTGTGGTGAGAGGTGTCCCTGCCCATGGCAGGGGGGTTGGAACTGGATGATCTTGAAGGTCCCTTCCACCCCAAACTACTCTGTGATTCTATCCTTCTATAATTTCATCACATTAAAGATGGACAGTTCTACAAATACTAATTCATTCAGCCTCTGGGATTGCTGCAGAGAAGCTGCATTTATTTTGAATAAAAATTGAAACTAAAGCCTCCTGCATATTTCCAGTGGTGCATCACCAAGAGGGACTCAACACAGCCCTGGTGATGGATGGAAGGGCCAAGCAATGAATCCAGCCCTTGTGTTTAGATGACATCCATAAATAGGAGGAATAAATCGCAATCAGCAAGCTGCAGATCTGGATGGAGAAGCTCATCTTTGTACTAAATTACCAGACTTATGCTTTAATGATTTTTATTGGTGTTTTGTGGTGCTGCTGTTTGTTATAGTTAAGTACTTTGGCTGGTGTGGTGATGAGGAGCAGTCAATGAAATCAGCTGGGTTAATGAGACTCTGATACAGTCCCAAAGGAGTGATGGATAAGAAGAAGAATATGAGTAGTTCATCTCCATCCTCTCCCATCCTTTTCCTTGGGTTCTGCAGGTACTTGTCACTCTTTCTGTATTGAAATGTGGATATTTCCAGAAAAAACAACCAAAAAACAGATCTTGAGGATCCCTCATCACTTCTACACATTGTTATCAGCTGTCTCCAGCCACGCTTCTGTGTGTTCAATTGTGCTGGGGGTAGACAGAAGTGGGACAGCACCTTACAGCTAAATAATTAGCTTATTTGCTCTTTCTGAAGCATCTCATCTCCAGTGAGAGTTTGTTTGCACTGACAAAAAGCACAATTTGAAAGGTTTTTCAGCCAGGTTTCCTTGCTGTTGGTTTTTCCTCTTCCCTGGCAGGCTCCTGCTCTGCTGGCCCTTTCCCTGGCAATGCTCCAAGCTCTCTGACCTTGCTCTGTGGCTGATGAGGTATCAGCTCCTCAGAGCAACTTCTCTCCATCACAGAACAGGGAGGAATCACTTTTCAAAGACAACAAAGGTTTTTATTTAGCACTGAGGCAGCCACAGGGTTTCCTGCCTCCAGGTCCCACCACCCCCAGGCTCCAGCCGAGCATCTCCTGCCTCTTTCCTCCTCCTGTCTTGGATTCACTGTCATCACATTTAAGCCCCAGCAAATTTCACAGCTTAGAAAAGCTTTTTTGTTTGGTTTGGTTTTGAAAGCTTCTAATTTTGCAGCTTCTCCCCTTGTTTTTCAAAGCAATTCCTTCCGACCCATTCAACCTCTAGGATGACTGAGGAAAAGATGCATCTGGGGAACAATTTCGTGGAAAAAAAAGGCTTTAAGTGACTTGATTTACATTGGAGCCTGCCCCTTAAAATGAGATTAAAGACCCAGTAATATGCTACAAAGTGCTGAACAGACAGAAGGGAGCAAACGAGCAGAGCCTTGATTAGATTTGAACCAACAATCTTAAAGTAAAAGTTTAAGGCATCAGACCATTAAGCAGCTTTTCTCTGCCATATGGTTCCCATGAATGTCTCCACATGCAGGGCTCAGATTTGCTTTATTATTGGAAGATATTGATCACAGTAAAATAATCATACTAAGCAATTTGTTTCCATGTCCCTCTCCCATCAACAGCACCTTATACTTGCAACAACCATGTTTCTATTTTTTTAATTTATTTTTAAATATTCCCAAATGCTTTTTAAAAGCCAATTGATGATCTGTGGATCAAAAAACCTGATATTTCTGGTGGGTTTTTTTAGTTGTATCTCTCTAAATTAATCACTCTGAGCATAAATGAATAAGCAGTAGCTGTGCAAAGGGGTAATAAATAGCAAAGCATCCACCAAATGTCATTGCAAGGGTTATAAAGAGGCAGAACTTTGCATGAGATGGAAAAAAATAATAATCTTTGGTCTTAAATTCTGAGAACTCATTTAAATGAGACTTAGGTAAAGAATACAAGCTCTTAGATAAATAGTGGTGTAGAAAGGCAGCTTTTTTCATACATGGTCCACACACTGATGGTTTTTCAGGGGTTTGTGACTCTTCCAGGACTGGGGGAAGCAGATGGAGCAGCTCAGATGCAGGAATTCAGGCAGGAATCATTCCAGAACTGCCTCCACACAAAGGATGTCTCGACAGGGCTCTCAGGATGTAGTTTCTGAGCCACTAATGGAGGAAGCATTTCCTGCCCTGAAAGCTACAATCTCAACATTATAATGTGCAAAACCCACCGCAATAAAACAAATAGGTGACAAATTCTGAAGGAAACCGTGTTGAGGCTGATAATACTGGGAAAGCTTTGGAGCTTTTTCACCCTTTATTAGATAAATCATAATTGTGTCACTCCTCTGGAGGCATCTGCTGGGAGCAGAGAGCTTGTGTCCTGCCTTGGCAGGGGACAGGAGGGGATTTGGTACCCCGATTCCTGCTGACATACAGGAGATGTCGTTCCAACAGCATCTTAGAAGTTTTCCTAGGAGACATAACCCAAACTCCACTCAAATACCTTTTTTTTTTGCAGCTTCACCCTCTGATTAACACAGTGGAAGAACTTTTTAATATGATATCGGACGGGAGGACTAGAAACAATGGATGTAAATTGGAAGGGGGTAGATTTAGACTTGACATAAGAAAGAAATTCTTTACAGTGAGGGTGGTGAAACACTGGAACAGGTTGCCCAGAGAGGCTCTGGAGGTGTTCAAGACCAGGCTGGACAAGGCACTGAGCAGCCTGATCTAGTGGGAGGTGTCCCTGCCTATGGCAGGGGGGTTGGAACTCGATGAACTTTAAGGTCCCTTCCAACCCAAACTATTCTATGATTCTATTCTATGATATGGGTGGAGGGATGCACATTCCCCTCCACAAAGCTGGATCTTCCAGTCTTCCTCCACAAAGCTTAGGAAGAATTTTTTCCCCATGAGGGTGATGAGACACTAGAAGAGGTGGTGGAGCCCCCGACCCTGGAGACATCCAAGGCCAGGAGGCAGGAGATGGGGGAACAGAAGGGTGTGTAGAACCTGCTTAGAGGCAAAATGGGGAGAAAATTTGAAGTACTTCAGTGTTCCCCATGGTGGTGAGACACTGGAACAGATTACCCAGAGAAGGCTCTGTCCCAGGCTGGATGAGGCATTGAGTAACCTCAGCTAGTGCAGGATGTCCCTGCCCATGGCTGGGGGGCTGGAACTAGATGATCTTTGAGGTCTCTTCCAACCCAAACCATCCTATGATTCTCTGTGATGATAAAGCTGGACTTTCTGTGGTGGTTCATGAGGTGCTGGGATTTCCAGCTAACGTGGATCCACCTGGTTACAAAGGCTGAGGGTTTGGACACTCAACTCATGGCTCTGGAGGCTGAGCTGTGTCATGGAGCTCCTCCAAGAGCTTCCACGTGCCTCCCAGGAGGTGGGAGGGCTGTGGAGGCAGGAATATCCACTCACTTCCCTCTGCAGAGGGAAAGTTATTAAAACACTTTGAAACTCTTGAATGGCAAGGGGTAGGTGAGCATAAGGTTTGATTTATTTGATGGGCTTTTACACAGAAATAGCTCCGTAAGGTGTCACATCCTCTGGGCCTGCAGCTCCAGTGTCTGGGGAGGATGGTGACAACCTCATTACTTCTCGTGTCCAAAATAGCAACTTTTTTAAGAGGTGGGGAAATGACTCCACCGAAACTATTGTATGCCATCTGCCTGCTGAAATACTTACAGAAAACATGTTTCCTGGCATATAACTTCCCAGCCATATGTCTATTGCATCACTCACAATTAAATTAAATTACCCTTAAACACTTGGACAGGCTCCCAGACCATGTGAACAAGCCTCCACCACCGTGTGGCTTGAAACTTGGCCACTTGATGCTGTAGATGGTTGGGTTGGAACCACCTCAAGCCGTTGTTCAGCCTCATGCAGCTGAGAGAAGCTGCTCCCAGATCACTCAAGAGTGTGTTTCTTATTTTGGGCTTTTAGATTTTTAACTGTAAACACTTGTTGCTGAGGCTGGGAGGAGGAAACCATCCGCTGGTGTTTGTTGCAAGGCGCCAAAGGGACTTTAAACAGAGGTTTAAAGGGGGAGTCCTGTCAATGGGAGAAGGTGCTACCTTCCTCTCCTTGGATAAACAGATGGAAATAGCTCCAGAGCCTGGATACAGCTGGATATTTGGAATATTCAGAGTCAGCATGGAGGTGTGTGCACATACACACACACACATCCCAAAAAGCTTGGTGATTCACAGCATCTCTGAGCATGGATCATGATGCTTGTGGTAGAACCAACTCTAACCTGCCCTGGTGAGGCTGGGACAGATGTGGTTGAGACACACAGAGTCCCATGGCCACCACTCCCCTTGCTCTGTGTCCCCCCTTTGGGCATCATGACCATGCCTGTGCTCAGGGAAAGCACACACAGAGTGGTTGGATGAGTGGAAGCATCTCTAGGTGTTCTTTCCTAAATCCTCTGGGGGTGGTGCTTTCAATTCAATAATTTCAATTCAATATTTTCAATTAAACAATTTTCAATTAAAGAATTTAACTTCCATAATTTCAATTCAATATTTTCAATTCAATCATTTCAATTCAATCATTTCATTTAAATAGTTTCAATTAAATAATTTCAATTAAATTATCTTTATAATTAATGATAGCTTTGTTTCTTTGATTCCTCATTTTGGGAGGTGATAGATTGACCCATCACACCACGCTTAGCTCAGTCACTGCCCTGAGAGGAGAGTTTTGAGACATGTTCTGACACACACAAGATACAAAGTGGCCAATAAATGAAACCCAACATCTTGGACACAGGGAATGTCATTTAAATACAGGCTGACTTCCACTGCAAACCAGACTGGGGAGCTTCCTGTGTCAGGCAAAGCTGCTCATCCTCTCTTTTTAGTCCAACTCTCTATTTTTAGGCTGGGTTTGAAAGGTGAAATAAATCCAGCAGCCAAGCCCGGATGATTCTGGTGGTTTCTTTCATTCAGGAGCTGGGCTGGAGGAGAATGGCAGGAAACAGGTCAGGGTGGAGGGGAGACCTCAAGGGGGCTGGAGGTAATTAGGGGGGACTGGGAGGTCTGGGAGGCATGGAGAGACTGCCCAACAGAGGGGACCACTTATGGGGCCAAGTTCTGGAGCTCCCCTGGATCTCCAGAGAAGACAAAGAGATTGGTTCTTTATTCTTTTCCTACATTTCACTATTTTTACTATAAAATTAAAACATTTCTCTGCACTTGTAAGGTTTTTGCCTTCCTTGGATCCAGGCAGTCCTAAGCCCTGTCCTACCTGAGGCAGTTTTGGTGTGCTGGGATGCTGGTCCTCACCAGAGCATCTTCTGTCTTCCTGGGGGCTGAGACTTTGAAATTTCAACTCATTTCCCTTTAGTTGAGTTTGTCAACACAGATTCTCCACAGGGAAAAAAAATCTGTTATTTTAAAAGGACTTTTGTCTCACTTTTGATCATGTTTTCTGAGCTGTTTTCTCAGTTTGAAGAGGAAAAAAAGGGAAAATGCTTTGGTGGGTCTTATAAAACCCAAACTTGGGTTTTATACCCCATTACAGACCATGTTTTACTGGGGTAATTTGGTCATTAGTAGAGCTGTGTAGCTCTGTCATTCAGTAATAAATTACTGAAATAATAGAAATCTTTATATAGATGCTGGAGCTGCAGATGTTTCCTTCCAAGAGATATTTTCCTGCCCTACAATCACAGCCTAGTTTGGGTTGGAAGGGACTATTCAACATCATCTCATCCTGCCCTTGCTCTGTGCTCAAAACAAAAGCTACTGGAATTTTGTCAATTAAGGTGCAGACTGGAAATGCTGCTCTGGGATTTCTTTGTAAATGATACCTTTTTTTTTTCTGCTTTTGCTGATGGGAGCCCTATGACTGTAGATGTGTAATGGCACATTCCACATAAAGACAGCATTTTGAATGAGTGTTTCCCTGTCTGTTTTCCTGCCCACCTCATTTTTTTTTCCTATTAACAATGAATCATGGAATCATAGAATGGTTTGGGTTGGAAGGGACCTTCAAGATCATCCAGTTCCAACCCCCCTGCCTTGGGCAGTGACACCTCCCACTACACCAGGTTGCTCAATGCCTCATCCATCCTGAATTTAAACACCTCCAGGGATTGAGGGGGCATCCACAACCTCTCTGGGCAACCCATTCAGTGGCCAATGACTCCTTTATAGACCAAATCTTTTACTGGGGGGGGAATAAAAATGGAAGAAATCAGTATTAACTGAAGTGGAGTTTGCCAACTGATCATCTCTCTCTGCATTTTTTGATCCTAAAAGCCCAAAATGATTGCTATGACCTTGGTGTCCCCAGATCAAAAAAAAACATAGAATGGTTTGGGTTGGAAGAGACCTTCAAGATCATCTAGTTCCTTCAAAATCATCTAGTTCCAACTCCCTGTCATAGGAAGGGACACCTCCCGCTAGACCAGGTTGCTCAATGCCAAAATCAAGGAATGGAAAAGTCAAAGTATTTTGAATTTTAAAAATAAAAATTTCAGGGTTTTAATTACTTTAAAAAAAACCCCAAACAATTATTTTGAAGATACTCGTCTGTCTTCAAGCCCCATTTGCCTGTATTCATTCAGCCATGCTCCCTTCCATAGCAGAGCACCCTGGTCCTGCTGATCCCAGAGCTGGTCCCACAAGTGCCCACAGAAGAACTGGAAGACCCAACCAACCAAACATCTCCACTTGAGCAGGTTCAGGCTGGAAATAAAGCTGAAGTCAGTATTTCTACACTGTTTTTAATGCTTCCATAATGTGTTATTCATGGAAATGAGCTCCAGGAGGTTATTTATTAGTCTCAAATCCCTCTTCTGCTCCAGATTTTATGCAGAACTTTGTTCCCTGTGGGGGTTTGGTCTCCCCCAGACCTTCTCTGTACCATTTTCATCCACACCCCCTGGTTGACCCAAGTCAATTTAGCGAAGCTAATGGAGTTACTGCTCTTCAGGTCAGTGATGATTTTGCATCCTTCAGTTCCTTGCTTAATTTGCTGAGAAAAATTTCCTCTTTCTGAAGTCAGTTTTCAGAGTTTCCTTCACCTATTCCTCTCTATTCCACATCCCTGGCACCATCATGGGGCTCAACAGAAGTAGCTGGAGCTGGGGATTCTCCAATTCTCCGCTCCCATCACATCGTGTTTATGTTGCTGTGGGGAAGTTTAGCAGCAGGCTCCTCTGCAGCTCTTCCTTCCAGATGGAGCACGTTATATCCCTGCCTTTCCCTCTAAGGGGAGAGCCAAGCAGCTCTCAGGAAAGAGTTAAACCCAGAGAGGCTCCTTCACTGGGGAGAGGGTTGCTCTTTTGTTTGTTTTGAAGCGCTGGCAGGAAAGCGGGGAGGAGAAAATTACCTAAGTGATAGTGAGCGTGCCATGAACTCTATAAAACTCTGAAATCAAAAATCAGAGCAGCTCCACCTCACAGCCTTCCAGCCAGAAGCACACCCCCTGAAGGGGAAGCCCACCCTCCCTCCTCCCCCCCCAACCAACCCCAAATCATCTCAAAGGCTTGAACTCAACCCAAACGACTCCAGCTCGGAGCGGCTGCAGGACTCAGGATCTCCCCCAAAAGCTGTCCCAGTTGGAGCAGGAGAAGCCAGGAGGAATGTTCTTCATGGGAAATTTGAGAATAATGAAGTGGAAGCAGCTTTTTTGGATCACTTTCTGCCTCGTGGAGCTGTCTGGTGAGTGGTGGGGCTGAGACGTGGGGCAAGGAGAGGCTGTTGAGTGGGGCAACAAGAGGTGGATGAATGGGGTGACTTCTTCAGAGCTAAATCTGCAGCTGGGGGGGATGAATTTTGCAGAGTTTTTAGTGGAATTTGCTTTTTCACATTGTAGGGATGTTTTACAGACCAGCCTGGACCAGGAATCCTGGCCAATACAGGCAGAGGGATGAGCTGGGAGCAGAAAGTGGTTTGGGAAGGAGGAGGGTGAAGGTGTCTGATATCACAGATAACACGAGGGGATGGAGACACCACGTGCAGAGAGAGCAGCCCCAGCTCAATCCATTCCTCAGTCTGCATCATTATAAAACAGCCTTACTAAAATTTTGTGGCAGGAACTAAACATTTGCTGGGAATCAAATATTAAAATCTCCATTTCCGGCTCCTCAAATATTCACCATGTGAAAATGTGAATAGCAATCCAGAGATTTTCTATAAAAGGCTATTTAAAGGGTTACATTTTTGGGGAAATATTATCATCCTTGTCCCAAACATGATGACCATGAAGTAATATAAAAAATGACTGGGGAAAAAAAATTTAAAAAAAGACAGCAGCAGCTCTCTGTGTGCTGGGATGGGAGCCAAGAACCTGTGGTGGCTCCTCAAATGTTAATTTTTTCCTTACTCACATGAATGAGAATGACCAGATCCATGGGAAGAATTCACCATATTCTCTTCCTCTGTTTCTTGGGGCTTCTTTTATGGTCATTTTGCTGCCCAAGTTCATTGTTCACCCCAGCCATTGTGCCCAACCCTTTGGTCTATATTAATTTTTTAGGTAAAAAAAACCCCAAAGCTTCTCAAACTAAATTCAGATCCATCTGGTCTGAAGCCAGAAGTGAGGGGGAGCATAAAGGTGTTTACCTGAAACCTGAGTTCCTCATGGAACAAAGAAAAAGTGATGCAAAAGTGATAAAAAGCCTTTGGTAAAGACTAAACTATGGGGGCAACATAGGGTTTAATGCTGCAAAATGTCCTTTTTTTTTATCCAGTGCTCCCTATTTCTGATTTTATGGGGATTTTCTGAAAGCAAAGGAGGTTTGGTTCTGTTTGAGGGAACTGCAGGAGCTTGTCACCAGGGCTCCCTGGGGAGCTGAGCAGATGAAGTGAAGGATTCAGTTGACCAATTCCCAATGGAAATCCCAATTGTGGGGTGGATTTGTGCTTGGTTTGGCTTCTGGTAGTGTTGCTGAGAGTGAGATGATCAGCTTTCACCCTTCCTAGGGCAGCTTCACCTCAAACCACATGATTTAGAGGGGAAAACCCTCTGTCCCACACTGTAAGTGGTTGTGGAATGGAGAAGACAGTTATCAGGTACAAAAAGCTGCAGTTGGACCTTCAGGGCAAAGAGTGGCTCCATCCAGCCTCATGGGGACTGTATGGCATGGAAAATGCTCCATTCTGAGCTTTTCCCAGTCCTTTGAGGAGTTGTGACAACCATGGGAGAGGTTTACACCCATCTCTGCTCCCTGGGTGATGTTGTGGTACCACTAGAGAAACCTCAGCAAACAGATCCCAGTGCCAAAATTGGGTTTGATAAACACAAGGAGAGCTGTCCTGTGCATGGCTCAAAAGTTATATGGAAAAGAGGATATGAGTTATTCTTTAAAAAAAATATATATACTTTTATCTTTAAAAAAAACTTTTATCTTTTTTTTATACATCTTTTTTATTAATCTTCGCCAAGCTTGATTTTAAAAAAGAAAAAAAAAAACTTCTGGCCATTTTAAAGAACGTTTTGCCTCTTGCCTTCATTCCTTTGGCAAGATCGAGGGAAAGCTCTTAAAAAGAAGGAAAAAGAAGCTTTTAAAATCCTCCTCCACTTAATTCTAACACTTTTTTTTTGGAGGGCTGAGCGTGGGAACAGCGTGGGGCAGGAGCTACCTCAGTGCCAGGTTCTGAGCAGCCCCCAGCCCAGGGTGATCCTGCACGAAGTAGAGGGGGGTTCTTCAGACACCCTTCGTGACTGCAGCCCCCACACCCACATCCTGCCTGGGAGGAGGAAAAAGGGGGAGGGAAGGGATTTCTTTCTTTTTTTTTTATCAGATATTTCCAGAGGGAAGAGGGCTCCACCCGCTTGAATTCCTGCCACATGGCTGAGAGTGGAGGAGCTGGGAAGGCTGAGTAATGCCGGCTGGAGACCTCAAAGCAGCTCCAATGTCCCACAGCTCTTCTCCCTCCTTGTCTTGTGGCCACTGGAACCCTCTGTACCACTCACCTGCAGGAGCTCGGCCTCACAGATTCCAGAGCTTGAGAAAATTCTTGGCTAATCACATTGGAAATTTCCCAAAATTTCCTCCCTCTTTGGAACAAGGTTCCCATGTCAAAGCACTGATGTAGACACCCAGGAGACTGGTGCACCAGTACATGAGGTGCAACGTCTGTCTGCTCCTCCCACCCCACAGGGATGAAGTTCAAGAGAGAAACCTCCATCACACTTAATCCCCCACCACCCTCTGCAGAGCAATGAACAAATTCTGGCAAGATTTCTCCCAGTTCCCAAGTCTTTGCCACTGTTTTGCCTCCTGTGCTCCTGGCTTGCTGCAAGTTGAAGTGAATCATAGAATCATAGAATGGTTTAGGTTGGAAGGGACCTTCAAGATGATCTAGTTGCAACCCCCCTGCCATGGGCAGGGACACCTCCCACTACATCAGGTTGCTCAGTGGCTCATCCAGCCTGGCCTTAAACACCTCCAGGGATTGAGGGGGCATCCACAGCCTCTCTGGGCAGCCTCTTCCACTGTCTCACCACCCTCACAGCAAAGAACTTCTTTCTTCTCTCCAACCTAAATCTCCCTTCTTTCAGTTTGGATCCATTCCTCCTAGTCCTGCTATCCCCTATTCAAAAGTCCTCCCCCAGCCTTTCTGTAGCCCCCTGGAGTGGGTATTGAGAAGACACTATGAGGTCCCCCAGAGCCTTCTCTTCTCCAGGCTGAACAACCCCAACTCCTTCATCCTGTCTTCATAAGGGAGGTGAGACTATTTTCTGGAANAGGATGGTGGCAGTTTGGTTTGTCTGAACAAATGATTTCCTTTGCCCAGAAGCTCCTTGTGCACCTCTGTTGTATCTCAGAGCTGGAACAAACAGAGCCATGAGCTAAGAAGGAGGCAGCTTTCCCTTAAACACCTGGACTTAAACACCTCCAGGGATTGAGGGGGCATCCACAACCTCTCTGGGAAAATATTTTACAAATATATGATTTATAAAGACATTTTCATAACGAGGCATGGGAATCATCTGAGTTCAAATCAAATTAAAACAAGCGCCATTATAAATGTAAAAGTCCTCGACTAGGAATAATGGATGTAAATTGGAAGAGGGGAGATTTAGGCTGGAAATAAGAAGGAGATTCCTTACTGTGAGGGTGGTGAGACTCTGGAAGAGGTTGCCCAGAGAGGTTGTGGATGCCCCCTCAGCCCCTGGAGCTGTTTAAGGCCAGGCTGGATGAGGCACTGAGCAACCTGGTGTAGTGGGAGGTGTCCCTGCCCATGGCAGGGGGGTTGGAACTAGATGATCTTGAAGTTCCCTTCCAACCCAAACCATTCTATGATTCTATGAAAAGCCAAAGAAGTGGATACAAGACTGAAGTGCAGTTTTCTTTCATGTATTGACATGCTTTGCATGTGCTGGCACTACCAGGTGAAGATTTCTCCAAGGTTAATAAATGGCTTGCTTTAAACTCTCAAACCCTTAGTACTAACAAATTGACAAGAGTTTAGCAAAGCCAGTAAAAATGGATGGTGCAATAAATGACTCACTTTAGCTGAGCACCCTGTGGATTATCCAGCTCACATCTGGATTGTTATTCATCTCACGAGCCCCAGGCTTTCACAAAAACTTAGCCAGGTTTTCTATCAAAAGTGCCTGCAGAGCCTCCAATGAGAGAGAAGAAATAAATGAAATATTATGTGACAAGTTGTCTTGCAAATTACTCCCAGCACTAATCCAGGCTTCATTTTATGACGTTCAGTGGTGAAAAGGCTTTGATTAGAAATACCTCTGGTGCTTTTACAAACATCTGGAATAGTTCAAAGGTGCTTGGGTGGCTGTGGCACTTGGGGAGGTCAAGTCCAGGCTGTGCATTGTTGGGGTGATGTAAAGTTTCCTGCTCATATCCATGTGAACACAAAGCTGTGCATGGAGCCTGCACTGCACTTTGTGCTACTCATTTTTCTGGGCAGGCAGTCATGGCCTCCTGCTTTTGATTTGTTCAAATTCATCTGAAAAGAAAAAAAAAAAAAAAAAGAAATAACAAAATCCAAAAACTTGGTGATTTAACCAGTTGGAACCGAATTGTCTTGGAGAGGAGAAAGTTCTCCCTTAAATAAAAGTGGTGCCAGAACCTAAATCCC
>VZTY01001524.1:836-35767 GCA_013400935.1 Turnix velox
GCAGCCTGGTCTAGTGGGAGGTGTCCCTGCCTATGGCAGGGGGGTTGGAACTCTATGATCTTTAAGGTCCCTTCCAACTCAAACTATTCTATGATTCTATGAAATAGGATATACATGTAAGCATATTCATTAAATATGTAAAACTCAGGTGCATTTTCCTGCACAAGAATCTAATGTGTCTGAAGTGATACTCATTTTGAAAAATGAGACAAAGAACCTTGAAAGAATGTTAATCGCAAGGGTGTAATGAAATAAATGTGAGCTGCCTATCTTTATGGTGATAGCTTTAAAGCTTATGTACTACTCCTAGACACTTATTTGCATTTCTTAATAGAGGAAACACAAATTGCTAGTTGTTTTGGAACTTACGAAATCAAACACTTGAGTCAATTGTTCCAGAGGCTTAAGTGTTCACAAGATAATTAATTAGCAAATATGTCTTTGGTGTCATTTAGAAATCTCAACAACACTTAGTACTTGCAGAAGTATCCCGATTCACTGTTTTCACCATAAATGAGATGACATAATGGAAAATATCATAAAAATAGTTACTTTAAGGAGAATGATTTATTCTTCTTTGTGGCAGAGATTAAACACTTCTTTCAGGACCAAGATTTCTTTTGGGCAATCTCCAGTGCAATCATCATCCTCCACCTAAGCTGAAGTAATGCACTGGAAGCATATTTCTAACCACAAATTATTACAGCACTACAGATTCCCTGAGATGAAAGTGTTGTATGTGAATTGTGCTGTCTGATGGAGAGAAGTTGAGATCACCAGTTAGGACACTTCAGTAAATTCTGCATTCCCTTGTAAATTTTAACCAACTGGAAAAACTCTGGCTATTTTGAAGACAAGATGGGATCCTTAAAAATGTTTTGAGGATAATGAAAACCTTACACCAGTTCAAATCTAACCCCAAAAGTTACTCGGTATTTGGCTTCTCATTTTATTAACATTCTGCAATAAATGTCCAGGGAAGTATTTATATTTGTTTAAGGATCACTTTATTTGCAATCCTCTCTTATACTGGATTTGACCTTCACAGATTCTGTTCCATAAAGAGTGACCTTTAGATTAGCTTCCTTTGTAAAGAAGTGACTATCCAATGAAAGTTTCCTTCTGCAAATTACTAAAATCAAAGTGATATGAATAATTTCAAATATTTAAATAGATACCATTTTGTTTATGCATCCCTAACATCTTTTCTAATATGTTCAAGGTCTAAAGATTATTTATTTCTTAATCTCAAAAAAATTTAAAAGTTTGTTATACCTAGATTTTTTCCTGCTTAGCAGAAACACAAGAACTTTAGGAATTAAGGGGTTTTGAGAACAGAAATTCAACATAAGTTGTTTTTTTTTTTTATTCCATTAGAATACAAATCATTTAATAGCATTTTATTGTAAGCATATTCAGATGCCAAAGAAACAGGAAAAATTTAGTCAAATGTGCACATGTTGCTATTAAGCCAAATGCTGGCAATAAGAGCACAATGGTATATATAAGGTATGTTCTTAAAAACATATCACATGTTTGAATATTAACACTGTGAAGTTGGAGAAAAGAAATGAGACAAATAGAACAGGTTCTGAATTCACACAGGGAAAGTCCACACTGTGGATAATGATGCCTGGGATGTGATGGCACACATGGGCCCAGCAGCTTCCATCCTTTACAAGACTTTGAAGACTTGGCTAGACAAAGCCCCAGGCAACCCTGCCCAACCCCATAGCTGATACTTCTTTGAGCAGGAGGCTGGAGATCCCTTCCAGGCTAAGTCATCCTTTGATTTCAATAAAATTGCTCCTAATATGCAATTTTGTCTACTTGTGAAAAAAAATACCATCAAGTGCAGGGATTCAGTTTAGATCTTAACTCTGATAAGCTCCAATGAATTATTAAAGATCATGGTTTAAGAAAAGGGATGTAAACTGCAGTGTATATCTCCATGAGCATGAATATATAAGATTTTCAGAGCATCTACATTTGAGACTGAAATGCCATGAGCAAATAGTTTCTCCACAAGGAGTTGTCATTAGTGTAACCAAAGATCAAAGAATCAGAAAAATGAGGAAGAATTAATTTCATTGAGTGAAGCACAAAGGTTATTATTCTGTAGTTGGACTCAGACAATTAACAATTAACTCCTGTCTTTATTTTCTATATATATTATTAATTTATCTTACAGTCATGATCCATGGGCTCCAGATGGAATAAAAACAAGCATCATTCATTTATTCTGATTTATAGGTAGATACTAATAACATTCTCATTTTTATGTTTGGATTCCAAGAGTTATTTCTACACAGAACATTCCATTTTTGCCACTGCAATATGAACATGAACTTATCTAATTTTTAGATACATAGCAAGTATAAAATATTCAGCCTTTTCTGTTGAAGACTCTTAAGATGAGAACAAGTTCGCCACTTTAAGTAGTTACTCATCCTGCCACCTGAGGTCATCAGTTCTAGGACAGTGTGTGTCTTAGACTTGAGCCTTCTGAAGGGCTAAAATAACAGGAAGAAATACCTTTCATCAGCTTTTGTCCTTTTGTCAGTTACAACCAAAGTAATTTCTATGTAGTACTATGTTAAGTCACATCTCTTTCATACTCTACTTTTGGTTTGATTTTTTTTTTCCTATTTGTTCTCTTTTCATTTTCTTTGCTCTCTTTTCTCTTTCTTGTTTTTCTGTCTTCTTTTTTTCCTTTGATTTTTGACATTTTGTCTCATTACAAGCCAAATGCAGTAGCCAAGTCATTCCACTCAAAGGACAAAAACATTCATATGTCAACCCATTGAAAACATGTCACTCACAGAGAAAAAGATGTCAAAGTTTGAGTCCAGATCCTTTAGTGCATAGAAGGATTTTACCTCTTATGTATAATCTCATAATTGTTTACAGTATCAACTGTCAATAACTTACTATATGCAAAAGATTAAAACAAATTTAGACCTTCCCAGTGAGGTTTGACAGATACATGTATTTTTACTGTTTACCCTGACACATATTTTTTTGTCTTCAATCTTTTTTACCATCTTCTGGCTTTGTAAAGTTTTGTTTTTTCTGTGGAAGAGACCAATCAACAATGGCAAATTACAGCTTCTTAGTTCCAATAAATTCTAACTTTAATTTTGCTGCCACAATTATTTGAATCATCTTCAAAGACACTGATAATTCAGTCTACATTATGGTAGTACACACTGTATTTGTATACATTATAAATAAAAATTTGCAGTAAATGTACATCATTTATATATTTTGCTACTTGATAATTCTATTATTTTTCAATGTAATTAGCAATTACCAGTGTCTGAAGTGTAATTTTCTGCCTACAAGATACTAAAGAAAATAATTGCCTTAAATAATTGCCTTAAATTTTGTTTGAAAATGTGTTTTGGGCAGCAGATCTACTAAGAACTCTTGAACCTCAAAGCTGCAAAACTCTGAACCTCAATCTAAGGAAGTTTTTCTACTAATAGGAAAAATCTCAAATGTTTATTTCTGTTTAAAGAAGAAAAAATACAAACTTACGTTATCATTCTCTTTATTCTCCACCCAACCCTGCTCTTCATAGGTTTAGTAATTCAACACTGTGGATATGTGGAGGTGTCCCTTAGAGGATGAAAAGGGGAGATGGAATTAGTAAGATTTAGTAGAATGCAAAAGATAGAAAGCACAAGGCAAATATCAGTGATGGAGGCTGGACTGGAATAAATATAGCACAACTAATGGTACTAGGTGATAAGACAGGATATACAGCTGAACACTATCAATTTAAAGTATAGATTGAAAGCCTACTTAAGTTGACCTAAATTACAGGTGCTTCTGCAGAGGGAATCCTGCACACTCCTCCTTCCTTCTGAATAATGTGCTGCAACAGGGAATATGAAAATAGAAAAATTCATCCAGTTGAGATTCTGGATCCAGCTAACAATCTGCTCATATTAAGGTTATGGCTGCCTGAAGGCAGAGGAAGGGGCAGACATAGGAAAGGGCAGCATAAAATTGACTTACTTTTGGTCTGAAAGTCCTGGTGAGATTCTGAATTAGAAATCAGAGGAGAGGCTGGCAAACAAGACTTACAGCAGTAACACAAAGAAAGGAAGAAGCCACCTGGGACAGTATTTATAGCAAGCAGTTTAGACAGCTGCATACAGAAGAAAAGTACAAGATGATCAAAGCATTTCTGGTACAAAAATCCAGCATTTCAAAATTACAAAAAGCTGGTATTTACCTTACTTCTGTTCTTAATTCAGCAACCATAGGCACTTTTTAATTACCTGATCCAGTGGGGCTTTTTTTCCTGGGTATGGCTTGCAGAGCAAAATAGTGGCAGAGACCCCAGGGGAAGAGGCAGCTCCCAGCTTCTCTTCTGGATCTCAGCACCTCAGGACTAGTCTCAGGACAGGGCAGCTTCGAGGGCCTGGTGATAACCCCCAGGGAAAAAGGAGACTGAAAATATCTGGCCCCTCTCCAGCCTACCTGACAAAAGCAGAAGACCCCTAGCCCACCCTGGAAGCAGGATACATTGCATTTCCTAGGGGCTTCTGCCTCAACAGTGCCCCACAGTAGGACACCCTGCTTTTGCCCTGAAAGCACACAGAGGGCCTCAGCCATGAGTGACATCAAGGTGTCCACCAACCCTCCACCTGCCTCAGCAGCGTGACCTTGGGATGTGCCAAAGCAACTCACCAGTGATGTCTGGAGAGATGACACTAGGAGAAGCATCCCACAGGTGGGCAAATGGAGCCTACTGCTTTTCCCTGGTAGTGTTAAATAGGAGAGTGGGTGAAGCAGGCAAAGTGGAAACAGCTCAGGAAGGAGGGAGGAGTCTCCAGTGGAGCCCAGGTGCTCTACATGTGGGGGAAAGGAGCAGGAAAAGGGTTGGTGGGGGGAATAAGGGTACACAGAACCTGTAATTATTTTTTTTCCTGTTCACTGCAGAGGGATTGAACTAGACCTTGAAGGTCCCTTCCAACTCTATGATTATATGATTTATTTTATTTTGAGAATAACCAGTTGCAACTCAATTAATCTTCCTATTCAGCTGCTGCCAACACATCTCTCATCACACCTTTAGTTAAAAATTCCAGAAAGAATATTGTCATTAAAAAAACATTCAGAATACAAAGCAAATCTATAAAGCTTTTTTTTTTTTAATATGAGTGGTTTTTATTTTGTTTTAATAAGAATAACTTTATTTCTGTATGGATAGACTGTAGCACTAAGGTTGACAAAGATATTTAACAAATATCAAAGCAGAACACTTTTTATTATATTTATACTGAATTATAATGATGAAGTGTAGTACATCCACCTTTACTAAAAAAAAAAAGAAAAATTACTTTTTTTTGATACATGCATATGGAAAAACATCAGTGCTATAGATATTGAAGCCAAGGGAATGGTTCAGTTTCCCATCATGCTTCGGGAAGATAATTAGCCTTTAAGAACATAGTCTTATTTTCCAGAGTAGAATGAGTTAATGAAGAAATTTCTAAATGGTGTTGTAGCAAACATGGATATTCCACTAAACAAAACTATATATTTAGACAGTGTTCTAGACTTGCTGCTTTTCCTTGCTTTAAGGTAAATTTTAAGCAAAGAAATAAAATTTATTAAAGGCATTCTGAGTATGAGCTTTTCATGCATCAGTTGCTGTGATTGCCAAAGGACTCTCTGAGATGGGAAAATGACCAGAAAAAGTAGCTAAGCTAAGAGAATATCTCTCTTAGGGCATGTTTGCAACATCCCAACAGCTCAGGAAACTCTTTTAACTGTTTAAATAGCACTTCAGCCTACTCCCATATTAATGGAGAGCCTCTGATTTGCACTTGTCAAAAACAATTAAACCATAAAACAATGTGAGTAACTTAAAAATAACATTGTATCTCTCTAAAATTATGGTAGATCTCTAATGCTACTTAGATACAATTTATCATGCTTCTCTAGTATGTGATATAAAGGTAAATGATGATTTTTGCTCAGTGTATGAACTTTCTGCCTTGTTACAATCTTTCAGGAAGACAGCCCTCCGGGCTCGTTTTAAATTCCAAAGAGAATTCCCCAGACAGGTGAAATCAACTGAAGAAAATAAATTGAAACCTACATTGTAGAAATACCTTGGGGTTTGACTTGGGTAATGAAGTGAAAGAGAAAGCTGCTGTGTTCTGCTTGCAAGTGTACCTGATCTGTAGAAAAAGGTGTGATGTAGATCTGAAACACTAATCTAGATAGAAATCTATATAGAAACACTAGCAACAACATTTAGGTCAAGGCTCATGTCTCTACTAGTATTCCATTGGTTTGTACGACAGATGCTGAAGTCAATGCCACGCCTTCTTAACTTATATTTCACAAACATTAGCTTCAGGAGGCACACCACAGCCTCGTGAGGAATATGCAAACAATATGTAGACTTAGTTTAAAGCTAGGGACATAGGAATTTTTATTATTTACATTCATTGCAAAATAATAATTACTTAAAAAATGCTAAGTGAGGTTTTGTGAATAGGTTTCTTTTTTGGTTTAGACATTCAAGTAACATCTAGAAGTCTGTCCAAATACAGTAAAAGCCAGAGAATGAGTATAAGCTTCTACCCATGTTACTTGTATTAATTTCAGAAGACTTTCATGCTTATTTGTCTGTTTTAAAAGAAATGAAAGAATGAACTATTATTCTGATAAACAGGATGAAGAACTGTGACAATTTGTATACCTGTGTATACATATTTGAAACTAACAGAAAACCTAAGAATTTTTAAAATTGTATTTATATAGACTAGTTTGTGTTTAATGTGTAAAATTAAGAAATCAAAAACTTCACTCTAGCCTGATCTTTTTTCAACTTAGTCATTATAATTACATTTGTAGCAACAATAGCCACTGGTAAAGAACACCAAGACATTTCAATACTATCTACAATTTCTGCATGAAAATATCAAATTGTAAGGTGAAGTATGGACAGAGTTTAAGAACATATTCCCATTATTTTATCATGGGAAGCAGCTTCAATTAGAGCTTAACAGTGAAAAAAAAGATTTCTTTTATAGAGCACTTTGATATTTCAAAACTTGGTCCCATTCCCACACACATGAAGCTATAAAAGTTTTTTATTTCTGTGGGAAAAGGAATGCAATATTTGCTATAGAAACCTTAGGATGTAGAAACCTAGAATTTCTAGCTACTGACTAAATAAAGCAGTTTGCAGACAACTCCAATATCGTTTGATATTCATGTAATTTTTATTGAAACAGAACAAACATTGACAAATACCTGAATTTTGGCAAGATATGCTCAGGCCTATTCATAATACAAATGATTGCTACTAAGACATTCTACCAGAGTATACTGAGAAAATATGTGATCTTCTGCAAGACACAGGCCATGACAACACTACCTGTTTCATTTACCTTTAAATTACTGAAGGACTGATGGGAAAAAAAACTGTTAGAAGGGCATTTTCTTTATTGATTATTTCCTTTAGCATTTCTTCCTAGCAAAAATTTTATGCATGTGGGTGTGCATTATGGGGTTTATCAGCAAAAGGGTATTAGGAACACTGGCTTTGTAAGAGTTACTTATTTCTCTCTAAAGTGTGGTGTTGCCAACTGGACAATCCAACATACATAGTTTCTTGCCAATAGGGAACTCCTCCTTACTATATAAACACGTAATGCAGCCTTTGTGTGTATGCTATTTTCTCTTTTTCTCTGATGTAAACAAGTGAATGCCACAACAGTTTTGAAAGCCGAGCATTAAAAAAAAATCAACATCATGTTTCTTTACACTATGACATCCAGTTCAGAAAAAATTGATCCTTGTTTTGAAATGCCAGTGTTTTCCTAACAGCATCTGCACAAACACAGTAAAAAACTGTACCACCTGTAGATCAAATTATAATCTTGCTGTAAATTTATAATCTCACTGCACTCCATGTGGTCGGATTTACACCACTGTTCAGATTCTGAACCTTGGCTTGAGTTATTTTTTTTACTGTAAAACTCTGTTTACAGATTTAATTTATTATAATTTTTTTAAAATTACAATTAATCTATAGATCTCTAAGTCACTATTTTTGTCTTTGATAGACATTTTTCTCAACATTGGATCTTACAGAAGAAAATGTGGTAAACTATGACTTACTGTGCTGAAAACTGATGATGAAATTTACACAGCTCTGTTTAAAATCAACTGTCTCTGTTCCACCTGCTATGATTATTTTAGGTACCAGTTTAAAGACATCTGAATTTCAGGCTTCTCTGGTATTAATTCTACTGGTTTGTGATATTTTCAACCTCAGTGGTAAGAATGACTTGATCAATTGATTTTTCAATCTCTAATCGTCTGACATATGGCTACCTGAAAAGGAAAGAAGTGTTATTTTATAGTAAGGGTACCTTACTGCCTAGAATTGTCTAAGCCAAAATTTAAGATTGGTTTTTTTTTAGATAGTTCTCAAAGAGCAGAAAGTTAATTACAAATAAAGTAAATATCTGTAGTACTGACTCTCAGGAAAAACCAATGGATCTTCAGAGGTCAAACCACCAGATTCAAAGCTGCAAAAGTTGGAATCTAGGCAAAAAGGAAATTTCTTTTCATATAAGAGTGGTCAATAATTGGGACAGATTATGGAATCTTCTTCTTTGAGATGAAAAAGACTCAACTGGACAATAACCTGAGAAATAGGCCTGAGACATGCCACAAAACCATTCTGTGAAAAAAAAAAAATACATTTTTCTTCAAAATTCTATTTTTTCCACTACCAAACTGAGACAGTTCAACTACTGCATACCTCTTATCTTCCATATAATCTCTGAGCTTTGAGAGTTGTCAGTCTTTCTTGTAGAACAGTTTAAAAACTTAAAATATTCAGCTGTGGATAAGAGCTCTTTTTGATTGGCTTCAGTTCCTCCACCCTCCAATAGAGTCTCTCTAGTGAGGGTCCCAAAACTGAGCATAGTAAGTCAGATATGGCTTCATATATGCTAAGTAGAGGAGAATAATAATTTCTGTCCAGCTGAGCATGTGCTGACTAAAATAGCCTAATAAGTATTAAGAGTTCATTACCACAAGAGTATACTGCTCACCCAGGTTCAAAGTGTCCTCTAAGACTTGTATCTTTTTGCGCAGAAATGCACAAGAATGTCCAGATTCTGCTGCTTCCTCATGTCATCCTGAGCCACATGCAATGTTTCACCCTTGTTCCTGTTGGTCAACATGTGCCTGTTATTGACCTGCTCCTTCAGCTTTTTATTTCTTCACTGTTAAAAACTCTAGTAGTTTTATCAATAACAGCAAAGTTTCTTTTTCAAAAAGAACTAATTTCCAAAAATTGAACAAATGTTTAATATGACGCTGGGAAAAGCTATTATCCTGTAACTAAATTTCCTATTACTGATTTATGATTTCTAGGTGTTCTTTGTTCGTTGTCCAAGAACAGTGCTTTGTTTTGTTTTTAAAATAATGTGTGCTTAGTTTAGGACATTGAAACAATATAACATCTTAACAATTTCTGATTTTCATGCCAAAGAATGCACACTTACAGCATTCTGGCACTTGGATTAATTCCCATGGAAATGGAATATAGACCTGTATGTTAATGTTTATCAAAAGTCTTCAGAATTTCTGTCAATTACATGTTATGATTCCACACATTATCAATGTCTGTGATTAATACATAAATACACATGCTGAAAGGGTAGAGAAAGTTTTGTTATTTGTTCTTGAAGATAGTAGCTTTCTTCAATCATCCCTTAAATCTTTCTATTGAAAGGTTTTCCAGAAATTCAGGATGTATACTTTTAGATATATTGCTGCTTACATTCCAGTTAATACACAAGGTGTTTGGTTTTTTTTTAACCAAAATACTATAGTTTCACAGTTCCAGTAAACAGGAGGAAACACTATTTTATCTAAATTAGAGGTGAGTCTTCTTTTTCCTTCACTTCCTGTCAAGCAATTGAGTTTATCCAAGTTCAATGCTGTTTAAAGGGCTCTGTCCCTTTGTTCAATGTTCATAACATTCAATATCTCCCCTTTAAACCACTTAAACAACAAAATCCTATGCAAGTCATTGAATTCATCCGTGTCTTCTGTTTAATGTGAAGCTGTGTTTTCTTATTGCTTTTTAAGATATGATTCAGAATGCATCTTAAATCTTTATATACTATGTTCATCCTGCAAGTAGTATTTTATGCATTTAGACAATGTGATGTTCTTTTCGCATCAGGGATCTTTGGCTCTGTTTACTTCTGCACTGTGCACAATAAATATATCAATAATTTACTTGGTCTATACAAATGATTTATTTGCTTAATGTGTTGTAAATAATTTGAGGTATTATAGTCACTGCTCATTTTGTTTTCTGGAAACAATTTTTAGGTAAATGTAGCTGTTTGCATCTTTATTTAAATATTATTTTTACAAGCTGCATGTTAATAAATACACCATTGCATTCTACCATGACAGACAAAGACTTCAGAAGGAGTCATTTTCAACTAACCTGTCTCATTCTCATTTCAACCATTATTTTCAACGCAATATCATTCATACTCTCAGTAACATACAGTGTATAAGAAAAAAAAGTCATCCATACAAAATGAGTAAAATATGATAGCTAAAAGCTCATCTGAACTCAGAACCATTTCACACACTTTTTATACAATCTCACCATGTCATTTTCATGCATCCAAGTAAGAAACTCTAAAATATCAGGAGAACTTACCTGTCTTCCTTCTTATGAGCAGTATGACAGAACTGTCTTTCTTTCCTGCTACAAATCTTATACTCATTTCCAAATTTAAAGGATGGAGACACAAGGATTTTTGTCATTATGAACAGTCAATTGACCTATCACTTGTTAAGTCAGGAAGATAAGAGTGTGCACAGTAGCTATTTAAGATAAAAAATAACTTTCTAGGCTACTAGAATATAGACTGTATAAGGTGTACAATTCACCTACTAATATTTTTTACACTCTTGTATGATGATGTTTAACTCTTTTTTTTTTCTCTCTGTGCACCTCCTAGCCTCACTATGCAGCATTTTGTCCATTCTCTGTGGTAGAATAACTCATTTCTGCATGGCTTTTCTGTGTAATAATCGATAAAGTGATAAAATAGATTTTCATGCTTTCATACCCTATGAAATAACAGTGTGGTGTTACCTCCCCTCTCTGTGTGAAGCTAAGAATCAGAGACAAATTACTTTGAAAACCTGGTGTTAATAGGACTTCTCACACAAAAAGCCAGATGGGTCTGCAAGCCCAAGTCCAAATTTTTTATCTCTTTGTCATTTGTCAGAAAACAGGTTATTTTTACTTGTGTACGTTTTCAAGAAAGTAAGCATTCATGAAATTCTAGAAGGCGTTTAAAACTTATTCTTGGTCTTGTAATCAGGAGCACCTCTTTCACTGAAAAATTTCAGGAAATTTTCTGCCCTATTTTCAAAATCTCAAAGTACACCAAATAGAGTCTATGTCCAAATTTACATGATAGTTGGAAACAAGTGAGAAAAGCAAAACAACAAAAAAAAATACTGATCCTGAAGAATCAGAAAGCATTTTGTTAATCCCTGGAATTTTTACACTTTGTTTTTAAAAACGCCAAAAGAAAGAACACTGCTGTCATAACAAATGTTATTGCTGAAGTATAGGTTTTTAAAATTTATTTTCTCTCTTTGCCAAGCATATTTTTTCCTATGTAAAGAAACAGCATTAGCAATATTTTTGCTTACTTGGCTGTTTTCATGGTGAAAATCTTGGCATTATTATACTACACAAATTTACACTATTACCTAAATTTACCAGATGGAAGCAATTTGTGTATTTAAACAGATGTCAAAAATTTGTAGAACTGTACAGCTGTTCATTTTTAAGCTCACATGCAGCAAGTCCCACAGTGAACTTTTACTATTTTTTAATATATGGGGTTCAGGTGCCCTGGTGCCAGCAGCACCAGTGGGTGCTGTTGAGGCTGCCTCATGTTGGTCTCAGCCTATTCCAGCCAGCTCCAATGTCCCCACCCCAGAGCACAGCTGAGATCCTCCTCCATGGGCAGTGCCACAGGGAAAGCCTGTGTCAGAAAGGCCAAAATGCTACCCAGCAGCCAGGGCTGAGAGAAATTAATTTTCCCCTGCTTGAGACTGTTTTTTCCATGATGGTTATTGGTCAGGGATCTTTCTCTCAAGACATGAGCTTTTCTATCTTATTTTCTCTCCCACTCCATTGAGGAAGAGGGATTGAGAGAACAGCTGGATGAGCACCTAGCAGCCAGAGCCAGCCAAGGTCAACCCAGCACAACACTTCTCTCTGAACAGAATCATTTAATTTTATATAATAATTTTGAGACTACTTGAACACAAGAGTAGAGTACTGCTTGTCTTTTTTCTCTTTTTTTTGTTCAATCCACAACTGCTGTTTCATTCATTAGCCACTGCAAGCTTTCAGTACTAAAGTAAAAATGAAGAATTACTTCTGATTCTCAAGGTAGTCATCCATAAGAAAAGAGGAAAGTGATCACCTATTAAAAAGCAAATCTCCATTGATCTTTCTTTGTGGCAATGCAATTTTCCAAAGATATATTCAGATATAACTCACTTTATTCTTTTCCTGGACTTTGGTGCCTCATTAAGGACCCAACTGGATAACAACTGAAGTATTAGTGGCAGACAATCCACAGCTTCCCAGGTAAATTATTGTCTGGTGTATTTTTCACCAAGAATAAGTAAGCAGCTATTGAAGCTTTGAAATTTTAAACGAAATTTTTTACCAACTTTAAAACCTCTGATATTCTGTTTTTCTATGCCAAGACATGTAGGTTAAATGTTAACAGGATGTCCAAAGAAGACTCAGAGTGTCTAGATATGAAGTTAATTCACATAAACACTATTGCTTAATTAAAAAGAGAGTAGCATCTTGCAAGGCCATTTTCTCTTTCCTACAACTTGTCTGACCCAAAATTTTGCATTAGAATTTCTTCTATTGTTCCTAATCCATGAAGCCATGTACATAGTGTCAATAGTTTAAATCATTGTTTTTATGCAAATACTCATGTTTTGTTTTTTCATTGGTGACTCTTTAAAGAGAATATGACTAACACTGGGCTATAATAACTTATTTAATCAAATATATAGCCTTACTATTCAATTTTTATATTATAACATAAAGTAAATATAGATTTATCTTCTGTCACATCCTCTTTCAGTTTGTCCGGAATTTTGTCAGTAAATAACTGGGATTTTCAATATGAAACCTGCATGCTAAATGACTTTAAGAAAACTTTCATCTGATCTTCAAATATCAATCAATTGTGAGGACAGACCACACAAGCGGAGAGACAGGGAGTCTGAGTAGATTTTTTTCCACTTCACAGAACTGGACAGTTTTGTGCCTTAGTAAATTAAGTACAGGTAAGAGCATAAATTCTGTCTTTTTTCAATATGAGGACAGAGACATCAAGGAGGCAGGATGGGCAGAAGAATGAACTATGCCAAAAGGGATTCTTTATGTTTCCAGATGCTGAGTTATTAAGCACTCCTGCATTTTCTTCCATGTCTGTCCTTCTCATGATTGGTCCTTGAGCTCAGTGGTCATCAGGAGAGAGGGACAGAGACAGGAAAATAAAGATTAGGAAGTGATTGCTGAGTACAGCAAACAGAAGCACAGAGCATTGGTTGCTAGTATCTGAGGGATCAGCCACCTCACTAAATACTCATTCTCCTGAATGGTGCTGAGCTGCTTTCAGCCTTGCCTGTCACCCTTCTTAAATGACTTGAAGGCAGAATGCATTTCAAAACAGCTTCTTCTCTGTGTTGATTTTGAAGCATCTGGAATACTTCTCATCTTTCAACAAAATGAGTTCAGTGATAAAAGAACTAGAGCTATCTCTACTATGATAAACTAAACCAGCCATGTCTAATTCAACTAAGTTTACACATGTCCTTCTACTCTGTAATAACAGCATAAAAGGACAGAATAAACGTTCACAGTGCTCAGTATCCTGTGTTGCACTGCCCCTCCAGTGGAGGAAAAAAATTGTGTATTGAGAGGCACAAAAAAAGGGCAATCATAAAAGAATAATGTTCCCACTTCCTCCTCAGTAGTCAAAACTTCAGCTATTTCCAGCTCAGGGCAATTCTGAACAGAACATAGTTCCCCATGTCATTGCTCCTATAGATTTCTCCTCTATTTACTTGATCTGTCTCTGCTTAAATCCTAATGGGGCATGAACTGGTGTCTGCTTGTGTTTTGCCCTGTTGTTTTCTTCTTGGCACACGCACTTCAGCAGCATTATAAGTCTCGTCTCCCTTAGCAAAACTCAAAGTGAAAATGCTTATTTTTCAAGAATGTAAGCATGACACTCACAAAAAGACAAATTTTAGGGCCATGTACTTTTGAAATTCTGCTATACCTGCAGCTGCTCTGTAGAGATAGGCTAGTATCTGTAAGGAACAGCTCCTCTGGACTTTCAAACAGAGATATAAACAGTATGGGCAACTGCTAAAATAGATTATGAATTCCTATGGCAGCAAAATACCTACCATTTCTCTCTTATTCAGTCAAAAATCCAGAAGTATGGGAAGCATTTTTTGACTGAAAGTGTATTCTACAAAAATGTGTCTTCATCTGAATTCTAAAGAGAAATACTGATTTTTTTTTTTATGGTCCCTAATTAAATATTCGCTGCTGGATGGAATATTGAAGCAAATGAGCCTGAACCTATTAACTTTTTCTGATAATGTTTCAATTACCATCACTATCTGGGGAAGCTTTTCACAGAGGCAGGACAAGATGACCCCTAGATATCCCTTAAAACCTGAATTATTCCATAATTCCATATGTCTAATTAGAAAAAGCCATCCAGACGTCATAAAACAACAACAAAAAAACCCAAATGGTAAAATCATCAATTTTTGAAGAGTTCTAAAAATGCTGATAACTGTTAAGATGCTATCTCATATTCTGAATTACCAGATTTTATTCAAACCAGGTAGTCTTGTCATTAATTTATTAAATTCGATCTATAGATATTGTAGAATGAAAGATTTATTTTTAAGTCCTTCTTATCCTAATTAAATGAGACATGTAAGTAGTTGTCATGCAAGCAGAGCAGAGAGTGATGAACTGAATTGATCAAGTGTTCAAAAGTAGAATCCATAAACAGAATACCTGACAGAGCTTCAAACAATGTTTCAAGTTTAATTTCTCAGAAGATAAGAGCATACAGATTTCAGTGGAACTTGCTGTAGATGAAGTTAATTCCCAGTTTAGGGACTGGATTGTTCTACATAGAAAAGATTTGAAATTTTAAATATTTGTGTGCACAGAAAAGCCACAACAAAATCAGCAGAGGAAAAGTGAACTGATGTAAAATGCAAAAAACTATGCTAGGTTTACTAGATGTATTTGTAGCTTTATTTGCAAATCTCACCCGATTTCAGCAACTAGTAATTAGCAACTTGTAACTAGCCCTCATAAATGATGCAGATATTTGCCATCACTTTTCAGTAACTCCATGTGTACTTAATTACACGACATTCTGCTGGTCCTCCAAATTGGCTGAGCATTTTCAAAAAGAACAATGAGTGAATAATCATTAAAAGCTGTGCTAGCTAGCAAGTAGACAAGTATCTGCAGTATAGATTTCAAGTCATCCAGACTTGTAAATATTTTGTGAAAACTATTAGTTGTCCAAATATTATTTGACAGAATAAAACTGCCCTGAAACTCTGGGATCCAAGTTAAACTTTTTGTCTGAAGGATTATAGGCATTTTAAATCCTACACAAAATTTATGCCAGCTGTTGAAAAATATGTGAATTGCATGTATTGCACATTCTGTTCTTAAACACTATTACATAATTCAATTACTAGTTAAATTAAATAGCTTATCCTTCCTTTCCACTCATTTCCTTACTACTTTTATGCCATTGTTGTTGAAATAATAGGAGATTATTTAAGAAAAACAGGTCCTTGATGGAGATTTGTTTGTTTGAACACCCATCTTTTTACTTAAGTTTCCTGCAACTTTAGTTTACCTCAAAACCTCATTCAGTAGGGTCAATTGATACATTTGATCAGGTTACTGCTATAGATCTCTAGAGTCCTTTAATAGTTTTATTCTTTTGTTTAGTTATTTACAGCAGTGAACCTCACTATGAGTGATATCAATAGCTGAAGGGGGCCTACAGAAAAGTTAGGGTAGGACTTTTTAGTATGATATGTGATGGCAGGACTAGGAGTAAGGGATGCAAACTGGAAGAGGTTGAAGGTTAGAAGATGACTGGCTCATTTAATCAAACTAGAATTCTGTTTACATATTTTAATAAAAGTTTTCCTGCTCATAACTTGCAGTACAGTAGGCTGTATTTGAAATCTTGGAGTTTTTGTAACATTCAAATTAAAACTTGTAATTTCCAGAAACTGAGTTACATTGCATTTCAGACATGTTTAATTATTATTTGAAATTACATATATACATATAATTTTTATTTGAATTACACAAAAAGTGGTTCTTGTGCTTCATGCAGAAAACATTATTACTTTTTTCAGGTACATTTACTGTCCGGTTTAAACTGTGAAGAATAAAAATATATTGAAAAAAGTTTAGAGCAAAATACTGCTATCAACAGTGATGGAAACATATCAACTAATGGAAATACTGAGAAAATTTTACTGGTTTTGTTCATGTGAACAAAGTTAATTTCTACTTGAAAATAAAATTAATGGCATTAATTTAGATGGAGAAAAAAAAGGAAAAAGAGAAACACATAAGAGGAAAATAATGAGCAAATTACAGTATTGATGGCATAATGTATTAAATTTTCCATTGGGGATGATAAAAAGTATGTCAAGTGTAGAGGAGAAGCTTTTCTTTTGCATTTTGTGGATGAAATATCTCAGAAACCACACTAGTTATTTTCCTTTGTAATATTTAGCAATTAATAAATTACAGTGTGGCAGCCAATACAGTTATGATAATCAGGAAAAATTGTAAGAAGCAACTAATGAGGCAGTTACACTTCATGGCTATGTTTTTCTGATAATAGGTTTGCACTAGATGGTGACTGTTGCCCCATTCACATTAAAATGACAATAATACTATTCTGGAATATCTGAGAGAGCCTGAATAAATTCAATGAAGTAAGCCAGTAAAGTATTATGATTTCAGAAAGGATTGCAATAAAAGTATATTATTAAAAGTCATACCATTAAGCAAAAAATCCAAGGAACTAGCTTGAAAAACCTTCTACTAAATGAAGTCCTAATGAAAACAATCATACTCATATTGAGGTTGTGTCTTTACTCCGGGTCCGTCCCCCATTCTGACAGCCCATAATACATCTTTTTCCAAATTAGACAAACTAAAAACTTCTCCTTATGGGAAATTCTCTGCATCCCAACTAGATTCTACAGAAATTTTCACAACCCTCTAAACTCTCCCAATCATACAATTCTTAATTCACTCCACTGCACACTTAACTAACTCACACTTCCTAAGCTTACCTATGAGGATGTTAAGGGAAACAGTGTCAAAAGCCTTGCTAAAACCAAGATGGACAGCATCCACTTTTGTCCCCTCATCTACCCAGCCAGCCATTAAATCCATAGAAGGCTATCAGATTGGTCAAGAGTGATTTTTCCTGGGAAGAGAGCAGTCAAAATAAAGTAAAAAAATCAAAAATTGCCTGTGGGCTCATATGCAAAACTTCACTGACTTGAAATAATTTCATGAAAAGGAATACTTCTCCCCTTTTCTCAGTACTTCTATATTACACCACCATCAACATTTCATTTTATATTTTCTGCCATATCTTCATTGTCATGAGTGAAAGCTAGCAGCCTTTGTTAATCTTTTCCTTGCACATACTGTTTGGAAGTTAGAGGTGTATAAGAACTCACATTTCCATAGAAAGAGTTTTAAATCAATTAAATTGAGTAACATTATAATCCAAAATATGTGAACCTTTAACATAATAAATTTTAGTTATTCATGAGAAGGCCTACTCAGAATAAAATATCAGTTATGAAAGCCCTTTGCATATCCAGAATTCAGACAATTTGAAAACCTACATAATTCAGATAAAATACCCTCAATAAAGCTGATGAGACAGCCATAAAAGATTCAAGCAGCTTCTATACTTGCTTGCTTTACAAATAAAAATTTCTATTAAGAAACACTTCCATTAAAAATTAAACATGATCCTGTAAAAGCTATGAAGTTTAGGACACAAGTGAGGAAAAGGGATGAGTTTAATTTATTTTTGGCTGATTTTTCTTGAAGGTTAACAATGTTGGTATCAAGCTAGAGCACTTCATTTTTTTCTGGTAGATATCTGTACAAAGGTCAAGATTCACCGCAAGTATGAAATCTTCACTATTGAATTATATACAGGTTAATAGAAAATTCACAATGTAAAAGAGCTAGAATTCTAACCTTGAACACATACATAAAATACATTAATTGAACTCATTTGAACTCTGAATTGATTTTTACTAAACATCACTCAAGGCTAAGTGAATTTTAGTTAAAAAGTTACAGTGGCATCATCTGTCCCTCTAACAAGAATGTCAAAAATAGCCTCTGGTCTACTTCCAAATGAGCTCTTTTCATCTTTTGCAGAAACCCATCTGCTGTAACATCAATAAAGATGAATTTTTTCCTGATTATTTTTCAAATGCATTGACATTTATTTTAGGTACTGTATCACATATGTGTATTAAATATACTTATTACTTTTCATTTTAAGCAGTTATTTTCTTTCATATCTAGATCTCTTAATAGAGTGACTATCTTCTCTAGTGTGAGAGAGAGAAAGGATTCTTCTGGAGATAATGGATCAAATTTAGATCTGCAACATCATTTAGAAAATGCAGCCTCACTGAGAATTGTGTGCACCTTCATTGCAACTGAAATTAATTAGTGTTTGTGATACTTACTCTGGGTTTGTAAACCCAACAAGACAATTCTGCCCATTTTCCTGACCAAAGCTCAAACAGAAACACAGGAGATTCCTCTGAAATACAAGGGAAAACTTTTCTACTGTAAGGGTGACTGAGTGTTAGAAGTTTTTCAGAGGTTATGCAGATACACATACTCATGGTGCAGAGCAAAGTGGACCTCTAGATGGCCTTGCTTGAGCAGAAGTAGGTTGAACAAGATAACATACAGAAGTCTGTTCTAGCACCAACCATTCTGTGAATGAAGAGATGAGTTAAGAGGTTCACACAAAGTTAAAATGGAAAGAGATTGCAGCAAAACTATTAGGTATTTTGTTGGACTCGAAGATCAGCAATGAAGGGATTAATATAACTTTTTTCACAGTTTCATGAGTCATTTTTTTCTCATGAAAGCTGCTATTCCTCTGCTATCTGGGATTCTCATCTATAAAATAGAAAAAATATTTGTCTACCTTACTGTTGTGTTGATTAATTCATATGCCTAGAGGTATTTTACAGAAGCAGCTAGAAAGCTACTAAATTTATTAATAATAAAATGAATTTGATGTACTGATTGTTAAACTGAAGTAGAAATAAAAACAAGGGAGTAGCAGTGGGAGCAAAAGGTTGCTTGGAAGGTTTAGCTGCACAGCTGAAGATTTGTTTTTTTCTGAACTACAAATCTGAATTATAACATAAACATCCCTTTTCTGCCATTGTACCCTCATAATAAATTACAATATAACCAGTAAAAGAGGTAAGATTTATTTCAGGATGAAGCACGTGTATATAACCATACGATTAAAAAATAGTTCATCATATGTATTAGTCTTACTTAGGAAGCCATGTGAGTAACCATTTCACCTTCAAGAAAGGCCTAACAGCAGATTGTCTCTCTATCTGCCTGGGGAATATGTTACCTAATTAAAACTCAATTCTTCTTTTGATCACAGATCATAAAACTGGATATCTGATCCATCCTTACTATCCTCTTTTATATAATTCAAATAAATAAAAAAATACGACCCTGTGTTTGTTTATAATCCATAATGTATGATGGAGACACAAACATACTTTAAACTGTTTGTGGATCCCTATCTTGATTTTGAATTTTATTAACAGTATCAATTTGGGTCTAAGATGTAGATGTAAAATAAAGGAACACAAACCACCCCTCCTTCATTATTAAATACCTTATTTAATACTAAGAGGGGAAAAAGCTATGTCTATATGACTTCCCTAATGAAATTTTTCTGTAAGCTCTTTCAGTATCAGAAGTTCAATAGCTAAAATAGACATTAGGGATCAAGATTTGTACCTAAAGTGATCCACAGCAACCGCCCCTAAGTCATAGAAAACATAATGTAATTCAAATTATCTTAACCTGACTCTCACTGAGGGAACCTTGAGCTAGTGATTGAGGAAAATGGGACTGCACAGCCAAGAAAATAGTCCTGAAATGATAAATGGACGGAAAGAAAGCTATTCTAAAGGAGCAACAGCATTAAAGAAAAAAAAATAGTTTCTCAGTTTAAGATTAGAAACCCCAGAGGCAAGACACTTCACTGGGCTGAGGGACAAGAACATAGGTGGGGTTGAAGGCTTAGTAACAAGGTCTGTGATGCAGCAGCTGCAGATGCTCACTTAAACCACAGATACCAAGAAGAAGAACAGTCCTGGCAAGTCAAGTGACTTGCCTGTTTGCTGAATGTGGGTAATTACTTTGTTATTTTTCATTGCCAAAGTAGTATGCATTCATCTAAGAATAATCTATCAGAACTTTTCTCTAGGACAGATTGTGCTCCATCCCTTTCTTTGAATCTAGGAGAAACCTAGCCAAAAAGATTACTATAGTGAGGTGAATTTTCCTTTCTGGAAAGTAATAAAATGTTGTTCGCTTCATTGCATGTTTTTCAAACATGCACTTATTATCTTTATTTTATGAATTATTAAAAACATTTAGAAGGCAAATATTGTCCTAAACTTCAAATGAAAAAAATCAGGAAGTATTCCTAGCAAAAAGGTAAGAAATAATCTGAGCAGCAGCAACATGCCTGTCAATGTTTTAATCACTATTGCATTCAAAAATGTGATAACAAATGTGCATAATGTAATACTATAGGGTCAGACTTCTGGGGAGAAATTGCAACATAATGATGAAAATTTGAACAATTTGTCCTTGCTTTCTATCACTGCAAATTTTTTAGAGACTTACCACTGTCTGTTGTATCAAATTAAGCCTCACACTCAGAGGAAAAACTTATCTTCCAGTGCCCAGTCATCTGTTTTACAAGGGGAAAAGGTAATTTTTAATAATGGATTACTCCATCTGCATAGGTATTAATGAACCATGTTTGCTTTATGATCATACACACAGATTTCCTAGTATGAGATTAGTAGGAATTTGGCTTTCTATCATTGAAATTGCAACTATGTACAGGAACATAAAGTAAAACTCGTGAACTAGGGATAAGGGAATCATAATGTCAAACTTCAACACTTCCATGCATGTAAAGTCGCAAACCTTACAAAGTACAGATATACCTAAAACCTAGAGAACATATTTTTTATATTTTTTATAACTCAAGAGATTGAATGGTACAAGATTTTATAGCCACAGTTTCCAGGAATTATATAACTCAGTGGGAAAAAAGTATAAAAGACATAAAACATAAACAACTTATAAGTGACAGGTTTTATATTGTGAGAGGGATTTTTTTTTTGAGAGCTGTAATCTATATATCTCTCTAATAGCTGCTGTTTTCAGTAACTACATTTGTGAATGACCCTCTCTATCACTGTTACTACAAGAAGAAATGAAATCATAGTAAGCTCACGACTTCTGTGGTGTAACAACGAAAAAGGTGCCATAAAATAAGTATTTTAACACTTGCATCTAGTAAGATTATGGAGACATACTTTGTCAAGAGGCTGAGTGGTACTTTTTTATTACTATATTGTGGAGAATATTTCTCTTTTGGTGAACAGGGAAAGCAAACATGCAAAGTGACAAAAGCAATGATAAAATGAGAATTTGTGCTGGAAACTGGACTTTATTTGCCCAGTGCAACAAAGATTTTCAAACATCTTTTTTGAAAACAGAATTACACTGTTATATGCTTTTTGCTCAAAGCTTAGTTGTACAGCTTGCACTTACTGAATACTAATGTTATTAAGAAAAATTCATTAACTGTGCTGTCTGCTTCATCCTTTTTATCAGGTAATTAGCAAATTTTTGGTCTGCAAAATTGTAAAGATGTGCCAAATGCTATGTTCCATAAATAATTTTTTAGTAATAATGGGAATATCGGACAACATTTTTCAAATACTCATATATTTGTGGATTTTTTTTTTAAATAGTGTTTTTGCATCTATCAGTCTGATAAAAAGTACTTAAGCATATAAAAATAATTTTGAAACATCTGTTACATACAGAATTTCATGACATTGACATTAAGGGATGTTTAGTACTCTCAAGTGGAAAAGCTATAGCATCTGGAATGGTTGAGAGAAAATGCACCATTAACACACAGCTCTTCCTCTGACTTCTTTTCTGTTATAGACTTTTCATGCATTTTTAAAAAATTGTTTTAAAAAATCAGTGTTGGTCCATTTTCACTAGATGCTTCAAATGGAAAGAACTGTGATCACTTCACTTCCCTAAATTTTGCAACAAACTCCCTCACAAATTAAAACTATCTTAGTTATCTGATTTCAGAGAATTTTGTTCTCACTTTTTCAGGGTGCTCTTAAACTAGGCTAGACAGTGTTTATATTATTGTGTGTTTAGCTTCTGTGTGCTCTAATAAACTGGACTTTCCTCAACTCTTTGAATAGCTATTCATACATTCTGTTCTTGATGCTGAAGTTATCTGCATATTTTCCTAAAATGAATAAAATTTTCAAGAGAAAAATACACAGGTCCCCTTTTTTTTTTAAGAAACCTGAAAACATCAAATTATCTTAGTGACAAAGAATTCTTAAGCAACAAATATCTCTTTTTGTTCCATTTCCCCTCCTTTATTTAGAAAGTTTCCTGCAATAACTACCTCTTTAAAAACAGTTGACCAAACAATGAAAACCCATTAAATTTAATGAAGGAATAATAGCATTCCTTTTAGCTCTATTTACTCCTCCTGTGATTCAGTTTTCACAGGAATCAAACTCACTTCTCCATCATAACTCATGAACAGCAAAACTAGGCTCCTCATTGCACCCTCATGACTTATAAATTCAATTCAACTGATTACTGAAACTCAGAGCAGAATTTCTCAGTGTTCTAATGGCAAATTAGGAATGTAGTATTTTTTCTTGTATTCCCTGAGATATGGATTTCTGTCTGTTCTTCGAGTATTCCAGCTGAAAAAGTCAGCTCAATTATGGTACAACCCCAACACTGTGGTGTAATCCCTTCCCTCGTACTAAATCTCTCATGTTGTGTTTTGTGTGGAGTGGTTAGCACAGATAAACTTTACTGAGCTATCAGAATTAGTACTAGGAGAAAAACACCACTACATTAAGCAGCACTACATAATAATAACTAGTATGTTAATGTAAATAAATGTAATAAACTTTGCACTCTACTATGATTAATCTCTTATACATTGACTCTTATACATTGACTACTGCTGGCAGAAGAATTACAAGGATTGTATGTATACAAATACAAGACACCTGGTTTGTTTTGTTTTTAAATAGTTATCTTCCTAAATTTCATAGCCTATACTGTCAAAGTAACTCTTTCAGGCACGACTAGCCTGTGCTCAGATATAGAAATTTTAAATATCTTATGATAATATGATATGATGTAGGAAGGTGACAACTACTTAACATATTCAGGTACTTAATTCATGACATTTTCCATTGCTTGAATATAGACTTGCATGCTGCGGTATATTGTTTCCCTTTAACAAAACAGATTTAAGTTAAAAAAAGCTTTCTTCTCTTTCTGTTTCTCCCATTAAATATCAGATGCAAAGTGGAACTGCTCTCTTACCTACAATTAGGAGGGTAGTCTCACCCTCAGAATTGTTTTGAAGGTGATGTTAATTTGCAGATTGCAACCTGTTGCTTGAACTACATCAGCCAAAGTCTGCTTTGAATCACTAGATAGCAGTGATGCTGAATAACAAAAGAAAGGCATCTTCTAGATTAAAACGGCTACTGAAATCTCAGAAAGGAGGACAAAAATGATCTGCAGTGATCACCTCCCCCCTACTGAAAACAAGAGAAGAAACAATTAATTCCCATCTGACTCCTCTCTATATCAGTGTTAAAGCCTTCCAGATGATAATTCTTCAGTCCTCCTAGGCAAATCGTTTCAGTGCTTCATTACTCTAGCTGCTTTAATGATTTTCTTCACAACTCTCTTCTTTCAGAATTCTAAATCTATTTTCTGTCCTGTACACAGCCAACAAGAGGAAAGATTTCATCTGACAGTCATCTCAAATGAAGAATCCTGTCCTTTTTCAGCCTTATGTTTAGTCTGAGGAAGGAATCCTTTAAGTTTTCCGGGAAAGTTGTACTTTCTACACTTATGAAGATTCTCACTGCTCTTGTCTGAATTTTTCTTCATCAGGAGGACACTCTTGAACAGCAGTGGGCATTGCACAATATTACTAGATGTAAAAGGTGATTACATGGATAAAAGCTGGTATAAAGGCATATTTGTGCATACATATCAGTTTATCCTCCAAACAGCGGCAGTTAAGCTTCATGCCTACTCACTATTGTTATACTGATATTTGCTTATATTTAAGTGCAGCAGCAGCAAATTAAGTGTAAAGAAACCTTTCAGGAATAGGGTACAGAGTTTCTGAAGAAGAGCCTGCACAGGAAAGATGTTTGTAAGAGCTGATTGAGAGTAGAGGAAGCCTGTGATGAGTTGAGAAGCCTTTCACTTGCCACAGAGGCTTTAATCTCCTTTTAAACCTTCTTTCTTCATCAGGGAACCAAAAATTAATAAGAGGTTTCCAGTGGGGTACAGTACTGTCAAATATACTGCCAGTGAAATTCCTGTTAAATACCTTTCAATTACATGAAACTGTACCAGAAAGCACAGCAATCAAGATATTCCAGCTGAGCTTAGGCTATACAGACAAATATTGACTTGTGATTCTTGAGGACCCCACATATAACTTTGAAAGCAGGCTGCTTCATCATCAATAGATTAGGACTTTAAAGCCCCTTTTAATGCAGTCTTTGGATGTAACTTTCTAAACATTCTTATCATATCAGAGGGAATATTTTTGTATGGACAAGGAAATAAAGTGAATTAAAGCTTCTTGAATTGTCACTGAGACTGCAAGATATTTAAGTGTCTTTCATTATATTTCAAGTCAAATTTTATTGCATTTCTTTGTAAAAATGCTTAGTTTAATTCTGAATCTATTATTTTGTGTTTAGTCAGCATTATATTCCTTCCTGGGATTTAACATAAAAGCACCTGAAATAATAATGAAGCTTTTCCTTGAATTTCTGGAATTGCAATAATGTTGAGTAAAATCAGCGAGTGACAAAATCAGTGTTCTTATACTTTACACAACAAGAAGGAGGTTTGAAAAAAAAAAATCAGGAAACCAGATTATTGCTAAGTGGAAATGCCTATGTTGTTGATAATATAATTATATGCATTAAAGACTGGGTATTTTACAAGACACAAGGCAAAAATATCTTTTTACAACCCTCCAACTACTTATCATGAGATTTAAATGAAACTGCTGGGAATTAAGTGAGAACTTTAGCTGAAAAATTCAAGACATAATAACTGTAAAAGCTAAAAATCTCTGAGGGCAAATTTTGAAAGGCCACTGCTACCCTACATAAGTGGAAATGCATGCAGAGGCAAACAGTGTCATTTTCATCTCTGCAGAGATGATGAATGAAAATGTTTTGTTTTGTTACAAAGAAAATTTCCTGTCAAAATTTGTTTTAGAGGAAAATTTTCATCTAACTTTATTACAATTAGTGTTGACATTGTACTTCTAAACACTGCAGTGGCAGATGTTAACAAGGAAAAGGTTTTCAAATTGAAAGGGGAAATCTGGAAAACAGCAGCATTATGTTTTAGCTCTGATCACAAAAGAACAGAAAATAGTTCCACTCTCCAGGCCATGATCATTGTCCTGTTCTTAAATTCCATCAGTTCAGAAATACTGCTGATACTTTTGAACCAGGTGATATTCCATTGTCTTAAATTTAGCAAGAGCACAACTTAGGTCACACTGTCTGAAAGGTAACTTTCTCTTTTATTATTAAACATAACTTTACCCCTTATACTAGAGCAAATTAGTTTGTGAGTTTTTAATGAAGACATGTAGTTAAGGAACAAGCCTCTATTACCTAAGCTGTAATGCTTATTAAAACTTAACTCTTTTTATTAATAGATTTTCAGTATTTCATTCAGCATTGTCAATGACTGCGTTAAAATTTTAAAAAAGGTAGTCATGCTATATATGAAAATAATAAAAGCACAAAGCACAAATAATAACCCAGATGATTAAAGACACTGCTATTAAAAATTTTTCACAGTGTTTTGTACATTATATTAGTGGCATAGTACTTAATTTTTTTGGTTTCTTCCTGCCTTAAAAATAATTTCAAAATGCTATATAACTGGTTAACTACCTCAAAAGTGTTGACAAATTTAGCATAACTTTTATGGGCATTTTTTTCCATTTCTGACTATTCAGTGCTATAAAATTATACTGTTGTGGTTTTTTTCATGTAATTGTTAATAGCATTTCCTCACAGGTATGCATAACAAACACAAAAGGACGTGGGTAGTAACAACTACAATATTTATCCATGTAATCTCTCCAATCTTTTAATTTTTAATATTGTCTGCATCAATAAAGTTGGAGTAGGCCAATCAAAATTTATTCCTACGTTGCCTGGGTTATTTTTGAACAGAATAATTTAATATAAAATGAAGAATACATTTGCCTCTATACAAAAAAATTATGTACCTCTATTTTGAGGTTTGTAGAAGGCATCATAGCTGTGCAACTTATTGTCCTTTGTATGCACAGCATTAACCTCCTCCATATGAGAAGTGCACACATACAGATGAATACATATGGAGAGTAACACCATAAAGAAATATAACTGTTCTTAAATGATTTTCAAAGCATCACTCTGAAATTTTGAAAATCATATCTAGAAATGGATTAAGATTCTTTTCTTTTAGGTAGTAATTTATTTATCTGAATGTTGTATTGGGTTGACACCAACCAGCAGCTTAACACCTTTTACTGCCTTTCCTTTTACTCCCTCTCTCAGGATGTCAAAAAAGCAGGAGGAACAGAAGCTTCATGAATGAGGTAAAAGCAGTGTAATAGGGAAAGCAAAAAGGAGAATTAATTCACTACTAGCCACTCCCTTGGAGGCTTTAGAAGAAAATCATTATCTGTTAATATCCTTTCCTCTCCCTTTCCCTGAGCTTTTATTGCTGAGTGGGACATCATATGTTATAAAACCTACTTTTGGTGAATTGGGGTCATCTGTTCTAGCTGCATCTCCTCTGAGCCTCTTCCCCATTCCCAGTCCCTTCAATGTGATTACAGAGTGTGGAGAACTTCTTGATGCTGAGCAAGTACTGTTCAGTAACAGCCAAAACAGTGGTACGTTGTCAGTGCTGTTTTAAACAGAAATGCAAAGCATAGCACCATAGGGGCTGCTATGAAAGAAGTTAACTTCATCCCAGGCAGATTCAGCACAGAAGTGGGGAATATTGTTTTATTAAGATGTCAGCTCCTTTCTAGCAAGAAAGGTTCAGATAAGGTATTACCAAGGTATCCCATCAAATAAGAGGAAGAGAGCTATATATAACTGAATGCATACCTTTTTCCCACTGCAATACCCCTTCAGCTGGTTTATAATTTCTACAAAAAATGAGAAATGCTCGACTAAATTCTCAACTGCATCCAAACAGAGTAGCTAATTGAAATGAATGTAAAGATTTATGGAACCTTGTCTTGAAGTAAAACAGAACCAATTTTCTGGGGTTTATTTTTAGTTTGCAGCTAAACCTCTTCTGACTAACCAATCTCTGAAATTAACAGCATGTTTTTCAGATGCTGTATGATCCCAGGGACATAAGATACAACTCATTTTAATTTATACCAAGAAATGGAATACAAAGATGGAGAGGAGAGGAGACACTTCTCTACTACAATGCAGATACCTGTTTGAAAGATGACACAATGGCCAACTGAGAAGAAGGTTGTGTTGAGCTCAGGAAGAGAGAGAAGCAGCATCCTTCTCTTGCACTGAGGCTGCTCTCATACTTCATGACACTACCTCTTATTTCTCACCAATGAAACATTTCTGTTTGTATTTTATTTATTCTTTTCTACAAGAGCAGTTATTAAATTTAAGAATATAAAATTACCCAAACATATCTTGGAACAAATATAAATCAGAGTTCCACCAACAATCAAAAAACACAGATCATATCTTATCTTTTTACAATAAGAGGCAAGTTTAAAGATTAACCATACATAAGTGAAAAATGAAGACACTGGTTCAACATTGTGCCTTGTCCTCATTTTTACTGGCATGACATGATAGCACTGGTATTTATGTACTAGCTTCTTTCGGAAACACCCACAGACAACAGAGTAGAAGGTAGAAAGTGCTTTAATTCTAGTTCATCTGTAGAGAAAACCTGTGTACTCAATCTGTATTTCTGTAAAGTGAAGTTTAAATTCAGTAGTACCTCAGATTAATCATGGGTAATTACATTCTACATCTGTCCCCATGCATGTTTCTGTACTGTCATTTTCAGAGTTTGCTTGCTTTACTGTGATAGGTGTTCAGAAAATTGGAAACAAGTGTTTCCTTAAATAAATAATTTGCTTAAAGCAAATATGTCAAGTCATTAAAATAGAACCAGGTATTTGGGTTTTTTTATTTATTTAAAATTTAAGAAAATTACATTAGGGAATTATAGCCTCAGCAGGAAATATTTTCAGAGTTATAACCTTCACTTCTTGTCATATATCTCTGTGATGTTCCCTAAAATTATTACTTCAGTTTCAGAATCACCTCTATTGCAAAATTAAATTTTCATTTATGAGTTCTCACAAGTATATTTTGCATGGCTTTTTCGGAGTGCAGTAGACAATTTGTCTTGAACACAAATTTATTTTAATGATCAAACAAAATGCTTACAGTATTCTTGAAGGAAAAAAAAAAAGATAGAAAAAGATAAACCTGAAGATTTAGTGACTGGAAGAAAAAAAGATAATTTTCTAAGCAGCTGAAGAATGCAACCATGCAACCCCCTCTTGAGATAACAACCCCAAACTATAACTGAGATTAAATCTTATTAGTTTTACATTGGTGATAAGGAAAAACACTGTAATTATTTGTGAAAAACAAAAAAACAATCTAATTTTAATGTTTCAAAGATTTTTTTTTTGCCCGAGCCATTTTATATATGAAAGTACTGGAAGTCAACCAGCTTGCATACATTATTTCTAATCTATTGTCCTTCTTTATGTTATTGATGTGTCTCTAATACTGTTTTCCTCTAGAAATTATTTTCCTGAAGTTGCCAAGAATACATTCTTCTTTCCCCTTCATTTTGCCCAAAACAGCACCAGTTATCAAAACCATGCAAAACAATCAGAGTAACCACATTCACTCTTTTGACAGTGCATTTGTATGATAAAATGCTTTAAATATTTGTGTTTTGAGGCTGTATTTCTAAATGGCCTGAAGAAGTGATTCCTTGCATGAAAAGAGAAGTCTCATTCAATAAAGAAAAAACAGATTTCAAAAGGAAAAGACAAACAACCAAGTTACCAAAGAAAGAGACCAAGGGTGAGGACAATTTTGATACATTTGTAACTGATAAATAGAAGATTTTTCTCTTTGCTATCTTGTACATTTGTAATTATGAATGAAGGCAGTCAGTTCCGCAAGGATAAAGGAATTCCAGCGAAGTGATGAATAGGACAATTACAATCCTGACTTACACCAAGTGTAATAGATGTTTCCATTGCATGTGTACCTAATTTTGTTACTGAAAAAGCTTTAAAAGACCCTTGAATTGAATATGTAAAATATCTGAACAGTGCACTTATAAAACAATATCTGAACATTGTATCATGGAAAAAAGGTTGTATGTACTGAGTCTCATAAACTCCCATAAAAAGGACAGCTCTTATAACCTTCTGAAAGTACAGAATATTAAATCTAAAAGTATCAAGTTTGATACTCTATTGGGTGTAGTAAATTCACTTAATCACAAAAAGAATTTCTGAAACAGTTATTTTATAAATATTCATTAATACTTTCTCAATATATATGGAAAGTTTAGTTTGTTTTTCAGTATTACATTATAAATTTGTAATAATTCAATAAAATATTATTCAAATATCATTATATATGAATAGCTGTTTCATTAAGGTATAAATCAATTGAAAATGTTAAAACCCGTTAGCTATGTTTGAATTTTAAGTTCCCATATATTACTGTCTTATTCACTGAACTCTTTATTTTATATTGCTTCTTAGTTTCAGTTTTAGATAAACTGCCTCAAATAGCACCATTACTTTCAGGTTAGGGGAAATAACTTTCATGTACCACAGATTCTTCTCCATTTTTAATCTAATTACATTATGAGATTTATAAGGAAAATAGTGCATTTATCTTTAGATAAAATGATACTGACTGCAAAATATACATAAATTTAAAACAAACTTATATTTAATCTCTTTTGGAAATAGCAATCTGAAATGCTGTTTGTAAGATGAGAAAATATACTGAAATATGTGTTCATTCAGACAAAGCATCTGTTTTAATATGTCCTATTTTTCTTAACTGTACTCTAACAAGGGTTTAGGGCAGAAAAACAATTTACACATATCTGTATGTCAGTTCACAATAGTTTTCCTAGGAAAAGAATTTTATTTTTTTTTATACTTTTCAGGTAAAGAAATAAGAAACTAAGTTTGGGTACCAAAAACTTGAAACAGATGATAAACAAAATCCATTCAAACTCAGACAAAATATTAAAAAACTGTGTGGCTAAAGTAAGAAACAGAGACCTGCACAAGATTCACAGATAACTTATGTAACAGAGTTCCCAACCAAGAAATAAATAGGGGGAATAGGTGGGAGAATAGATGGGAGAAAACTAAAATTTTTCTTCTCTATTTCATGAAACTGTAGTATGGAGAAGTGGGGGGAACAAAACGCCACAAACCTCAATGAAAACCAGCAGCAAAACCCAAACTGACAGTGAAGAACTGTTATTGACAGAGTTAACAATGTGAAACTCTACATGAATGTGAAGCTGCAGGAAAAATCATTAAGCCCTAACCCATTATATCAGACTATCTCAGCTTTAATATCAGCCTGGTTAAAAACAGGAATATGATGGAAACATGTACCAAATAGAACATAATCAAGCATCAAACCTAAGTACTGCCTGAGGGTCAAAGGAATAGTGTTTGTTTTTTGTTCTCACTGAATTGAAATGGGACATAATAAAATCACTTCTATCACTTCTAGTACCTCTTCCGCTCTACCACCCACTCCCCACAACTCAGTGCTCCAAGCTGGCAAGTTACTGTTTCTCTTAAGGCATAACATATCCCAACACATCTCAACAACCAGAGGTATAAATATGACATATTTCAAAGGAGCGATGCAAATATTACAGGCAAGAAGTTCTCTCCTTGTAGGCAGCAGAAGAAAATATAACAGCATTTGTGGGCTATGGTAATAGCTATCTCCCTGAAAGCATACTTATTGTCAGAAGGCATTGTTTGAACTAGCACTGTGTGTTTGGTTATATGAAATGACATATGTCTGAACCCAGAAGGTTGTATGGCAAACAATTCCCTGTCATGTGATATGACATATGTATGCATGCAGGCTATGGAGCCACCACATTAATAAAGGCTTTTCTGACTTAACAGATGAGCTCTCTACTAATGCCATATCTTTAAAAGAACAATTTCTGCTTCTCTATGCTTACTACTAACAGGGAAGCAACAAAATAAATTAAAGAACAGAAAACAAACTCTTTCCTACTGTTGCATTTTTCTTCCATTTTGTGGGGTTTTTTTAAGGCTATCAACATAGGAAAATGTATGTGATACTTAACATGTCTGAATTTAATTCAACAACTCTGTAATTACAGTTTCCTAAGAGATGCAATTTATAGGATACTCTGAATTATTCTGAAAAGATGCAGTTAAAAGGTTAGATACTTTGCAGAAACTTCTGATAACAGAGGAGCCATGAAAAAGATGCAATACTATTGTATCTATTCTGATGCAATTCTATCACTCCTATGGAGCTATATAGCAGAGTAACTAAACTATTATTAGAGCATTGCAGAGAACATTTATTCATTGGCCAATGTCTCAAAGAAAAGCAAAGATTCTTGGTTTAAATACATACACATCCTTCCATCTCTCTGTGAAATAAACAGTAAACTACACAAATATTTTTTAAAAATTAACAACATAATATAAAAGTAGTAAAGTCATGGGAAATCACTTGCTGTACTTATTAGGAACTGCAAACCTCAGTAAATGTGCACAGCGTCATAAAAATTTACTACTGAATGTTTTAATTTTCACCTTCCTAATTAGTTTCTCTGAAAAGAGCAGAAAAATGTCTGCTGGTATGCCTGCCCACTCATAGTGTAATTACCTACTTAATTTATCAAGGATTCCCAGTATCTGATGTGGCTGGACAGGAAGTATCCTCTCCCACTCACTGGCCATCCTTGCAACCCTTGTAGCCTATAGGATGTTATTCAAAAGCAGTTCTGTTAGTCAGAGATGACTTTGTGGTGCACTGGACACATAAGGTGGAATTGCATGTGCAGCCTCTAATGTCATAGAGAAATCAAGGTGTTAACAAAGTTTCTTATTGTTAAATGTCTAATTAAATGGATCATGAAACAGAATTCTCACGATGGTCTTGTAAGTATCAAGTAAAATGCATCTTGAGTGTGGATAAAGTAGTATAAGAGGAATACTGGGGAGAGAAGAAGAAAAGGAGAATGTAGCAGGGAATGGGAAAAGGCAAAATAAAAATGAGTGCAAAGATAAGGTCACTTGGGCTCAGATTTCTTTTTTTTTTGTATAATTTTTGTTCTTAATTTTTTCATGCTCACACTTACAAAGAGCAAGTGGTCAATTTTTGTAATTAAGGTTTCAACAGCTATAGAAAATTTGATTCCAGCAGGAGATTAGAATTTGAACATGCCAAAATTAAGGTATTTATTTCCTTATGTATCCTATGAGTACCAAGTCCTTTTCCTGAACAACACATTATTCAACTTTGTAAATTCCACCAGTTGGTTAATTATTGTTGTTTTATTATGTCACATACAAAAATGTGTGCTTTAACTCCATTTTACTGTTTCCAACCCAGAGGAACAATTACTGAACCTTCTTATATCTTTGCACAGTAAAGGATGCAGACAAATGGGACTGCTCAGACTGGAGAAAAGGAGAGCTTGTGAGGATCATCTTGATGATCTGATGGAAAGGGATAAAGACAAAGGAGTCAGAGTCTTTTCCGGTGTCCAGTGAAAGGACAAGAGGCAACAGGCATGAATTGAAGAACAGAAAATTCGAACTGAAAACTAAAATCCACTTTTTTACTGGTAGTGAAATACTCGAATAGGTTGCCCTGAGAGGCTGTGGAGTCTCTATCCTTGGATGTATTCAAAACCCAAAAAATTCCTTAACAATCTGCTGCAGCTCACCCTGCTCAAGTTGGAAAACAGTGAACTAGATCTCAATATTTACCTTTCAACCTAAAAAAATCTGTGGTTCTCTGAAACAGTTTAGTGGAAGTCAATAATAAAAACAATAACGAACTACACTGATCAGATGTCTGATAGCAGGAATTTCCTTGTCTCTGCTACTCTAGTCACATTGTGGTGGAAAAGAAGGAAACAGCGAAATATAAAGGTGAAAGAAAAATAAAAAGAAAAAAAAATAAAGTGGGAGTGAGTGTAACTAGGAAAAAATACAGTAGAGGAAAGAGACAAGAAACCATGAAGAAACTCCTAGCAAAGAGACACTGAATTGTACTCTCTGATACTTAAACAACAGGGAAATAGGAAAGTAAAAGAAAAAGAAAAGTGGAAACCGAGTGTTTGGGAAAACAGACTACAGACTTTTCTACACTGACTCCTCGGGTCCCAGAACAGACTGTTAGAAACACTAATACTTGTAGCCCCTGCAGAGAGAAAAACCTCATTCACATTACTAACAGTGATTTGCTCTCTACACGAAGAAACCCAGATGGCACCACACTCTGTCTTCAGAACTAAGGGTGAGATACAAAGCTGACAGTCATCCCCAGAAAAGAAAAGGCCATTTCCCTCTCTGTGCTGGTATATGTAGGCAACAAAAGAAATTATGGAGAGAAAACAAGGAGGATATTGGAAGCAGATGTCATCACTGACATTATCTACATTCTCTTTCAGTATTTGGCATCACTCTAATTCATATAGTTTAAGAGTAAAAAATCTAATGTCCATATTAAAGTATAATAATTTGTGTACTATATCACTGACTGTCTTTAGATTAAATCTGACTACAAACACACAACAGACATTATCAGAATTTCTAAATTCTACATAGATTGTAGGACACAGCTTTCATAAGTTCAAAAGCTCTTTAATTTAGTTAATGAGACATGAAGACACTTCCTTATCGCTTTTTTTTTACTTCCTCTCCTTATTTTATTGGTAAGATTACTATTAAATTTGAAATTAAAAATATTTATCATGTATGCTGTTTAATGCTAAACTCTTATTATAACATTATTGCTGTTTTCAGTCTCACCTCTGTTAGTGAGACTCACCAGTCAGTCTCACCTCCATGCCTGGCAAGATCATGGAGCAGATTATCCTAGAAGCTATGCTACAGCACATGAAGGACAGGGAAGTGATTTGAGACAACCAGCAGGGCAACCAAGAGCAAGTCCTGCTTGACCAA
>VZTY01001526.1:0-28692 GCA_013400935.1 Turnix velox
TGATTCTATGATCATGAGCTGGGCCTCTACAATGGGGGAAGGGCTGTGATGGGAGTGATGTTGCGGGAACAGTATCATGGAGTCCTGGCTGAAGCTGTGTTACAGAAGTGACACTGGGAAACATCACACTGGAGCAACACAGGCACGGGTGACTTGGTGATGTAGGAACATGGGGGTTGCATTGAAGAGGTGACACTAGGGAGGACGCACTGAGAATTGTGGGGCTGAAAGAACCCCAGCCATGCAGCGGAGATGAGTTCTGATGTGGGGCAGAGGGGGGTGGGAGGAGGTCCATGCATGGGGCAGAAGGGGCTGTGTGGTGCTGCCATCTTCTGTGTGGCACTGACCCGGCCCCACTGCTCTCTCAGCTCGGCTGTGGAGTCGAAGAGCACCGTGAGCATCCTGGATGACATCGGCAGCATGTTCGATGACCTGGCGGACCAGCTGGACGCCATGCTGGAGTGAGGGGCGCCAGGGCCCCGCGAACCTCAGGGCTTACGTGGGCACAAGGGCACAACGATCCGCGACACCCCTCTTCCAGTCCCCGCCGCCCTTCCTCCGTCCCCTTTGTACAGCCGTCCCCTACCAGACATCCCGTCCCTCGGGGTTTGCACAAAGAAGAAGATACCTCAGGATTGTGCTCACGGACTCGGCGCCGGCTGTGGCAGGACTCCCTTTTGCAGAAGCAAAAAAAAAATTAAGAAAAAAACAAAACAAAGCAAAACACCAGAAGAAACAAAGCAACGCCCCGGACCAAAATGGCCCCTGATGCTGCCGGGGTTTTTCTGAGGGGGATGTCCTCTCTACCTACCTGTCTGGTGGCCACTACCATCGTGCCCAAGCCCTGCTGGCCCCGGCACACAGGTGGCCGTGGCCCGAATGTAGCACAAGCCCTGCCCAGTGCAGTGGCCATGGTGGTGACTCCCTCAGTGTCACCAATGGCGTTTGCTGGTGGCCGTGCTGGTGGCAGGTCCAGGTGGGCAAATGCACTTGGGTTTCTTTTCTCTTTTTTTTTTTTTCTTTTTAAATTTTCCTTTTTGAGGTTTTCTTACATTTTCTGTCATCACTTGCTGGTGGGGGCAGGCAGGGCGTGGGGAGGGGTCCCAGGCTAAGGGGTGCCCCTTGGGGATCCAGCCATGGGGGCCCTCCTTGGTGGGAGCTTCTCCTTGGGCACTGCAAGGGGGGTTTTGTTTGCATCAGTTGCAAATTGGGGAGTGAATGCCCTATTTTGGGTCCTTCATGGTTGGGGGGCAGCAGGACATGCCCTTGCCCAGCCCCTCTCTGCTGAGGGAGAGGCCAGTGATAAGCTATAAAGAAGTATTAATTTATTGGAGGGGAAGAAGAAAACAAAACAAAACAAAAAAAAAAGAAGATATAAACCAGATTTCCCCCCAGCCTCCCAAAATAATAAAGAATAAACTTTAACAAATATATATTTAAAAGATTTTAAAAATATTAGCAGTTATATATAAAGCAGTTTAAAAAGAAATCAAGAAAAAAATGGATTTTAGCTTGAGAGAAAAAAGAAAAACAAAACACAACTACTAGATTATACTAAGCTGTGTGTCTTGTGGCAAACTCATTCTTGAGAGTAGCACAATATTTACCTTTTCTCTGGGTGGAAGGTACGTGCAAGCAGTTCTGTTGGGGTCTTTGCGTTGGGATTCAGTGTCACCTCTTTATTTCTCCACCGTTAAGAACTCAAAGGATGTGCCTTGTTTTATGGAGGTTTGTTTTGTTCTCGCTTAATTCTTAATACTGGATGTGTTTTTGGTTCTTTTGGCTTGTCTTCAAGGTCTGGGTTTTGTTTATTTTTAATTTTGTTTGTTTGTTTTGTTGGCATTTGTTTGGTGTGTGTGTGTGTGTATGTGTGGGGAGTGTGTGTGTGTGTGTGTGCACGCTGGGATGCGTGTGTTCTGCGGGACGTGCCGCTGTATATTCATGTATAAACAGGAGTTGAAGTCTGGTTCAAGTCGCTTGAGTCCTGATGAATGCCTTTTTTTGCTTGTGGTTTCCAAACAAAGTGTTGCTGGTCTTTTTTTTTTTCTTGAGACGTACAGAGTGGTCTCTCCCTCCACCTTCCTCTCCCCCTCCCCTCCTTTTTCTCTCTTGCCTCTCTCCTCCTTCCTCATCTCTCCCTTTCTCTCTTCTCCTCCTTTTTCTCTCTCTCTCTCAATTTCTCTCTCCTCCTTCTCCATCTCTCCCTCCCTCCTCCTTTCACTCTCTCTCTCTCAATTTCTCTCTCCTCCTTCTCCATCTCTCCCTCCCTCCTCCTTTCACTCTCTCTCTCTCAATTTCTCTCTCCTCCTTCTCCATCTCTCCCTCCCTCCTCCTTTCACTCTCTCTCTCTCAATTTCTCTCTCCTCCTTCTCCATCTCTCCCTCCCTCCTCCTTTCACTCTCTCTCTCTCAATTTCTCTCTCCTCCTTCTCCATCTCTCCCTCCCTCCTCCTTTCACTCTCTCTCTCTCAATTTCTCTCTCCTCCTTCTCCATCTCTCCCTCCCTCCTCCTTTCACTCTCTCTCCTCTCTTCTTCTTCCCCCATCTCTCCCTCTGCTTCCCTCCTTTCTCTCTCCCCTCCAACCCTTGGTCTCTCCCGTTGTGGTCGCTGATCCAGATGTGTTTGGCACAACTTTGAAATTTCTTTTAAAAAAAAAAAAACAACAAAAAACCCACAAAAAAAGGACAAAAAAAGACTTTAAAAAGAACGAAAAAAAAAAAAAAACACCCCGCCNAAAAAACGAAAAAAAAAAAAAAATCACCCGCCTGAAAATATCTGTTAAAAGAAAAATATGTATCTAAAAAAAAATAAATAAAAATAATCCATAAAGTTCTACATGATGGATATATACATATATATATTTTTTATGATTAAGTTATGGACTCTGTATCGTATCCCATCTGTCCAGCTATGCATCTTGGTGCTTCTCCCTGCTCTTCTGTGCTTAGATCTCACCTCTACTTGTCTTATTCTTCCTATTCTGAATAGTAGATGGCTCGTGGTGCTGTGAAGAAGTTTGCTCCTATACAAAGTCTGGCAACAAATATTTAAAGAAAAATAAAAAAAATAAAACCCCGTTCATGTCAAAACAGTATCAGTTATTGCGTGCAAAGGGGGCTGGTTGTGGGGTCCCAGGTCATGCTGGTCATTTGCTGTGGTTGGTCCACGGGTATCCCCATGGTGTTGATGGCATCTTAACAGTGTATGTACAGCACAGCCCAAGGCCACCTTTGTGTGCCTCTTCCCTGTCTGGATGTTGGTGCTGCAGGGTTCATGGCAGCCTGGTTGGTGGGAGCTGCTCTTCTTCCCCCAAGAACCCTGCACCCCGTTTTTCACAGCTCCTGCTGAGAACCTGCAATAACTCACACTAGCCAGGAACAACTCTTTCTGCTTTTATTGTCAATGAAGAAATAATCAAATCTATTTTACAATCATAAAAACAGTAGAAAATGTGAGTAAAAATGTAACAGAGGCTTTTTCTCTTTAATGTGAAGACCATTATTACAGGGTGGTGAACAATGGGCTTGTGTTACTTGATTTGAGAACTAGCTGTGGCATAAAAATCGTACCTGGCTCCTCAAGAAAACAACTTTTTTTCCCCAGTGGATCAGCCTGACATCTTGGCAGTAAAATTAAACACTAGAGACAGAAAGGGGTTGGGTTCCCAACCCAGGGCAAGGCCTAATGCTCAGTTCCACCATTTACAAAGGGACAAGCTTTCCAGTGTCACCGCCCTGGCTCCTGCTTGTGGCAAGCTGAACCATTCAGTTCCATCACTGGCCAAGGACTGCACTGCACCAGTGCCCTGGGGACTGTCCCAGGCTGGAGGCCCAGCTTGGCCCCAGGAGATGCTCCCTGGCCAGAGAGATGCAGGCAGAGGAGAGCACCCTGAAGTGCAGAAGGTGCTGGCACTGGAACAGTGTCCTCTGTGTTTCCAATCGTACATGGCAGATCTGAGGGAACATCTGGAGCATCCATGGGCAAGCGCCATCCTGAGAGCTGCCCACCAGGGGTGGGGTGGGGGAAGTGGCCGATGGGCAGCAGCAGGCAGTGGTCGGTGCGGAGAGGAGCTGCAGCAGTTGTTTCATAGTGGTGGTAGTCACCCAGCAGGCCAACGGAGGGGAGGAGTTTTTGGTCTTTCAGTGTGCAGGACTCATGTGGTGCTCTCGCTAGCACGTCCAGACCTGGAAGAGAGATGACAGGAACCCATAGCAGTGACTGCTCTGAAAGCAAGGCTTTTCTTGAGCTTCTGGTGGAGCTTTTCTTTGGACTTCCAGCATCCACAACATCCTCTGACAAAAGCTAAAGTCTCCCGCACACTAATAACGATCCCCATGATTGTTTGAAGGTGACTAGAGAAAATGGATGTAAATTGGAAGGGGGTAGATTTAGACTTGACATAAGAAAGAAATTCTTTACAGTGAGGGTGGTGAAACACTGGAACAGGTTGCCCAGAGAGGCTGTGGATGCCCCCTCTCTGGAGGTGTTTATGGCCAGGCTGGACAAGGCACTGGGCAGCCTGATCTAGTGGGAGGTATCCCTGCCTATGGCAGGGGGGTTGGAACTCAATGATCGTTAAGGTCCCTTCCAACCCAACCTATTCTATGATTCTATGACTCCTAATTCATTTAGTGCCCAGCTTCTAGTACTAGAAAAGACCAAACTGTCAAGAAGTCTGAGGAAACCAACCTTTACAGTGCTGTCCACGGCGCCAGAGAAGAGGCGGCCCCTGGAGACTGCGAGGGCAGTGACACTGCCCTGGTGTCGCAGCAGCGTCTGAGTACAGATCATGTTGTCCATGCTCCACACCTACAGGCACACAGCAGACGTGAGTCAAGCTTTCCAACACCCCAAGTGCCACAGGGCTTGAGCCAGGTGACACAAATCAAAGAGGGGGCCATGTGGCACGCAGGGAAGAGGATCCCCCACCCTCCCCATCCCTCAAGGATCTCAGTGTTATTAAGGAGACATTACCCTGAGAGACCGGTCATACGATGCACTGAAGACTTTGGTTTGATCTGGTGTGGAGATGACAGCCAGGGCATAAACTGTACCCACATGCCCCGTCAGAGTGCGGACTTGTTCCTTTGTCTCGATATCCCAGACCTGAGGGAGAACCACAGGGCTCAGACACTGCACTAGGCCACATGTCACAAGCTTCTCAGTCAAGAGGTGTTTCCACCTTCACACACACCTCCAGGGTGGATGCTGTGCACTCATGCTCCACAATTGCCATAAAGGGGGTTGGCAAAGCCAGGTCTCTCTCTCTTTCACTCTCTGCCCTTAAATCAACTAAAGAATCAAACCCAAGAAGACAATTTTAGGGGATTGGAGCATCTCCCTTGCAAGGAAAGGCTGAGGGAGTCAGGTCTCTTGAGCTTGGGGAAGAATGAGAGGGGTGACCTCAGTAATGTTTATAAATACATCAGGGTGAGTTTCAGGAGGATGAAGCCAGGCTCTTCTCAGTGATACCCAATAATAGGACAAAGGGCAATGGGTGCAAGCTGGAACACAGGAGGTTCCACAGAAATAGAAGAAAAAACTTATTCACAGTGAGGGTGACAAGAACAGTGGCACAGGCAGCCCAGAGAGGGTGTGGAGTCTCCTTCTCTGGAGACATTCAAACCCCACTAGGGTGTGACCTGGTCTGGGTGTTCCTGCCTGGGCATGGGGATTGGACTAGATGATCTCCTGAGGTCCCTTCCAAACCCTGACATTCTGTAATTCTGTGAACCCCACAGCTCTTACATGGATGAGGTTCTCATAGGTGCCACACACAATGTGATGGTTTGTCACAGCGATGGAGTAGACACTGCCTCCTGACGTCTGCAGCACATGGACACACTCCAGGTTACGGATGTCCCAGATCTGAAAGAGACACCAGAGCAAAGGCAGGGTAAGACCCACAAATGGACACAGCTCCAGGAAAGAGTTCCCTTGAAGCTCTTCTCCAGTCACACAGAGTCAGCCTGGCTCCATGTGTGCCCAGCTCACATCTTCAAGGACAAATCTGCTGGGAATGTTCAGTCCTGATGAGCAAAGTTCTGCTATTTTATTAGCTGCCCAGTCTTGAACATTCAGGCTGAAAATGTTGTGAGGTTGCACAACCTTTGTGTGTAACCACACACACATAACCCTGTCCCCAACAGCACTAAAAATTATTGCATACAGGGATTTATTAACATTGAGGAGGCAAACTTCAAATTCTCTTGTGTCACTCAGATGCTGAGAGATGAACTATTCATCAAAGCCTGAGCCACCACAGATGAGAGAAGATGATGAAGGGATTGGAGCATCTCCCTTATGAGAAACAGCTGAGGGTGCTGGGTCTCTTTAGCTTGGAGAAGAGGAGACTGAGGGATGACCTCATTAATATCTATAAATATGTAAAGGGAGAGTGTCAGGAGGATGGAGCCAGGATCTTCTCAGTGACCTCCAGTAATCCAGCTCAGGGAAACAGATGCAAGTTGGAGCACATGAGGTTCCACAGAAATGTAAGAAAAAACTTCTCAGTGAGGGTGACAGAACAGTGGCACAGGCTGACCAGAGAGGGTGTGGAGTCTCCTTCTCTGGAGACATTCAAAACCCACCTGGACGCCTTCCTGTGTGACCTACTCTAGCTGGACTGGACTAGATGATCTCTTGAAGTCCCTTCCAATCCCTGATATCCTGTAATTCTGTGAGGGCATTTCAGAACCCACACACAGATTTATGGTAACTCTGCAGCCAGACAGTGACCTTCTCCTCTTATCAGCAGGACTGTCAGCACAGATAACAGTGCAGCAGCTGTAGAGGCAGCGTGAGGCACCACAGCTGAGAGGCTGCCTTTTATCTGAGTGAGCATCCCCCAGCAGCTGCGCTCCCAAGGACCAGCCTTTGTGCCTGAAAAGATGCAATCAGCACAGGAAAACCTGGTGTGTCAGCAACGCTGCAGCAGCGCTCTCACATCCCAGCAGCTACCTTTTGTCCTGCTCCAGCATGCAGCAGAACAGACAGGTAGAGGCACAGGGAGACCTGATAAGATGCCACGAGTCTCAGAGTCTCACCTTGATCGTTTGGTAAGATCCACTGTAGAGATAATTCTGAGAAGCCACCAGTGCTCGCACCCAGTGATTGAGTCCAGTCAGCTCCTTCTTCAGTTTGAGCTCGGTACCTACAATATCCCAGACCTGCAGAAAGCACAGACAGACACATGGAGGAGAGTCCCAGTGGGATGGGGCACAACTCCTCAGTTTCTAGCTGGGAGACCAGGCACTCCCACCCCTGCCAGGCAGCACAAGGCCCTACCAGAACCTTGCACCGGGTCTCCTGCCTCATGGGAATCACCTGAACCCACTGATTTCCACAAAAAAACACACCATAACTACACTGAATAAGCATATTCTCCAGGAGAGCTCATTTAGAACCTGCATTATCAGTGGCAGAGACCATTCCCTAGCAGAGCCAAGGGCTTGAAAGATCTGCATTGAATCTACAGCAATGTTCTGCTCTGGATTTCTACTCCCAGCCTGTCACCACAAAGCTCCATTCCAGCAGCTCCTGGGAGATCCTGGCTGAAACCCCAGCACACAGCAATCACCACATTTCACCCCACTGTTCCAAACATCACTACTGTCCTGCTCAGCTCATCTGGCAGAAAGTGGCTGGGGACAACAAAACAGAAGGCCCCAAGTTCTCCTGCTGCTTAGTGCTGTCTTGTTGCTCCTCCAGCCCCGAGCACTCTCTAGATAGCTAAAGCATTTCACATCCCAAAAAGAGCATGCGCCCTCCTACAGATGGATGGTCCCATAAGCCATCTCACCAGGAGCTGGAAACAGAACCAAGGGAATGCAGCCAAGCCTTTAAAGGGCAACTTGCAAAGCTGTTCCCTGATTTCTGCAGAAAGAATGCAGACTCAAGATCCTTCAGAAAAGGTTTCAAAACAGGCAGCCCAAATCTCCAGCCAATTCTGGACACCACACACAATGCCCAGTGATCTGAGCAGGTCCATTAGAAGCCCAAGGACAGACACATATACAGGAACTGCCAAGATGCTCCCCCTGCAGTCAGAAGTTTACAGAGTTAGAAGAAAATGAATGTTTTTTCACACAGGTCCTAGAACATCTCTGACTTCAGCACAGAGCATGGGCTAAACCTCTGCAGTGCCAGCTGCTTGGCCTAGCTGTGCTTCTCTGTGTGGCTCAGGAGAGCACACTAACAAGGTCACTTATAGCCCAAAATGACACTTTATTCGTGTTGGGACACAAACTTGCAGTTTGTACCACTGGTTCCTAACCAGGTCCCAAGGAGCCATCCCAGAGCTCTACCTTGATGGCTTTGAGAGAGCCACTGAACAGCATGTTGTGTGAGGAGACCAAAGTGCAAACAGGATTGTCGTGTGCTCGGATCGTGTTCACTTTCTGCAGGTTTTGAATATCCCAGACCTACAAAGGAGAAGAAGAATGCCCATGAGGGGCTGGGGCAGGATCCTTCTGCTGTAGCCCTTCCCCTTTGCCTCTGGAGGGAGGCAATCACAGGCAGGACAGGACATTTGGATGAGCCACCATCCCAGCTTGATCAGGACTGGTATCCCCTTGCCTCAGCTCAGAGAACCAACCTCCTGTGAGCAGGAAATCCAACCTGCAGGAATCACCCAAATCCTACCCATGGGTAATTTGGTTGAAGGCACATGACTTAAACCACTGCTGGCTAAAGACCCTTGCAGACAAAAAGGATGCAGGTCCCTGCTCTCCAACAGCCTGGGGCTGGCTGGAGATCTCATATCCCAAGTGCAAAGCTGGGAAGAGGTCCTAGGTACTCACAATAATGGTGCAGTCAGCAGAGCCACTGTACAGCTTGTTCCTGTAATGTCACCAGAAAACAAAAGGAGGTCAGTGAGGGAGAGCAACAATTGCAGGGCCCCAGCTCGTTCCCAGACAGAGGGACAAGGCTAAACACACCAACCCCAGGAGCAGAGCCCAGGTCTCATGGGGGAACCAGGCTGGATTGGCCCATTCAAACAGGAGCATAAGCACCCTGCTAGTGACCAGAGAAAGAAGGCAGCACAGAGGAAGAGGCTGAGACCCCCTGCTTTGTCATTTTTTTAAAGAGCAAAGAGGCAAGATGTGCCTTGCATGTGCAATCTTGTCACATGAAGGACTGATGATTGGAATTGTAAGGGTCCTCAAGAGCTCCAGTAGTCTTCCCCCTGTCTCCTGCATGGACAGGCATCCCCTGCCACTCACCCCTGGATGCAGAGAGCCAGCACAATTCCATCATGACCCTCCAAGGTCTTTTGGCACTTGTATGTGGTACAGGTATCCCACACCTAACAGGAAACACAAGGCAGCAGAGTGTCACAGGCCGACACAGAGAGCAGCTGGGGCAGGATGTCAGCAAAGGCACAAAAGCAGCAAAATGAGGAAACAGACTGTCACCTGGGCACCTGCCTTCCGGGCTCCCAGGCAGAGATAAGCTTGTCTAGGAAAGGAAATTTACTGCAGAGAGTCAGGTTGAAGCTAATGAGACACTGGACAGCAGCAGACAACAGCCCTCTCCAGCTCTGCCTTCCACATCCCAGGCCAACACAACACACTGCCCCAGAGAAGCAGCTCTTGGGCTTCTGCTTTAGCAATTCATGCCCCATAGGCTGCAATGGCACAGTCCCCTCTGCAACTGCAGAGCTTTCCCCCCACTGAGCACATGCTGCTCCCTCTCGAAGAGGGAACATGGGAATGTGGCGGTGAGAGCAGCTGGGACAGGGGAGGAAGCTGTTTTCCTTCAATGAAGTACAGCAATGCCCATTTTCTTCCATGTGGCTCTTGCTATCACTCAAAGAAAATAAACCAAAGCTCTGCTCCTGCCAGGGCTAGTTACAGCAGCCTGCATGGCTTCCCAGCCCAGCCAGCAGCAGCCAATCCAGTGACACTGGGAACTGCTGTTTAGGCTGCACTGGAGCAGTGCTGTCAGTCTGAGTTACTGAAAACAGGACAAAGAAAAACAAACATGCTATAAGATGGAAAAAGGACACATCTCATCAGGGGAAAATGTTTTTTCCTAAGATGACTTTTTACAACAAGGGAAAACAAAATCAGAATCTGAAATAGGCTTGAATGCCCCGAACACCATATAAAGCAAACCCAGCAGAAGCAGGAATGAGATTATAATCAAGGTTTTGCAAAAGCCCTGTTTGTCTCATTATTTAACTATCACAATTCCTTGCAAAGAATTTTGTCCAACTGTAATTGCAAGGAATCATTTAAAATTCCACAGGAGTAACTTTGGGAAGTGACATCATCCCCCTCCCCAAACTGCAGCTCAGCTCCTGTGCCACCTGAAGGTCATTTACAAATGCAGAAGATGAACAGAAGAGACAAGGTCTTACCTTAATGGTTTTGTCTGAAGAGCCACTGAAGAGCAAGTCTCCTATGGAGTAAACACACAAACACCACACAGGGCCCTGGTGTCCCACAAAGGTCCCTTTGCACTTGAAGATCTGCTGAGGATCATAGGCTACAGAATTAAGAAGGCAGGTTAGACTTGGGAGAACAGTGCTGTGCCATGTCACATGACTTTGGTGATGATCCCTGTGCTAGCCCAGCAGGTCCTCCTGGCACCTCACATTGTTGAAGGCCAGAAAGAACTGTGAAACCTTCCCAGTATGGCTGGAACGTCTCAAGTCCCACCCCTACAGCTCATCGACTTAGTGCTTTGAGATCCAGAGACAACTGATACTTTGCTTTTCTGTGACCTTGCCTAGAAGGACTCATTGGGCCATCACCCCAAACCCAGACTGAGACAGTGAAAACCACATGGATACTCACATCCAAGGATGCCCATGTTGAGCCGAGCATTAATGTGGGAGAGTTCATCCTGAAAAACAGAACAATGTGCATGAGCTGCAGAGCGATTAAGATCAGCCAGACCTAAAAGTGTGGCTCTAAAGGTGTCCCACTACACTGCTAAAGCTACTTTTGCCTTTGGGCAGGTCTTGACTCTCTGTGAAGGCATCTGACTCATTCTCCGATGGGAGGTCTCCTGTTCTAGGACTCCAGGCATATATCCCCCTGTCACCTTCCTCCAGAGTCCACAGGACTCTGAGAGCATCCCAGACCTGCACTAAACTCCTCAGTATTCAGGCAGGCACAGAAATGCCTTTCAAAATACACTGCCCTTGCTCTGCTATTCACCAGACTGCTAAAAATAATCAAATTGGTTATGGGGACTGCTTACTCAGCTGGGCTGTCAAAGCCCACCTTGCTGGAGAAGAACTGGAAGGCCTCTTTGCAGTCTCCTCCACAACCTAGTCCCTGCTGCATCCATGGGGACCCTCTTCATTAGCATGCTCAGGTAAACCAGTGGGATGTACTAGGGAGCAATTACTATCTAACATCGGTGCTTAAATAATGTCCAAAATCACGAGACAGCTCTCACTTCCAGCTTGTTAGCAGGGATCTGTTTATCTGTCTGCTTTCTCTGCGGACAGAGAGAAGGGCACATTGCCCTTGGATAGTATAAGATAGCCCAGACTTTGGAGCAGAGGGCTCACACCTTGCTGCAGGAGTCCCTTGTAACACATTTCAAGTGCAACAGGCTGAGAAAAGTCACTGAAAACAGTTAAAACAGCAGTTCAGATGCAGTGAGCAGAATGTGCTCACTGACCTGCCTTTAACTCATCCCAGAGGAAATCTTCAACCAGAGTCCAGCTGCAGTGAAAAGCAAACTGAACCTGGGGTGAGCAGAGTCAGCAAGCAGGAAGGAACCCCAAAGACTCCCCACTGCATGAGAAGCTTGACTGGTAGCAGAGCCAGCAGGTAATTGCATGCAATCCCTGCTCCACCCCAGGGCCCCAGCCCCTCCTCACGTTCAGCATGGAGGCATCCCTTCGGAACTCCATCAGGTCCTCACTCAGCTTGCTCTGGTTCTCATCCAGCACATCTACAAGAGATGGACAGGCCCAGTTACTGCAGAGTCAGTGCTGGCATCCAGAGGAACAGTCAGAGGGCACCCACTGCCACCTAACCTCTGAACAAGGAAGGAAGAGGAGGCACTGCAGGAGGGTGCCTGCTACTCAAATGCAAATTGTACTTGGATGTTGAAGACCTGGCAAATTTCAGTGGCAAGACAAGGCTGAGCACAGCAAAGGTTCAAGAACCATGTTTGGTCCAAGATGGCTGCATTGTTGGATATTTGGCTTGCTGATTTTTACAGGAAAAAGTCATGGGAGAAAGGTGGTATCTGCCTGCAGACATTCCTAGGACTTGACAAGTCATCAGTGGCTGCAGGATTAGGTTGCATGATATTCTGGCAGCAGCAAAGTTGATGGAACCCCTATTTGTTCCTCTGCAAGGAATATCTGAACTTCCTGAAACCTATTCAGCACCAGTTTTAAACACAGAATCAGCCTTGTAACACACCCTCCTAACAAAGAGCTGCCCTGTCCCTACAGCTCTGACCACAGCCCTCACTCACTGCAGACTTACCAAACTTAAGCTCCAGGTTCTTCTCCAGCTGGTCGATTTTCTCTGAGAGCTTTCCCAACATGGAGCGCAGGAAGGCAATTTCCTGGTCCTTCTGGGCCATTGCCACCTGCATCTCATGGAAGCGATCATCTGTCTGCTGCAGGAACTCCTTCAGACCCTCAAACTTGCACGTCTCCAAGTGGGTCTCGTAAGTGTCTTGATTTCCTATGAATGTACACCTACAGGGGGAAGGTAGAAGCTGGCTGAGGCAGAGTATTGGAGACCTTCCCTCCCAAATGGCTCTTCTGAGGCCGGTGTGGGTCCCCAGCTGTTCTGCTCCTCCTCCTGGGAGCAGTGGAACTGTGGTTCACCATCCTGCTGGAAGAAAGCAGCTGCAGGGCAAAAGAGAGGCCAAGCAGTTCCCTTTCTCCTTGTCCCAAACTGAACTGTCTGTTTAGGCAGTTGCAAGGAAAAGCAGATCTTAGGCAAGAGATAGAATGTGGTGTCAGTCTTTGTGCTCTTCAGGAGTCAAGTTCAAGAACCATCAAAACCAATTGAAAGAATTGCAGCTGACTTCAGCAGATGCTGACTTGGGCCTGCAGCATGGCAAGGAGTCAGGGCTGCTCTGCCAGGACACACCTTGCTCTGCTTCTGCCAAGAGATCTCTTCCTGCAAGAGTAACCTTAGCTGTGGAACCCCCAGCCCGGGCTGCACCCCTACTCAGGTGACAATCAACCTTCCAAGGCTGATCAGTGCTTCCCTTGCCACAGAGATAAGAACTGGTTTGTAAGACACTTCCTCAGCTCTCACATTACTCATCCTCCTCCCAGCCAGGCTCTGGCCACATCCGCCAGCTCAACTCTCTCCCAGCTGGTTCTTCTGCCCACACACCTCAACTTCTTCCTTGGCTGCCAGCATGGCTTACAGCTGGGCAGCGTGACCTCCCCATTCTCAACAACAAGAGGCTCAGGGGCTGCTTTCTGTGAGCCCTTCAAATCTTATCTCAGCCTCAGGCCAAAACACAGCAGTGGGTAGAGCTGCTCAGAGCCCATGGAGCCATCCCAAAGCTGCAGTAGCCTAAAAGCAGCTCAGAAATGAGCTCAGTGTGCCCTTCTCAATGAAAAGCACTAGCTCCTTACCCGTATTTGGAGTGGGGACATTTTATGTGCTCACACTCCTTCAGATGTGCCTCCAGGTTCATTTTCAGGAGAGGTGGGCAGCTGGGATTATTGGGGCAGCGAACCGGCCTGTAATCACAGCTGCTTTCATGATCTCTGCTCATGGAGAGAAGCAAAAGGAGGGAAAATCAGAGATAAGCAAAAATTAATGGAAACAATTTAGTCAGGAAAGGAGCAAGAGCTAACCAGGCCTGTGAGACTGTCAGGTGATCAAGAGCATCCTCCTTTAAGATGGCAATTACCGCTTTAAATTCTCATTTGCCCAAGAAGCTGAGCGTAATAACAGACCACATTTATGCAGGGAACATCTACTTCTGCAGCTAATCAACCAAGCCTTCAGGCAGCCATGGCCAGGCAACAGGGAAGACAGTGAAAGTATTTAGGATGTGGAGGGAGATAAAATTTCAGATTCCAGCATATAAACAGGGTAACTCTTCTTAAAAAGAGAATCCACTGGTTTCTGTTTGACCACAGCCAGTGTTTTACCTCAGATATGAGGAGTGTGTTTGAACAGCATACCCCCTGCCCCAGTGTGGAGACACACGGGTAAACTGGCAGCAGAGAACAGCAACCTCTCCCTCAGACCAGCCCATCTGCCATCATCCTGAGACACATAGAATCATAGAATGGTTTGGGTTGGAAGGGACCTTAAAGATGGGCAGGGACACCTCCCAGTAGATCAGGTTGCTCAGAGCCTTGTCCAGTCTGGCCTTAAACACTTCCAGAGAGGTGGCATCCACAACCTCTCTGGGCAACCTGTTCCAGTGTTTCACCACCCTCACAGTAAAGGTGGTGAAAGAATGGGAATGAACTGTCCCTTCACATCACTCTGCCCATTCCCACCCCCCTGCTGGTGGATGCTGCACCACCCCCAGGAGCTGCAGGGAAGCTCAGATATGACAGCAGGTTGCTGGTGGTGAAGACCTTTCCCTGGAGAGGCTGCCTGCTGGGAACAAGCCACTTACTTCCTGGCACTCAGTTTAATTGTAAACGGACATCCACGGGGGTCCACCTCGAAGGCAGCAGGCTTGCTGCTGGCTGCAGGCCGGCAGCCATACTTGCAGTGAATGAAGAGCTCCCCGATCTGCTCAGCCACAGCGATGTTGTTGACCACCACGGTCAGTTTGGCATTGTCCACGGGGCACTTCTCTGCCAGGTGGGGAAGCAAAAGAGGGAGAGAATCAGCAAGGACAAAACATTTTATTCTTTTGTCTTCTCTAGTGAAGGCAGACAGCTCCCACATGGGTGGCTGTGAATATTCACACAGGGTCTGCAAGCTGCTATCTTTGGTTTGTCTTGGGGCTTAATGAAAAGTTACAGTTTGTGTTAATTCACAATAATTTGAGCTAGTTGCCAGCAAAAGGTCCATGCTAATGAAGACAATCTTGTGCTTGCCCAAGTGTGAGAGCAGTCACAGGCAGAGACTACACACCAGCAGATGCCCCATGCTTAATCTGTTTCCCCACCCAGACCAGGGCTCAGCTCTTCTGCTGCCAGCACAGCACCACAAGACAAAGATGCTGCAGCCAAGCCAAGACAAGAGGTTTTGAGAGCAGAAGCAAAACTGGGCAACTTGGGATTGCATCTGCAAAGCCTTTTTGCTGCAAATCTGTTGGTTGGGAAAGATAAAGCACAACACGGTGACAACAGGATTAGCATGCAAAGCAGAGGGACCCCTCACATGTGGAAGATTAATATCTTAAGGGAGAAGGAGCTGCTGTGCTGCTGGACATCCCAAAGAGCCTCTGCAGGGCTTGCTGTTCTGATAATATGAATGGCTTGGCTTTGTACCAAACAACGGCTTTCTAAGAGGGGTAGAAGCTCATGACAAATGAAGTCTCTTTTTGTAGCCAAGTCCAAACCAAGTGGGAGCTGGTTAGGCCAGGCCAGCAGCCAGACACTTGGGCTTCATCAAGTTTCTGTAAGAGCTGGGTGAGCTAAAGTAGCTCTGTGTGCTGCTGTGCACAGGCTCAGTGAGTGGCCAGAGAGCTGGCACCATGGCACAGGGGAGGAGGGGTTTGATGGGACTCTGCCAAACACTCTCCCCGCCGTTCCTCAGACAGGCAGCCACAGAAAGCTTTCTGTCTGAAATCAATGGGTCAGCTCTGGGTGAGACATGTATTATCCTGGGATTATCCATTCCATAGTCCAGGATTTGAGAACATCCTGTGCCCAAAATACAGGCACATGGGCACTCTAGTGCCCATTCTACAGTGCCTACCATCAGAGCTCTGTCCTGCACAGCCACCCATGCCCCAGCCCCTCACTGCTGCAGTGGCAGGCTGTGATGTAACAGCCTGTTTTAAGCTCTTCAGACATTTTTCTGTGGGTTTCTTTTTAAGTGAAAGCAAACAAACCAGAAAACAACAGTGTTTTGGCTGCACCCCACAAGAACAGTTCTGTACTCACCAGATGTTAAGGCACATCTTCTACAAAACGTGTGCTGTGGAGACAAAGAGGAACAGCAGTGTCAGTATAAACAGTATTGGACAAATCATTCCCTGTGGCTAACAATGGGAAAGGTGGGAAACAACAAAGCCTGTGGCTCTGGGGCCTCAGCAGCTGTTCTGCCTGCTTTGGAGCTCAGCACCCTCTCAATTTCACACCACAGGGCAAAAGCCAGCTGCTGGCTCAGACAGCTGAGAGTGCAACAGAGGTCCTGCTCCTGAGAAACACCAAGCACACATTCTGAAGCTTTGAGGGTCCTGCTGTGCTCAAGATCAGGCCATCATCATGGTGCAAGCCACAGCCAAACTCTGATAATCCCATCCTTCAAGTCTCCATGGGGTTTCTCTACTTCACCCTCCACTTCAGTACATGTAATTCCTCCCATTTCCCTGAGAAGTCCTCAAGGATAAGAGCAAAGGGAAGTCTGGCTTCTCCCTGTCCTTGGCCAGTCAGCCCATCGCACATAATTTCTCTGTAGCTCTCTCTACCTGCTGTCAGGTGGATACAACAGCTGGTTTGGAAGCCCATTAAGCCCACTGTAAATGTTGCCACTTTAAACAGCTCTCTGCCTCTCCATTCTCACAGCAGAAATGCACAGTAACCATTTGACTTGACAAAACTGCAAATACAATCTATCATTATAATGACTATAAAGCAAGATCAAAGGCTGCAGAATTTCACTGCTCCTGAGCTTGCCCTATGGGTTCCCTGGGGCCTCCTCAGCCTCCTCCCCTGCTGCAGGGCCAGGGCTTGGCAGCAGAGCTGGAGAGGCTGCAAGTCACCCTTCAGAGCTGTTATCTGCTGCCCTGCTCACTCGGCCTTTTCCTGCCCTGCACAGCTGCGTGGTGCTCTCTCCAGAGCTGCCAAACCAGGACTGCAAATGAAGCCAGTCTGCTTCCTGCAGCACTTTTTTTTTTCCATATTAACCACTGTCTCCATGAAGAGCCGCTGACTGAAATGGTGCAGTTCCACTGCACCAACTTCCAGCATCTCTGGGGCTAGCACCCTCACAGCAATAAACAATCCTGCTCTCAGTGTTTGCTGCTACAGCTCCATCCTAGCAATCTGAAGCACATCATGATCATTAGAAGGCCCCTCACAAAGTCATCTTTCTTCACAAGTAGCAAAGAAAAAGGAATAATATACAGTTTCTATTAAATCCTGGTAAAATGGAATATGGAAGAACATTCATAACACATTCTGCCTTTCATTAGAGGACCTCAAATCCCTCTGCAAGCATTAAGTAAATGAAGCTTCAAGCCATTCTTGTTTTATAAGAAACACTTTCTTCAGAACTGAACAGTCATTCCTGGGGTGCCCAGGAGGCAGCAGCATCCTGCAGAGCCCTTCAGGACAGTTTTAGCCACACTGAAGTCACAGGAAGGAGACTGAACACGGTCAAGACAGTGAGGCTGACAGTACAGCTCTCCTGGGAAAAGTTACCCAATTTTAAACAAGCCCCAGGCTTCTCTGACTAACTGCAGAGTGCTCCCAGCCCACTGCAGACTGGTTCAGAGCTGCCTTGGGGGGAAATTTAACACATGTTCATCAGCATCCCTGCTCCTACACTGGCCTGGTCTTTCTGGTCAGGGGCTGCCCTGTCTTTGCCCACACAGGCTGACAGTCAGTGGGCACAGTGAGGGCTTGGCTGTAGCTCACACAGAACATCTCACGATTTGGAAGAGTTCTGCCTTACCCCACAGGTTGTGATGACGGGATCCTTAAATACACTACAGCACAGCTGGCAGCACAGCTTCACGGATGGTTGTTCAGCAAACACCAGTGGCTCCTGAAGATGATGAAGAGAGACAGGGACAGAGACAGCACAAGGATTAGTCCAAATGCAAGAGCTTCCAGCTCTGCAGAACAAAACAGCTCTTCAGTGGGAGACCTTGGGGAGCCCAGGCACTGGGCAATTTAAGGAGTTCAATTTATCAAAAATAAACTTTTGTCTGGATCTGGTGATCTCCAATATGTAAGAAGCAGACTGAACTTGGGAATGGCCATAGACTTTCAGCTCATAACAAACTGGGGCCCACCAGCATTTGGAAGTACCAGGATCTGAGAGCAAAGTGCACAGACCAAAGTGACTCAAGTCACCAGAACTGGTACTCACTTGGACTGAACAAAAATGCACTACCAAAAATGGCCTCCATACGAGGCAATTTTAAAACAGCTTGCCCTTTTGTTTTTGAAACATCCTGAAGGAAGAGCTCTTTCATTCCCTTATGAAGCAGAAACAACATTGTTTCTGCCACATTCAGCCAATCTCTCCAGTTTTGTTTACCAGCTAAGACTGCCAGAGCATGTGGTCTGAGCACGTCCTCCCCGAGACAAGCAGCTCTCCACTCCACCCTAGAGCAGGGCTTCACATTTCAGAGCATTTCAAATCCATCACTGCAGTTCAGTCTGTCTTTACAACCTGAGCTGTTCTCAGAACTGCAAACACAACCCCCTGGGTTCCTAAATATGAACCACAAGCTTTTATCCCAGATCTGTGGCAAAATGCCGCCTGACCTTTTATACAGCCAATCTGGGGTCAGTTACTGGGTCACAAGCTAAGCTCAGCTTAAAAGTGTTCTACCCCAACAAGAGTCACATGTGAACAATTCCTTGCACCCTCCTGGGGCTTACAATTGAGTCAGTGGGGTTCCACAGAGCCCTAAATGCAGGATGGGTCTCTGAATTGGTGGGGGATTATATTAAGTCTTACTGCTTGGGGCCAGACCACCAGCCTAAAGAATTACAACCTCCTACTGCTTTGCAGCAGAGCAAGGGAATCACACCTGGCTGCAAAGTCTTGCAGGTTTTTCTGCGAAGCAGAAAAGCCTCACTATTATGTCCTCTTTACATAAAGGGAAATGGTACACAAGGAAGCAAAGTAACTTGCAGAAGACACTAGGGGAAACAAAATTACAAGCAGGAATCCTGACAGCCAGACTTTTAGTTGCCAAATACCATGAAAATCTGCCCACAATAGCTCTATGTACTCACAAGAGTCCACTAAGTCACTCTTTTGACATTGAACTTCCTAATACTGCTCCTTCAGACAATCCCAAATACCTACTGGCTCCTCCTCTTCCTCATGGAGTGAGAACGTCGAGCGCAAGGACATGTTGGACTCAGAGTGCAATGAACGGACGGAGATGGCAGAGTCAGAGCGTCGCGGGGTGCTGATTGGAGGCTTCAAGGAGAGAAAAGAAAGAGTTCTTGTTACTGCAAATAACTCCCTTCCAGCTTCAAAACTCTACACACAGAGACTTCAGGTTCAGCTCCACCTCCTCCATTTGTTCATCCTCTCCACCAAGCAGCCTAAGTGACCCCAAGAATCAGTGTGCTTTGCTTCTGCGTGCCCTTCACACCAGCCAGCAACAATACACCACACTCACAGAGAGGACAGGTTCAACTTACTAAACCAAGCTGAAATCCACATTCCCAGCACATCATTCTCTCAAAGGTGCAATCATTTGTGTACTTACTGTGCACACCCGCAAAGCAAGGGTTTGGAAGAATTAATCCTTCACAGAAAGCTTTGTAAATCTCCCCCAGAGACAGCTCCCAGCTCCTGCAGTTTCTATAATCTCTGCAGCAGCACTTGTTGTTTCACTCGCTATCTAACTTCTGCCAAATTTCTTTGCGTAAGTGTGGAGACTTCCTTCTATTCAATTCAGCAACAGACTGGCTTTGTCGCTTCCTGCTCAGGAGGGGAGAGCTCAGTGGACATCACAAGCACCAATCAAGAAAAATCCCACTGGTTACAGCAGCTTTGGGATTGGCTTTGAGGGAAGGCTGGTGCTGGAATATTAACCAGCAGCGCATCGCTAAGGGTGGAATACCACCAACAGTGTGTAGACAAGATGTAACTCAGTGTCAAAGCAAAACCAGAGTCTTCTGACCATGGACTGATTTGATCTGGGGGGTCTACAACAGCTGGTAGTGCAGCCACTGCTGGGTTGTTCTGGAAGATATGGGAGGGACTGGAAAGATCGGAATGGCAGACTGGGAACATTGCAGAGAAAAACAGTATGAAGTTTTCAGGGAGCAGAATGAATGGATTGAGAAAGAAATGGGACAGCAAAACCCTAAATTTCATTCACTTAACACAAAGAGATAACCAGTAGCCAGGCTGCTCACATCTGCATATATCACAACCTACATAAGGCTTGACTAGTCTACAAATCCTAGAAAGTGCTAACTGGAAGCTCTGGAGATTGCTGCCCTATTGCCCTCTTGAAAGACTCTCTCTGACCCTGTATCAGGTCAGCCCTAGCACTGCCCAGCTGGAATGAAGAAAGCTGCACAGACAAGACTCTGCCACCTCACTCAGATTCCTGTCCTGAAGTAACAGACAAGAAAAAAAAAAAATTCCTCATGTTCAATCTGAGCCTCTCAAGTCACATTTTATGAGTTCACATTGTGTGAAAACAGGTAACATCAGAGCCAAGGACAGACAACAGCAACACAGGAGGCCAGTAGAGCAGTCAGGAAATTCAGCAATAGAAGATGAACGATGTGTCTCTGAAGCTCATCAGAGGCTACTACCTTTCCCAGAAACAGACTACACTGCAGCCTGAGCACAGCCCTTCCTTGCCAGGCTGCACAGCCCTTCCTTGCCAGGCTGCACAACAGGAGCAGACCAGGATTTTGCTGGTTCTTCACACTGCTCTGCTTCTTAATTTTTATGATACTGGAATCCTAGGAGCTCAGAAATGCTGCATCTGCTTAGAAGGCAAAGTATAAAGCTCTTTTTATTAAAGAGGGCATATTTATTGGCTAAATATTCAAACCTTGAGGAGGAATGGTTATAATGAGGTAAATCAATTTTATGTGCATCCATTAATTTTATTATTTTTCTCCGCTAGCAACAGAAGTTATCAAAATAACAAGAATGACTATGCTTAATTCCTTTTGTGGGGGTGACACAGAAATCAGGGCAGCAAAGGCAGGCTCTGCAGGGTGGCAACTTTATCAAGAGCAACATGCTGTGAGGATCATGGGTGTAAAAAGAGGGACTGCAGCTCAAGAGCACTTCCAAGAGGCAGGGGTGTGAGGCTGGGAACCTGTGGCAGTGTACTCGGGAGAGATGATAGCAGCTCCACACTAATCCTTGCTCTGCACACAAAGCACTCTCCTCTGCTTTTGGTTTCATTAATAGAAGCTTTATAAAGAAAAGAGGACGATGGAAGTCACAGGAGGGCTCCAACTCATCTCCAGCTGCCTCTGTGATGGCTGAGGAGGCCTTGGCAGCTTCTGGAGAAGGGAAAACTTAGCAACAACAAAGGGAAATCCCACATTATTTCTTGACAAAGCAAAGGAAGTTTCCTAAAAGGCTAAGTGAGAGTTTGTCTGGAGGAGCAGACAGAGCAGGGCTGTGGTGTTTCTGGTTTGTTAGCACCTAGGGCTAGAGGCTGTTTCCTGAACCTCTCATTCATTCTTTTGCTATTTTTGCCTAAGAATATTTAGCACTCCAGGGAAGGTGAGCTGAGACTGTCCAGAAGGACTGAGGCCAGGTCCTAGGAGAGATAGATCTCTCCAGTTCTTAACTGCACACCTCAATATGTCACATGGTCATTTTCAAAGGAGTCAGGGACATTCTCCATCAGACAAGGTGAGATGCAATGTCCCTACCACCCCATGCTCCCCTGCAAAAATCCTCACAGTTCTCCCTGTGCTCTGAGAGAACTGTGAAAAGGGTGCAGAGAGCACAGCCCTCAGTTCACAGGATCAGTGCTGACAACCAAGGGCATCCTGAAACAGCAGTTCAGCACCATGGGGGTCAGTGATGTGATGGGGTACTGTGTTTGCCAAAGACAGGAGGCAAATGTTCAAAGGATTTTTGAAAAAAAAACAACACACACTCATACAAAACCAGCAAGATCTCTGAGCAGCAGAAGGAACTTTATAGTATGCTGACAATAAAGCTCTTTGCAATCTGGTGTCAAATTTATTTTAAGAAGTGCTGTAGCTCCACACTGCTGCTGACCCCAGTCTCTGCCAGTACCTCACTTCAGCAGCAATCCATTTATCCCTTGCTTGGAAGCTGGGTCTCATAACCTGACAAAGTCCACTTCACATACTTAAATCTAAACAGGAGCTTGTGGCTATGAGATGTGGATGAAGCAGTAGGTGTAGGAGAAGATCAAGGCCTCAGAGCTATCTGTCCTTCACTAAGGTCTGCTTTGCTGTTGCTGCTCTCCATTTGATAGATTTAGCAGATTTAATTCTCTTTCAGCAGCTAACTCTGAGGCCTGATGAATCAGTAAATCCCACAAAAGAAGTTATTCCAAAAGTGATGAATGAGAACGCCGGGGACAAAACTGAGAAGTGCTTTTCTGCAAATATTGCAAGACATAGGAATGGTTTGTGTGAGAAGCCCCCAATGATATAACCCTCAGGAGCTAAGCACAGTCCCTGTTAGCATCCAACATCCCACCATGCAGGTTTCAAACGGGCTCCTTCTGGTCAGAAGCCCCATCTGGAGGTGGAAAGAGGAACGAATTTTCTGGTTGGAATTGCAGGGCCGGCTTTTTGCTGCTGGATGGAACACCCAACATATAGTGATTGACTGGTCTTGGCTCCAGACATTGCTGACGTTTTCTCACAAGCTCAGAACTTCCAGAGCACACTGCTCACCTAACACAAGCACCTAAAGGTGTAAAGCCCAGGTCAGAAGTAGCCCCTGCTTCCCTCGCAGCTATGAGAAATGTTGAGGCTGGTCCTGCTGCAGGCACAGACATCTGCCTCCAATACCACAGTGAATGGGAATGATGAGGGAGGTGGAGAAGTCGAGAGGAGCACCAGACATCTCTCATCTGACACGCAATCAGCTGAGGCAGTCAGCAGGGGGGCTGCTGTCACCACTTACCATGCCATCGTCCTCATCTCGGGGGGAGTAGGTGAGTGTGCTGGAGGAGGATGGGGTCCGACGATGCTGTTTAAAAGTATTGGTCCCGTCAGCTTTAAAGCAAATAAAATTATATTTTAAAAAGCATTTAGGTTTCTCAGTAACACTTCTAAGCTTCAGATCAGCCTCCATAGCTATAAGCACTCCTTGGAAAAGGCTAGGGATTTCCCAACTCCAGTTCATGACCTAGACATATCAGTGCAGGCAGAACAATCCTGATCTCTGATAGCTTGCTGAAATGCAGCCCTTTGAAGGCAGCTTGCCCAGGAAACAGCAGAGATAACATTCTACTAGGTCCATGGGTTAAAAATATTATTAAGAGGGAACCCTATACTCCCACATATTTCAGTCACCAACAAAAATTGCTTCAATCAAAGGAGGTCTGCATGCTCTCGTAGCACAAGGGAAAGATGCTAAATTAAACTGGAGATATTTGTTTAAAGATCGTATCGCTCACATATACAAAATTTTGAATGTAAATATTCAGGAGTAAAAAAACCTACACTGAATCAAGAGTGCTGTACAAACATAATCCATACATTCTCCCCAGGCAGATGTTCATTTCCTTATCTAAATTAGTGTCAAGTGCCACAGTTTATCTTCACTAAAGTGAGAGTATTCTTATTTCACAATGAAGACAGAGCTCTTCCTACACTCACACCACGTGTCAGGGCTCGGATTCCTCACCTGCTGGGCTTTGAGGAACAAAGCACAGAATTTGAAATGGGCACTTACACTTGCACTCCCTCCTGGCTGAGCTAAAAATAGCCACGAGGGTTTTATCAAAGTGTCCAGAGTGACGCACAGTCAGGCAGAGAGCAAAAATGGGAATTTTCAATGCTAGTAGCAACTGTGTGAGAATTCACAGGGATAAATAAGATTTGGGACTGAGCTCTGTATCAAGCCTGTTGTACTATCCTAATTTCAGAACCAGCTTCCCAGTGGTACTGTTAAATCTGTCTAATGGGAGAAAAATTCTGTATATACTCATTTCCATCACGCCTGGTGATCAGACGTCACGATTAAATAACACTTGGGCTGCATAATACTAAAAACAACCCCTCAGCACCTGTCTGTAATGAACACAATGGTTCTCCCAACAGCTTTATGATTTGTAAAACAACAACAACAACAAAATAGAAAGAATCACACACATTGCTTCAGGGAGAAGCTCTGTGCATGAAATACACTCACCCTTTGTGATGGTCGTCACAGCAGAATAGGCTGGACCAAAAGTTGTTTCCATTCTTGTCTGAAATATTGACAAAAAGAGGGTCAGTGGCTACCAGTGCTGCACAGCCCAAAGGCTTGCTACCTTTCTTGAACTGGTGGGAAAAAAGTACATAATTCCAGCTTTTATCTGTGGCTACTGTGATTTTTAAGAAGAAAGAAACACATTGTCAAAAGCCAACTTCTTTTAACAAAAAAAAAGGATGAGGATGGGAGGACTAGAAACAATGGATGTAAATTGGAGGGGGGGAGATTTAGACTTGACATAAGAAAGAAATTCTTTACAATGAGGGTGGTGAAACACTGGAACAGGTTGCCCAGAGAGGTTGTGGATGCCCCCTCTCTGGAGGGGTTCAAGACCAGGCTGGACAAGGCACTGAGCAGCCTGATCTAGTGGGAGGTGTCCTTGCCTATTGCAGGGGGGTTGGAACTTGATGATCTTTAAGGTCCCTCCCAACCAAAACTATTCTATGAGAACATGAGAAGCAGCCTTAGCCCCTGTCCTTTGCCCACAGCACCAAGCCTTACCCCGTTAGTGTTTTCAGAAGTAGTGATGTTTGTTGTGCCACTGGAGAAACGATTGTAGCGAGCGTTCTTGTTTGAGCTCATAATCTAGGCCAGCATTTGTTAGTCATGGGAAGCTTGCGCTGGGGAAGAAAGAAAACAGAAAGAGAGTTAAGTTCATTCTACATATTTTCCTGGGCTCAGAGAACAATCTCCTGTAGCATTAAGTCCAAGTATTTACCTAAGCTCACATAAGCCTGGATTTTTAACAGCAAGTGGCAAGGTCAAAGTCAAGTTTCTTCAAAGCATTCCCGTATGAGTATTCAGCATTTTCTAAAGATACCTTATCTTTCAAAATCTTCTTAAGCAGCCAAATACTGGAACACCCAAAACACTGCTGCTTTTACAAGTATTTAACTGCTTTAATAGCAGATAAGGCTTTAAGACAGACACACTGTGAGGGTGGTGAGACACTGGTGATGCCCCCTCAAACCCTGGAGGTGTTTAAGGCCAGGCTGGATGAGGCATTGAGCAAGCTGGTGTAGTGGGAAGTGTCCCTCCCCGCAGCAGGGGGGTTGGAACTAGATCTTTAAGGTCCCTTCCAACCCAAACCATTCTATGAGTCTATGATTCCAGTGGTCATGATACACATTGCTATTAAAAAGAGATTATCAGCCAGATGTGACTGAGAGTCCCAGCAGAGAAGGGTCCTATGCAGACTCTGTATCTAGTCCTTTCTCCCTCCTCCATCTGAGTGCAGATTAGAAAGCAGGGTACCTGCTGCTTCCCACTTTGCCCATAACAGTGATTAGTGAGCAGGGTCCTAAGAAGACCCCCTGCACAGGATGCAAAGAACAGACCATACCATGGCAGGCAGAGAGATTTAGGCAGAGATCACCGATACAGCCCTGTTCATTCACTGTCCCAGGGAACTGTGAGTGCATGGAGGGCAGCAAAGGTCTCAGGTTGTAAAGCAATACCAGTAAAACCCTTATCCCATTAACTACGAGGCTCAAGTTGAGCTCCAGAACTTATTTACTTTTTCACTCACAGCTTTCTAGCTCAGTCAGAAACATCCCATTCATTCTTTGCTTTTGCACAAGGAGTTGTAACTCCTCCAGGAAAGCCCTAGGTGAAGAAAAAAGTGCCCTGGAAGCTCAGCAGCTCTACATCCACATTAGCTGAGGTGGTAGAAAAGGATTCCTCCAAGAGAACTTCTCTCCTAGACAGCCTGTGCCATGCTTTCTGGCACTGTCAGATAAAAAAACCCAAAACCCCAAACTTCCCCAAACTCTCAAAACTTGAGGATGTCCCACATTCAAACATGTAATGAGCAGAGACCTCATCATTTTGCTGCAATGAACTCGGTGGGGGTTTTGGTGTTCAATTCAGAAGCCCTAGGCTGTAACATCTGAATACAAAAGCCAGGGCCTTAACAGAAAGCTAAAATTCCATGCTAAATTTACTCATATTTGCATTAAAGGAGTTCTTCCCACTGAAACCATGAAAGAAACAAGGGTTCAACAGGGCACTGAGCTCTCCTCCCCAGCTGCCCCCTGGAGGTATTTAGAAGACAGGTAAGTGGTGGTTATTAGGGTCATGGTTTAGTGGTGGTTTTGGAGGCGTTAGAAGGATGGTTGGACTTCCAACAAGATCCTTCCAACCAGGATGATTCCATGATTCGTGCCAGCAGCTGAGAGTTACTGACAGCACTCGGAGGGTGTTGTCCCAGTCTGCCTATGGAGACAGGATTTTGTGCCACAGGAATAATCCTAATTAAGAAACTCCTTTCTTTCCAAGGTATAGTTAAGGCTTGGTGCTTTCATTGCCAGCAGCAGAGTCCAAGGGCTAAACAGATAGCTATCTGCAGCGAGGACAGATGGTCCAAAAAATGGTTTACTTGAGACACAACTCATATCCTTTTCTGCAGAAAAAGTTCCATGAGGTTCACTGAAGGGCTGCCTGCACTCAGGGGCCAGTTACTCACATTTTAACACTGCAAAGGTGATGCTTGGGATGTCCTCAGCCAGTGTGGTGTGAACAGCTCCCAGCTCAGTCACACCTCACACAGTTGGTGCTTGCTGCAGTTCTCCATCGGAGAGCTGTCAAGGAGCCATAGCACAGGGAGACACTGCTCAGGTCTGAATTCTCAAAAAAAAGTTAAAATCTAAAAGTAAAAGCAAAAACCCCAACAAAAAAAAAACCCAACAAAAACCCAAAGCCTTCAAACTAAATCCAAGACCATCTTAAAAATAGGGATCTGGATAATGTTTTCCACACATTTGAAAGCACTGTCCTGGCTGTTTGCAAATGCCAGATCCCTTAGGAGATGCTGAGCAGAATTGCTGGAGTTGCCTCAAGAACAGCAGGAATGAAGTAGTGTTGTGTTGCTGCATGATGGAGACCTGCCGAGTTAAAAGCTGGGTTCCAGCAAGTGAGAAGTTTGGCACTGGCTATCAGGATCCTTTTATCCCTTTCAGTGGTTCCTCAGAGCACAGACAGCAGAAGGCACAAAGAGGACAGCTGGTGGAAAAGAGGGCAAACAACTCCAAGGAGGACAGCTAACATTGAGCAGTTTATAATATCATTGAATGTAGGATCAAATGTGCAACAAACAGGCACTTGAGCTCCTGCAATCAGTGAGTTACAATCTGACAACCAAGGGTAAGTCTGACCCTTTAAGTAATTGCCTTTGGAATCTCTGTGCAAGCCTGGGAAGTGTCCAGTGTGGTGTGGCTCACAGGGCAATCCAGCAGGCCACAGAACTGCTTACTGCCCACAGGCATTAAGGAGGAACATCTCCAGTTTCAGCCTGTCTCAAAGTCTCACTGAAACAGATACAAAACGCCTTCCAATTTCAACAGATCTTGCATAAATCCTAAACCAGGAAGGGAATGTGGGCTGAGATACAGGGGTTTTCCACTTCTTGTTTATAAGCAGGTCCTGCTCTGCAGCTTGGCTGAGCAACCTACCTGCAAGCAGCAGCAGGGAGCCTGCTTTGTGTCTTCTCTGAAGAGAAACCAGAGGAATGTGAGCAATGGGAAATATGTGCCAGGCTGCTTCTGCACCAGCCACCACATGAATATCTGATTTAAACCCAAATCTCTGAAACCACCATGTATAAGAAGCATTTCAAAAGAGCAGACTCCAGAGAAGTGTCTGACAGCTCTTTCACATCTCAAGCTCTCTCCAAAAAGGTACTGAGCATGGACTTTTCCAACTGTTATCAAAGAAGTTAAAAGGAGGCAGAAAAGAGCTGGTGGTGTCAACATTAATACCAGCAGGAATTTCCACCAGATCTCTGAACCTTGGCTTGGCATCTCAGCATTGCCAGGTCCAGATAATGGGTATCCTTCCAGGGTGGCTGGTGGCTTCAGAGCACCATGTCCCTGCTCTAACTGGAGGAGAACTTCTCAGCCTGCAGGATCTAAGCAGAGTCACATCCCAAGAAGATACATATGGACTACGACACAGTGAAATCATCAAATATTTTATGTGACAGAACATGCTCTGTGACCTAAAAGGAAAACTAAGATTTATTTCAAATCACAGAATCCTTTGGGCTGCTAAGTTATTCTTAAAGGACAAAGGAGCTACAGAAACCCCCTAAAGGAGCTTCAGCAGGTCAGAAGCCTTCATGCTGGAAACATTCTCCTAATTTTCCAATCCAGGACTCTGCAGGGTCAAGTTATGATTTATGTCAGAGGCATCCTGACACCTGCAGTGAGACTAGATGATCTTTAAGGTCTCTTCCAACCCAAACCATTCTATGATCTACTTGCTTTGAAATAACTTGTATGTCCAGCAGCACAATAGCACAGGGCTGATCCCCAAATCCAAGAAGCCTGTGTGAACCCATACATCTGGAGTTCACCTTAGGAACCCAGCCTGGGTTGGTTGATCCAGACTCTCCTTGCAAGGAGTTAATTTTTTTTTTTTGACATGCAACTCTAGTGGCTTTGGCAGTTAAAAAAAAAAAAGGGGGGGG
>VZTY01001526.1:35727-55233 GCA_013400935.1 Turnix velox
GGGGCGGCGGCCAGTGAGCGGTGGGAGAGGCGGGAGTGTGATCACGCGAGCTGCTGCTGATTGGCCGTGCGGCCCGAGGTCTGGCCAATAGCGACGCGGGGGCAGCTATAAAGTCCGCGCCAGGGACACGTGGTCGGCCTCTTTGTGCTGGAGGTGAGTGAAGGTGGTTATGGGCAGCGGGGTCGGTAACGGGGGCGGGCCGCGGATGATCTATACCAATTTTTTCTGACACCTCGTCTGAGGGCGGCGGGCGGCCGCGGTCCCTGCTGACGGCGTAACGGCTGAGGCCCGAGGGAGCTGTGGGAGGGCCGGACGGGAGCGGTGCGGCCTGCTCTCACCGCGCTGCCTTCTCTCCTCAGGGCTCGGTGGGAGCCACATCGCGCGGGTGAGAAGCGGACGGCGTCGACCTGATGGACGGTCAGGCGATGGACGGTCAGGCGATGAACGGTCAGGCGATGGACGGTCACGTAGAATGTAGAAGCCCGGTGGCGAGCCACCGTTCTGGGGCCTGGGCGATGCAGCCCGAGAGCCGTCCATGCAGTTAGTGTGAGGCTGCCGGCCTCAGGTATGCGTGAAACGGTATCACCTGTTGCTAAAGTACTATGTGTATAAACCGCTTCAGGCGGGTGCAGCCGCAGGGAAGTTTCTGGGTCTGGAGTAACTACTAAGTGCCTCGGCACGGCTGCCCTTCAATTGATAGGTAGACTGCAAGCTGTGAAGTAGAGCTCTGGGTACGGCTAGAAATGGGCTAATCTAGGGTTGCTGTGTCACAAATGGGAAGCTGCTGTTTCTCATCACGTACTTCTCCAGGAGTCAGGGCAGGTTTTAAAGCAGACAGAAATTGGCTGAAGTACAAGGAATCAAAAGGAATCGACTTTTTTACTCTACCACATGAGGTAGCTTAAGGTAAACATCACAGCAGGTGGTGGATATGGGTAACTGGAAAGATCCAGACTACTAACTAACATTAGTGCTGACTTTTTAAAGCGTAACAACTTGATTAGGGAGTGTTATTTCCCCAGCATTCAGTCAAATTCGGCCTTGTAATTCTTGATTTATTTGCTACTTTATCTATAATTTAAAGCAATAAAGTTTTCGAAGTATTTTGCTTTCGTTGACTTTATTCTTGCTGGGAGCAGTGGAGCATCAGAACCTGTGCTGGAAATGGGAAGATCTGAGTGGGTTTATGATTAAACTGTTCAGGGGTGCGTGTGTTAAACAGTCAAAATACCATGGTAGTCACAAAGAGTATTAAAAAAAATTTATTAACAGGAATGAAACAAAAGCTGTAAACAAGAGCCAGCAAAAATGAGAAGTTGGAGATGAAGCCAGGTCTGTCTCATTTAAATGCACTGAACAATTAATTCCTCATCGCTTGGTGGCAGCAAAGGCCCATGTCAGAAGATGCCAAGTAAGTCTGAGGAAGAGCTTTAGGGCAAGGTCAGTGCACAGGCACTGGGAGACCAGTTGCAGAGAGGGAGCTGGTGACTGGGAAAGGTGGGAGCTGAGAATGCCTTAAAGTTTAGGTCTAATATCCCTAAACCATGGTAGAGTAGGTTTAGATCAGACATTAACAAGTTATTCGCCTTGAGAGTGGTGAGGCACTGGCACAAGAGAATTGTTGGAGGCCCCATCCCTGGAGACATTCAAGGCCAGGGTTGATTACACTCTGAGTGACCTGATCTAGTGCAGGATGTTCCTGCACACTGTAGGGAGCTGGACTACATAGGCTTTTAAGGTCCCTTCCAACTCTTAAGATTCTATGATAATACCTCAAATGCAGTTGTGATGTCTCAGCTGTGGGAGAATTTGCTCCTACTAGGGGTATTTAAAAGTACTCTAAGAGGAACATCTACATCTTCCTTAATTAAATCCCTGTGCCCTTCCCTGTGCAGGTGCAATACCACACACCACTGCATGGTGAACTCGGGGCTAGAGGAAAATTTTTCAGGGTTATTTCCCCCCTTATTTCAACCAGCAAATGTGTGCTGCACAGCCCAGAGTGAGAAATGCCAGATAAGCAGCTTGATGTAGGAGACGCCAGTCAAGCAGCAGCCATAGGAGCACAACAAAGCACACCCAAGCAGTGTGAAATGCCAAATTTTATAGCTTCATGGCTCTGTGGGACATGGAGGGCATCCCTGACTGCTATTCCTCTGCAGCCCCAGCTGCTGGCACAGCTCCCCTGCCTTCTCTGCCTGCAGGAGTGTTTTTTCCAACAAATAATTTAAATAAAATTTAAATCAGATGGTGGAAAGACTTGTTGCTTCCTAAAAAGCTCTTTAGGAAGAAATTGCTCGTTTCTCCTTGGGTTTATTTTGGGATACTTTTTCATCCCATTGTTGTGCTGGACCCACTTTAGCTGCTGTTTTGCTGTAGCTGACCCAGGAGTGTGGGTCTGAGGAGTCCCTGCCTGAATTACACACAGCAAAATGGGGTGCAGAGGCTTCTGAAGCCACTGCTGAGAGAGCTGGTGCCTGGCTTGGGGGGGGGGAAGGATAGGGTATTATAATTTAAAAGTGGTGCAATTAGGGCAGTAGGGAGAGGTTCAGTGCAGTAGGCACCTGATTGCCCATGTGGAATTTTTCAAAGAAAAGTGCCAAAGGCCAAATATTTCATCCAAGTTGAGATTTGTACTTGAAAGTGCAGCTTTAAAAAAAGAAAAAGAAAGCCAAATGCCTGACACAGACCAAAGGGGTGAGGAGTCCCTTGAAGAGAACTGGCAGAAGAGTGTGAAAGTGTTGAAATCAATGCCTGTGGCGTCCCCCCCAGCTTTCCTCAATGAACAGAAAGAGCTGTCCCAAGAGAAGTCTGGAGATATCAAAGCATTGCTGCGGTCTAAAAACGCTATCACATTTACATGAAGGTATTTAGGATAAGCTGCAATAGATTTCTTCTCAATTAAAGTACTAGAAACAGCAGTAGGAAGAGAACTAAAGCCTTTACTGAATAGATGGACATTCAGGAATCTCTGTACAACAGAAGGTCAGCAGGAGCTCACTCAAAGGGACATCGAAGCTCTTGTCATCTGCAGGGAACAGGAGGAACCTTCACTGGGGAAGTGTCTCACACCCCATGAAAAATGGACAGACATCAGTAAGTACCTACAAAAATGGTTTCCTCGTGAACAAGTCTTCCCTGTGTGCCCCAGGCTGGGGCTATGAACAGCTGAATTGCAGGAATATGGGGAAGGAAAATGGAATTCAGGACTTCTTCCTCTTCCCTACCCAGTTTTTTGGTGGGGAGAAGGGATTCATCCCTCTTAAGTCACACTATAATTTATATTAATGCTGAATGAGCCTGGCTGATGCTGGGAGCAGGAAGAGACAATCAGGTCCCAAAGGGCACGACAGCAAGACCCCAGCTGACACCAGTCCCTTCAGGGGGACAAGTGGCCATGAGCAGGAGTGACCAGCGAGGGAAGCCAGTGAAGACTCGCAGCATAGATGGATGTGAAGGGGACAGAGGGAGCAGCACCTGGCATGTGGCTGCAGCAGAGCCAGTGTGTGTGTGTCCCATCCCCCCCAGCTGAGGGAGAGGCTGTTTTTTACTTCCTGCTGCTTCCCCACATCTGAGCTCACCTTTTAGGCAGATACAGACACGACAGACAGACATGCACACATTGGCCACAAGGAGAGCGCGGCGCACGAACACAGGGCGTGAGTCTCTGTACAAACGCACCCAGCGCATTAGGACCTGCAGCAGCCTGAGCCCCTCACTTCCTTCTTCACATAGTCGTGGAGCTTGAATTTGGGCTCATTGGGCAGCTTCATGGACCTGTGCTTCAGTTCTCTGCAGAAAGGGAAAAACGCGTTACTTTGCTGCCTGCTTTGCTTCTAAAGCACCTTGGCCCAGCGTGGCTGAGCTTGACTTGGTCTAGATGGTTTGCTAAAGCTCTTCATGATGAGACACTCCATGGCTCATGAGAGATGGCATGTACTGGCCATCATAGGAGCTGGAACTGAGAGCCCAGGGAATGAAAAGGTCACTTACTTTGCAATGGCTGTGAAGGCTAATTCAACATTGAGGCCGCTTTTGGCGCTGGTCTCCATGAAGGGCACACCATACTCCTGTGGGACAAGGCACAACATTGTCACAGACATCATCTAGGGTATCTCCAGGGACTTAGAATCTCCCAGCTCACACTGAGCCCTTGCCAACATCAGTGCCTGCTGCAGGAGCTTATACTCCTCCTGGGAGAGGGGTTCTGCTGTGGTGGGCAGGAGAAAGCTGAGTGTTTCCCAGCTCAGATATTTCTTACACAACTTGAGAAACAATTTTTGAGGACAAAGAAGTTAAAAACACCAGTGAAAGCTTAAAGGAAGAAGAGCAGGTGTGGAGGAATAGAAGATCAAGATAGGGAAGAAAAGCAAAGCACTTCCAGATGTATTTTAGGTCAGACTGGTCTCCAGTAGCCATTTCACTGGTGTGCAGTCATCAGTTACAAGGTATTGTACTTGCACATCCCCGTGAGAGTATGGAACAAGCAACTCTCTGCACATACCTTGGCTAATTTTTCTCCATCTTCTCGTTTCACCACTCTGTCCTGGGCTGAATCCACCTGCCAACAGTAATGGCAGAGGGCAATTTGTAATGATTTGGAAGGTCAGCAGTAGGCAATCCCCATGATCCCTTAGCCCTCCCAGGCTCCCCTGACCACAGCTTCATCATAGGACCAACAGCAGAAGGAGGGGAAGCTCTGGTAAAGCTGTGGAGCTGGGCTCACCTTGTTTCCCAGTAACATAAGGACCACGTCTTGCTGTGCATATTCATGAATCTCTGTCAGCCAAGCCTGGAGGGAGACAGCCAGAGAGAAGGGTTAGCAACAGCCCCAGGGGAAGGATGACAGCAGCCTTTCAACCCTGCTGCCCACTCCATCTGACCACAGGTGTTTCTAAGACTTCAGCCAAATTTAGCCTTGGTTGGGATGTTATGACTGAAACTCATTTAGAGAAAAAGGCTGAGGGTTTGCTCAAGGACCCATCTCCTGCATGTGCTGCTCCCATGCTGAGCACACTCATCCCAGCAGCCATGGGGTGGCTTCTCTGCCCTCTAATCCAGCCTAATCTAATCAAACCTGTCCTAAATCCCTGTAATCCCTGACCCTATGGTGCAAGCAGAATCTTGCTTGCTGCCTCCTACTGCAGTTTGTGTCCCAGCTCCCAGCACTGACTGCCCCTGCCATCTCTCCCACAGCCCTCCTTCCAGTTTCCCTGCAGGGCTGGGAGAGCTGATGCAGCAGATGGGGCCTCATTACCCAGCAGTGAGAAACCTTTTCCATCTCATTGAAGGACCTGGCACCAGACACCTCTCCTCGAGCTGTCCAGCCATCACTGGCCAGTCCCACCAGTGATGGTGACACAGAAGCAGAGTGGTGGGACTTCTCCTGTCCCCCACCACAAGACAGCAGGCAAGGGAGGGTGGGTTGCCAAGGAAAGGATGCTCCAGAGCAGGGACAGCTCCAGGCACCCAGGGACAGGGGAGTGAGGGCAGTGCAGGACCACCAGGAGCTGGTGTGGCCGTGATGACCCCACACTTCCTGCCCCAGGGTGCTAATGCTGGCAGAGCTCCTGCTGTACAGGAGAACAGGGTGTTTATGCAGGCGCAGAGCCTGCTTGCCACAGACACACACAGTGTACTCCATGTCTGGGACACGAGCAATTACATGCTATTCTTTCAGCACTAATTGCTCCTTGGGCTTGTGGCGGGCTCTGCTGGTGATGGTGTAGGTGGCCCCTAGCAGCAGCACAGGTTTGGTGGGGTGAGGGGAAGCTGAGGCCACCCCAGCACAGTGAGGTACTTCTGCTCTCTCCACCTTTGCCAGTTTCAAAGGAGCCCTCTGCTCCAGCACCGTCCCCCAGCACCCAAAAGCCATCAGGAAGGGCAGGTATTGAGGGGTGACAGGCAGCAGGATGCGACCCTCTCCCCTGCCTGGGTTTGGCATTGAGAAGGGTGAGGGCAATGCAGTGCCTAAATCTGACTTGTCTGGACCCAGAGGTGCAGAGGAAGATGAGGGAACACCTTGTTCAGTAAAGCTGCCTGTGCTCATTTACCAGAGCAAGTTCTCCTGCCGGCGTGTAATTACACACAGCATGAATTTGCTGATGAAGTGAATCCATCACCCCTTTTATTTGCTATGGAAGTGAAAACCTTCTCTGTATGTCTTCTAGTGTCCTCGTAGGCAGACTCTGCTGTCAGACAAGTGCCCAGGATCAACCATAGCCCTTCACGGTTCACACTTCCAACACACACCTCCTGCAGCAAGTACCCCCTCCCCAGCCCATAGCACTCAGGAGAAAAGCAGGAGGGTCCCAGGGATGCTGCCATACCTGGATGTTGTCAAACGAGGCTTTGTTGGTGACGTCGTAGAGCAGGAGCAGGGCTGTGGAGAGAGGGATGGTGCATTAGTCCTGGGCAGGAGCATGGCCAGACAGAGCCCATGGCTCAGAGCTTGCTCTGCACCATTTCCCATAGCAGTGTAAGTATTAAAGTACCACTGAGGCCCCAGAATATAAAGCAACACATTTATATCCACCACAGGCAGTGCCTTATCCTCAACACAGGAAGGACATTGAGCTGTTGGAGCATGTCTAGAGGAGGGCCACAAAGACGATCAGAGGGCTGGAGCACCTCACTTCTGAGGACAGGCTGAAGGAGTTGGGGTTGTTCAGCCTGGAGAGGAGAAGGCTCAGGGGGGACCTCATAGTAGCTTACCAATACCTGAAGGGGAAAAACGGAAAGGCTGGGGTACGTGATGGCAGGACAAGGAGTAATGGATGCAAATTGGAAGAGGGGAGATTCAGGCTGGATAGAAGAAAGAAGTTCTTTCCTGTGAGGGTGGTGAGACACTGGAACAGGTTGCCCAGGGAGGTTGTGGATGCCCCCTCCCTGAAGTGTTTAAGGCCACGCACTGAGCAACCTGGTGTAGTGGAACTAGATGATCTTTAAGATCCCTTCTAACCCAAACCATTCTATGATTCTGTGCTCCTGGGGTTTGCACTTTGACATGCAGAAGCTTCTAAATCCTTGATGGTTGCTTCCTACAGGGAAATGCCTCCAGTGATTCCTGACACACATGGCTTGAGACTCTCCCCCCTGGTAAAGAGATGGTGGCCACACTTACCATGGGCATCCCGGTAGTAGGCATGGGTGACACTGCGGAAGCGCTCCTGCCCAGCCGTGTCCCAGATCTGGAAGGCAGATGGGAGAAGAAGGGTCAGCCATGACCTCAGTGAGGGCTAAGGGACCCCCCCAGCACCAAACCAAACAGCACAACCCCAGGAACCGTCTTCAGCCTTTTCCTTCCAGGGGCAGTAATGGGGAAAAAAAATGACAAGTGCAATAAATATTGAAGCAGCTCCTCAGTGCGTGGAGACGACGGTGCGTGGCAAAGGGCTCCTGACATGTCCCTTAATTGGAAAATCCATCCAGCAGATGGATGTGTGGGGACTTGCTAATTTAATTTATCAGTTTTTAATGCAGCAATACGTTTGCAGAGTGCCACACTGCTGTCAGGGGAAGATCAGCACTAACGTTGTTATGGAGCTCCTGGCAAAGGGGTCAGAGAAACAGTCAGGTCTCAGGGGGCTGAAGTGGCTGTTGGGGGACATCACAGCTCCAGCTACCAGGAAATGTGGATCCTTCAGATGATTTTCATCCCTCTCATCATCCTCCAGCTCTCCCAAAGCTGCCTGGAAATGCCTGGTAAGTTTTGCAGATGCTGCTCTGGTCTCACCAGTTCTGGTTGTAGTCACAGAGGAGCAAGGAGGCAGGAGGACTGGGAGAGGGGTCACCATGGCCATAACAGCCCCCATCCTCATGCACAGAGCAACCAAAAAGGCTCGTTAGGTTGTCTCAGGGCAGATGTGATGGCAAAGAGTGGAGATGGGCAACCTGCTTCTGGGGTGCTCCCCTGACAAAAGGCTTTTCCTAGCAAAGGGAGGGTGAGGAGGCTGCTACCAGGGACACAGGGACATACCTGCAGCTTCACCTTCACCCCATCCACTGTCAGCACCTTATTCTGAAAGAGAAGAGAAAGGGCAGTGAGGGTTGAGTGCGGCTGTGGGACACTGTGCACAGTGAGACACATACATCCTGCTCCCCCATGTCTCTCTCTGCTTTTCAGACCTCCATAGGGGGTTCCCAGCACCTGACAGAACCACTTACACGACAAAGTCGATTCTCTGTCTGCTGTGAGCTACATCTATTTGGATACTTAAACCCTCCAGTCTGTGAGGCTGATTTAGTGCAGTGTGTGGCTCAGGCTAGAAGACTTCTGGCAATAAATTAATGAGCACCAGCATCCCATCTTAATGGCCCACAAAAAACACAGCCGACTACTCCATATTCAGTTAGCAACTTAAAAATAACTCTCCTTCCTGCTGTTTGTACCCATTTTTCTCCTGGTGAGAGGTGGTATTTTTTCCTGATTTGCTTGTTTTCAGCAGGAAAGATGGAAAGGAGGAGGAGGAGAAGGGGAAGTGCCCTCTGTGGTTTTTCCAACAGCAAACAGGATACTTTCTGTGACCACCAGAAGCAGCCTCCAGCAGAGCTGGGAGCAGTGTGGGGCCATGGGGGGATCCCATTTCTGCCCTGCAAGGGCAGGAGACAGATCCAGTATCCCAGGGAGTCACACCAAGCTCTCCAAGCTTTAATCAGATCCAATCCTAATGATACAATGGTCCCAGAGGAAGAAGCAGAGAAGAGATTAATTTGCCTGCTCCATCCACAGAAATTAGCACAGTAATTAGTAGGACACGATGAAAAGATCGCCAGGGAATGGTGCACCCCAAGGGACAGGGCAGCCATTCACTCTCTGGAGCTGACCAATTTAAATCCCAGGCAAATACCTTCCCAGGCAAACAGCAGCACTCGGTGCTAGGAGGCATTCCTGCACCTTACACAGCTTAGCACCAAGTACTGGGCACTTTGGGATGCTGGCACCCTGCCCCACCTTCCAGCTTGGTGCCAGTAAGGCTCTTCGTTACGGATTCTCTGCTTTTAATTAGGAAAGAGGGAGCATCTTGGCTCCTGCTTGTCTACACTCACTGAACAGCGACGATACGGGCGAGGGGGAGAGGGCAGGAGTGAGCCAGATCACTAAATTTACACAGTCTGCTAAAGCAGGCACAGGGGAGACGATGGTGGTTTATAAATACCTTCAAAGGCAGCAACCGAGACGAGGGAGCAGAGTGATTCACAGCCCAGGAGCAGTAAAAATAGGCAGCCAGGCTGCAGGAGCCAAAAAGAGCTAGGGGAGATGGCTGGGGGCTTGGCACCAGCTGCTATGCCCTGTGCATGGAGCCAAGGCTTCCCCTCCAGGATGCAAAGGGGAAGACTCCAAACTGAGATCCCTGCTGCCACAAGGTGCTCTCCAACCCCTGGTTCCTCCACCTGCTGGGTCCTGGATGAGTGTGGCCACATCAGAAGAGCCCTTTCCGGGTTGAAAACACAAATCACAGTGAAGAGCATTGAGAAAACCCAAGCAGAGAAGCTGTGCCTTCAAGCTACTAAACACCCATTTCACCAGTGAAACTGGGCAGATGTACTTTCTGCAGATGATCCAATTTCTAAGCTCAATGTGCCCTCCAAAACCCCAGGTTCTGCCATAGATCCTGGTGCTGCACCAGGTCCTGGCACATCCCCTAAAGTGCAGGGGCTTGGAGCCCTGGGCTCCACACCAGAGCAATTGATGTCCCCAGTTGGTGACACCCAACCAGCTGCCAGGGACCACATCAAGGACCCTGCCAGGATCTGCAAAGGCAAGGAAAACACTGTGTGTCCCTCTATTGGCCCTGGAGTGCCCAGCTGCTCCAGGTCCAGCTGCACCAGTAGCCCTTGCAGGGGACAGGGAATCTTGGTGTGATGAATGATGAGAAGGGACAATGACACCAGGAGCTTCACATAAAACTTCTACCAAACAAGTGCCCTTCCCCAAGGCACCTCCAACTTGGAGGTGAGTGTGTGCTGAGGGGACACAGCCATGTCCCCAGCCTGGCCACATTCCAAGGGTGACCAGCCACCACAAGTGGGAGGGAAGGAAAGAGGAAGGGAGGGAGAGAGTGGCCCTAGTCCTGAGAATGGACCAGTGGAGCTGAAAAGACCACAGAAGCATCTGGTGAGCAGCTGAAAAAGCTAAAGCTCCAATGCTGCACCTCATGCATCTACCTCCACTTCAGGAGCTTAATTAAAAGCAAAGCTGGCAGCAGCAGCACACTAATTATGACTGACCTACATTTTGGGAAGGGGGAAATGCTTAAACCTAATTAACATCTGCACTCGGCTCAGGTGCTGCAAGACTGGGCTGGGGGGTGGAAATGGATCCTCCAGGGTTTTGGTGGGGAACAGAGGGATGTCTCAGAGTGAGCACTTGCAGAGATGTTCCCACAGGCAGGAGATGCAGCCAGAGCCATCCTGAGCAGTGGCTTCTGCCTTCATCCCTGCCTGCCCTCAAGCACAGGGTGGCTGCAAAACATGGGTGTTTAGCAGATGGTGGGAGGAATGAGGCAGGAAAAGGTAGGGGCTGTCATGAAACAGCTCTCAGTGCCACGTGAACCAGATGCAAAAATCTTCCCCCATACCACAGACATTTCCAGCTTTCAATTATTATTATTATTATTTTGAAGGAGCTGCAGTTCAATTCCCCACTCCTAGCCCTTCAGAGGCACAGCTTGAGGGGGATTTTAATGACTAATAAGCATCCACAGACAAAAGATGACGTGTGTCAATGCACTGAGACATGAAATGTGCTGCCAGGCCCCATCCTGATGAGAGGGGTTCTGTTGCTCAAGATTTGCTCCTAATTTTGCACAATTTAATCTAACAGAGGTAATACTCTCAGCAGGCTGCTCACTAAGCCCAAGCAGGCAGGAAAACCATACCCACAGCTCAGCTCCATCCTCACCCTTTGCAATTTCAGTCTTTATGTGCTCCTTTTCCTGGGGCTTTGACAATGTTATTAAAATATTTCCTAGCAGGGGCAGCAGTGGAATGCCTGGAGTGCCTTTGTCAGACAAACACGATGCTCGTAAGCTAAATAATCCGCAGGACATCAAATAAATAAAGTTGGAACCTTAAAGATGCAGGAAAAAATTAAATTACCAAGTGCAGATGGTCCTCAATTAAGAGCAGTGTTATCAACACACCAACAGCCCCTCTGGCTGCAGCCTCAGCACGATCCTCTGGCAATTTGGAGGCAGAGAAGAGAGAGGACAAAGTGCCTGTGACAGGAAAAGATTGTACTGCTCCCCAAAACCATGTCCCCAGTGACAGATGATACTCCCATCCAAACCAAGGTGCTCCTGAGCTGTTCTTGGGTTAGTTCCTCACCAGCTGCAGTTTGGGTAATGCCACTCCCCCAGTCCACAGTGTCCCCGCAGTGCTGGTGTGAACAACACCCACCAATTACCATTGGCAGAATATCCTGTCCTTTCAACAGGCACTCAAGCCCACACCAGCAAAGGCTACAGCATAACCCAGGGTCAGTAATCACTCAACAACCCGGTTGCTCCTCAGCTTTTCCACACATTAGCTCATTAACTAAAGCCTTAAAAATTAAATTGGATACATGGATTAACTCGGTTCACAATTAATCTGACAAATGGAAAGCTGCTCACTGAAGGCTTCACCAAAGGGGACTTTCAGCATGGCTTCTCAGCACTTCTAATGTGTGCTGGAGCAAGCAATGCTGCCCTGGAGCACCCAACAACACCCACCAATTACCATTGTTTTGGGGGGACACAGGGAGGTTATGGCATATCTCCAGCATGGCTGCAGCTCAGCCTCTACAGCCCCAATACAGGCAGCATCTGGGAACTGGTTGAGGGACAACAGCCCAGCTCCTCTCCAGACCATTGGTGTTGTCACTTCTGTCACAGTGGGCTCATCCCTAGAGCCAGCAAGAGTCTGGGGGTCACTCTGCTCTCCACATTTTGTGATGGAAAAGAAAAAAAGACAAAATCCCAGTGTCATTGGTGCACTTCAGAGGCAGCCCCTGTGGCCAAACAGGGGCAAGATTCTACAAAAAAGGGGAAAAAATTGCATCGGCAAATACAGATCAAACCCAACCAAAAGCAGGCAAGGCACTGGCTGAGTTAATTAGTGGCTGTAATGAGGCTGCAGGTCTGACAGCACAGCCACCCAGCAAACTTCATTAGGGTGGGCTGTCAGGTCCCCATTGTATTTGGGAGCAGGTGACAGAATGGAGCATCCTTTATTTTTAGGAAGCCAGGAGGAAAACAGCAGCATGGCAGGGGCAAGCTGGCTGAGGGGATGCTGGGGGACCACAGTCCCACGACAAGGCAGGATCCAAATCCAAATTCCCACTTGGCAAAGCCCAGGGAGGCTCCTGCCTCCGTGAGCACAAATTCTTCTACGCCAAAAGGAGCTGGGATGCAGTTGTGATGGGGCTGTAGCAGACAGACAAATAAATACCACCTCCAGAAGAGCCTCCAAAAATAGATTAAGGATCGATATGGAAATCTGCCCAAAACAGCAGGACACTGCATTAAATTTCCTCATTAAAACCCTTAAGTTTTCCCACACACATACTCGTGTCTGCTGCTGCCAGCAAACTGCTCCTGGCAGCTTGGCATCTTCTACAACCTGGCTCAGGGACAGCCCAGCCCTTTGCCAAGGTCAGGGCTCTGAGCCCCATCTTTACTCCCTTAGTACATGCAGTTCTCTAAAGAGCTGGTCCAAAAAAATTAATGCAGCCAAACTGTGTGGTTGTTTTTTGTTTTTTGGGTTTTTTTGAGACTGAAAATGAGAAAATGACATTTTCATTTGAGGAAAAAACAAATCTCAATCTGAACCCACTTGGCTGGGACATGGCACCAGGGTCTGGCTCAGGGTATGGACCATCCAAGAAGGCTCTGGGTGAGGAGCTGAAGCTTTTCCCCACTTTCCACCTCTGCAGTATTTACACCCTGTGCACAACCCTGGCACAGCACAGGGAGCACAACAGCAGCTCAGTGAAAGCTCAGGACCCCCAGGTTGAATGAGCACCCAGCAGGTTTGAGCTTTGCCATCCTTTATATCCATTAGGCTGGATACAAGAAAGAAGTTCTTTACTGTGAGGATGGTGAGACACTAGAACAGGGTGCCCAGAAAGGCTGTGGTTGCCCCCTCCCTGGAAGTGTTTAAGGCCAGATTGGATGAGGCATTGAGTAACCTGATGTAGTGGCAGATGTCCCTGCCCATGAGCAGGAGGGTTGGTACTAGATGATCTTCAAGGACCCTTCCAACCCAAACCACTCTATAATTCTATGATTCTATCCCCTCCACAGAGTTCCAGTATCCCAGTATGATTCCATGGTGGAGCTGAGTGTGGCTGTGCCTGAGGCTGGTGCAATGGAACCAACCACCAAGGAAAAAGCTTTTCTTGGAAAACCTGCCCTAGCAGCAGCTGATTTTAAAACCTCCTGCTATTTCTGCTGGGGGTAACGAAAGGGAAGAGAGCAGGAAGCTGGCATTGCACAAGCATCTGTGCTTCCGAAATCAAGATCTGCTCAGTGAGATAAATGGTAACCAGGAACAAATATTTAAGTTTCAGCAGCCATGAGCAGACACCAGAGCAACAGGAGCAGTGCCGAGCTCTTATCTCAATGTCATGCCAGATTTCAAAGCACAGTATGGCAAGGCTGCTCTGCCCATCACCATAGCACAGGGCAGTGCAGGTGTTCCTCCTGGCCATGCTGCCAGTGTGTCCATGCACTACCTTGATGGAGAATGCAGTCAGCCCATCACCCCCAGTTTAAGAAAAAAAAAAAACATTTCAAAAAGCACATTCCCTGTAATAAAAAAGAAAGGGAACAGCCCAATGCTGTGTGGATCAGGGCAGTGAGTACCACAGTTGTGCCATGGCAGACTGATTCTCTCTCCATCTGTCTTGCCAGAGGGCTGTCCAGCCACTGGGAAACATCCTCAGTGATCTTCCTGCACGATCTGTTGTGCCACAACCTGTGATATCCCTGAGCAGCCCCAGCAGGCATCCTGGGGAAGACCCAGGGAGACCAGACAGCCATAACAGCCCCACCACGGCTCCCTCCACCTCGTCCCATAAATCTTCTGCTCTGAGAGTAAACACAACCATTCATCTTCTAGGGCAGGTGATTAATTTCCTCAGCAGCGCTGTGCATTTGCACTCTGTTGCTAAAAATAGAAACTTCTGTCTTCCTTGGGTTTAGTAGTTTCCCCTACTCCCCCCCACCAGGACTTGCACACTCCTTTCTTTAGCAGAGAGGCTCCCAGAGCCAGCCTCCGATCCCTGCTGCCAAGATCCTTTCAGAGATGATAACCTGTCAACGCTCGCTGCTCACTTCAACAGCAGACCCCGCAAAAAGGCAGAAGAACACAGCACCTTGCAGCAGATGGTGTTTCTGAACCTCTCTGCTGCTGGAGTCAGCTCTGCATCCCCTTGCTTCTTACTGCCTCCTTTGAGGAGTTACCCTAATGCATCCTCTCTTCCCCTCATTGGGACACAACCTGCCCCACACGCTGGGAGAAGCCACAAGCCCTGCCCTATATAAGTCACCCCAATCCATGGTCTCCGGGTGGGCACAGACCCTGTGTGACCCACAGTGCCTCTCCACCCCATAGGTGGCACAGCCCCTTCCCCACAGGGATGTCTGCAGTCCCAGTCTTTGTCAAGGGCCCCATAAGCTACATTAAAGCACAATTAACATCTCCCTGGCTGCCAGCCCTGCAGGAGATAAGAGTCAAGTCTCTTGTTAGAGCAGACACACTGAAGAATTAGCGACTTTCCATCTTCTATTCACATCAGTCTGCACATAAAAGGTTTTTCTGGCAAGACGGAGACAATCCTGTCTTAGGGACAGATTAGGGATAAGAGGATCTGCTTAGGATCATATAATTCAAAATAAAGTCATGCTCTGCTTCTCAGCATTGCCTGCGGCACCGTGTCCCACGCTGGTGGAGCAGGTTGGTGATGCTTTTCCTCCACAGCCTGGAGGCTGCATCTAACCAGCAAGTGAGTGGCTCAGTGATGATCAAGGGGCTGGCTCCTTGAAGGAGGTGGAGGCAGACAAAACTCAGATTATCAATGCTTTTAAGTCCAATGAGGCTGCTCAGGCTTATCCTAACAGCAGGAGACTTGGCCACGTGAGGCTTTCAGGTGTCTCCACCACATTGGAGTGAGCCTGAGTCCAGCCCTTGCAGATAAACAGAGAAAGTGGGTTTTTCCACTATCAAAAATCTACAGGATAGAATCTTCTACAGCCATCATGGAGAGGAGAGCCATCAAAAAGTCAAAGTCATCAGGAAGGCTGCAGCCCATCCCTGTATCTCTATGCACATATCAGGTCCCTGGAGCTGATGGAGACCATGGCTACATCACTCCCTCCTTGCCCTGGGATGGTCCATAGCAGCTTCCTCCCCACCCTGGGCTGCATTACTCACCCCTTCAGTCTATATATTTTTTCCTACTTCCTAATAGAAGTGATATTTTTAAAAATATCCCTGCTTACTTCTAAACCAGGCAGCCTTGGAAACAAAGGGGGCAGAGATGGCTCATGCAGATCCGTGCCAATACCAAGAATAAGTAATGTGGTGCTCAACAGATTTATCTTCATTTTCCTCATCAAGGACACGCTGAGCTGCGAAGCAGAACAGGAATCTCTACAGGGCATTTATTGCAATATCATTTCTCATTTACAGCAAACACAGTGTCTGTCAGTGCCACCAGAATGAAAAATGGGTCATCAATTACTGTTATACAGGGAATTGTTTACTCTACTCCACGGCAGGGGGAATAAACCTTCTATCAGTTTTCATGTCACAGAAGACAGTCCCTGTGTCAGGAGTGCTATGGTACCCAGTGCTCCCATCACAGCAGGCTGTGGGGTGCTGAAGCAGCAGGAGCCACAGGACAAGCTGAGGAACCTCGTTGGAGCAGCCTATGCTTCACCCTTGCCAAAGTCCAAGGCTGTGGGTCTCCAGCCCCAAAAACTCTCCTATGCAATCAGCTGTACCTGCAGCTGCATCCAGAAGCACAGCCCAGCTTCTGTGTATCAATGGGCCAGCATCTAAAAGGATGGAAACTCGCCTGAAGTTTCAGAGAAAACTTTGCAATCCAGTCTAAAAAGAAAGAGTCAGGTCTGAATATCCAGCAGCACACACCCTGGCAGCAGTACAGCATCTTCCACAGATAGCACTGCAAACAGCATTATTAAATAGCACACTGAAAAAAAAGTAAAAAAAAAAAATCCCTGAAGACCTGACAAATGAATCTGTAGCTTTTTATCACATACACACACACCAAACACACACATCCTTCACCTGCAGCTAAGGCAGACAGCTCAAGAAAGCCACGCTCTCGCTGAGAAGCTGAAATCCAGCTGAAGCCTTCAAAGGATTCAAGAAAAAGACAGTGAGTGAACAACCTTAATGAGATTTTCTCAAGTCTCTACAAGTCCATTAAGACCCTGGGAATGGCAGATACTAGGTCTCTGTGCTCACTGATGCCTCAGCCCGTTTCTTCACTGGTTCAGCAGCTCCCATGCACAGGGCACTGCAGCCACAGCAGCACCATTTGGGGCTGAAACACAATGAGCCCTGTGCCACCCCCCAGCAGGGCAGGATCCATCCTCAGCTCTGCAATTGCTTTCCAAAGTCCAAGTGAGAATTTTTTGCAGTTTTACCCCCTCCTCACTAACCAGAGCAGCTCTGCTTGGACACAGATGACAACACCACTGCAGTCCTGCCCAGCCACCGGGAGGTCTGGGTGGCATGGCCAGGTTGGAGCTGGAAACCGTGCTCTCAGACAGGTGCTACTGCAAGAGAGAGGCACTTAAAAACCTTTTACCAAATGAAACTGTACTAAAACTCACACACTATTGATTTGATGTTTTTTCATCACACCCTTGGAAAGTCCAAGTGCAACCAAAAACTCAGGCTGGATCAGTGGGGATCCTCAGGAGAGGATTCCTACCTCCACATCAAGCTCTAGGGATGATCCCCCAGGTAATCGATCACCCTCTGTAGCTGCATCACTCCCTGCTGCTCTCTGTCAATGCCAGGGCCCCCGGGGCTGCCAGCTCTGCTGAGCTCTCAGGAGCAATTTGACCTCACGTGTGTATTATTCAAGAGGGAAAAGCACATCTGTCGTGCATTAACGCCTGCTTGGGAACAAAGTTATTTTAGGCTTTGTCAAGCACTTCTCACATTAATTTGGGCACATTTGTAAATGCAGCACGTTGATGTATTTAAGAAAGTTTGGGCTGAACTGCAATCCCACCCACCCAGCTCTGGCCCTGCAGGGAGCCACAGTTCACCTCAATGCCAAAGGGCAAGGAAACCACAGTGAGAAAGCAAGACCAGTCTCTCCAAGTTCAGCTCCTTGTCTCTAACTAAATTACTGCTTTTGGTGCCATTCTCAGTATCTGCTGGACCATGGCTGGCACTGCTCTTTGATTTCTATGCATGGCCCACACCCTGGAGCTGATTCCTTCCCAGAATAACCACTGAAGCAGCACAACAGGCATCACATTCAGGCCTGGGAGCTCTCATCCCCCATAGCAGACCATGCCCCAGCACCACCACACTGGCAAGTTTTGAGTGTTTTCAACCTTGCACCTCTCTTGAATCAGCAAAATCATCCTGTTGTGTGCCATCATTCAGCCCAGCACCACTTACTTTCTGCAGTGACAGTTGGCACTGGGAGGGAGGACAGTCTCCTTTTATTCCCCCTCCTCACAACACAAATCTCTTGTCTCAGATAGAGACAGGTGTGGTCACTCCTACTACAGCTCTGATTCCCCCAGTTTTACCATCAACACATCATGGCCCAAGGATCAGCTGTAGGGATATCCCATTACAATGCACCACAACCAGCATTTTTCCCCAAACACAGGGCAGCAAGATTCCCTGGGAAGCAATTCCCAGCCCCGCTTTGGTCCCATTATGTTTCCCCAAGCCACATCACCAAACTCTTAAGGAAGAAGCCAGCTCTTCCCCATGGGTCTCCCTGAGAAGGAGAGCATGCCCATGGGGCTCAGGATCCAGAGCCATGTGGGTTGGCTTCAGGCCACATGTGCCTGGGAGAAAAGAAAAGCCCACACATCTGCAGCCTGTTTATGCATGATCTCCTGGGAACACTTTTTCTGCAGAGAGCACTGACTCATGAGAGCCTGAGGAAGACCACACCGTGGTGTGATACTTGAGATGCTTTACTGCCCTGACCCTGCACCCTGTCTGTGCTGACCCACACTGTCACCCTACAGCTCCAGTGAAACAACCCAAGAATGTATTACTACTTCAGAAAATAAGTGCAACCAGTGACAGCTGCCATCACAGAGCTGGTGTCTCTTCCTCGCCCTGTCCTGCTGCTCTGCCCAGCCTGGAGGAGCCATTCCTACCATACAGATGCCCTGAGAAGGTGCAGGGCATGGCAGGCTCAATCCCAAAAAGCCACATCCTTGTCAGCCTGGCAAGGGCTGTCAGTCCTTCCCCAAAGCTGGTGCTGCTCAGGGCTGCGTGGGCTGCCCAGTGCCGCTGCCAAAACCTGCTCCCAGCTCTAAAAATTGATGCTGAGAGTAGTGATGATCCCCTGGCATTTCCGCCGAGGCGTGTGGCAAACAGGGAGCCCATGGGGGCTTTGCAGCCAAGAGGGAAGGAGGGCGAGTGCCCAGCCATGCCAGGGAAATGCTGCTGCCCTCCCACAGCCATGACCCTGGAGAAACAGCTGCTTCCCTGCAGCTCCTGAGAGCCCAGTGTGCTTAACACTGGGGAAAAAAAGAAACCCCAACAAATTAAAGCACAACCATCTGGCTGTAATGAGGGGGAAGAACTCCCTGGATACCCACTAAAGGGACTGAGCTGACCTGCACAGCCCAAGGCACCAAATCCCTGCCGCCAAGAGGGATGCTCATTCATGAACCAGCCGACTCCAAGAAAGAGGTCCCCAGACAGGGTCTTTGCTACAAACTCCCCAGCAACAAGGCTGGGCTGAATTATTCATCCAGCCCTGCAGTTGTGTTTTTCTTAGTCACGGGCTGAGAGGAAGCAGAGAGGCAAAGAAGGGCTGGTGGGGACCTGCTGCTGTCGAGTGACACGGGGGAAGCAAACCCCAGCAATTCAGAGCAAATCCAGCATCACTGGCCAAGGGGACGGGCAAGGTCTTGGCAAGCAGAGTATGGGCTGCCTGGACAACTCCAGTGTCCTCCCGAGCTTGGCTTGGAGGGGAAAAAGATCAATTAACCGGGAGTTGTTTCAAGGTTGAGAGTAACGGGCACAGAAGCACCAACATCAACATCACTCCCTGCTGGGAATGGAGCTGGCAAATGAGGTTGGTGCGGTCTCATTATCCTTAACGAGGAGGAGCAGCATGGGTGCTGAGGCAGGACACCCCCTAATTTTCTCCCCCCGCCCCCAGCACACATCACCCCACGGCTGCACGAATGGCGGTGCTTGACTAATAACCACGTTAGTGCCATCAAACGGTGCGCGCCGGGCCAGGCGTTGGGCGGCGGGAGGTGGGGATGGCGGGGG
>VZTY01001526.1:55279-66880 GCA_013400935.1 Turnix velox
GAGGGGGGGGAGGAGAAGGCCGCGCCGTTGCCGTGGCGACGCCCGCGCAAGCAAAGCTGGAAAAGCCAAAGCCTCCATTTCCCCAGCGTGTCACTTGGGCCCAGGAACATCGCGGCTCGGCAGGAAGGAGGAAAACATCCTCAGATTGGCAGATGGAAGGAGGTCTGAGGAGGTCTGGGCCCACAGCAGGTGGATGACTCCATGGCATCAGGTCCTCAACTGCTTTGAGAGCAGCTGGACACAGCTCCCCACCACTCCCCTCCTCTCAATGAGTTGCGTATTAAAAAAAAACCACCCAAAATGAAATAAAACCCATCCAGATGTTTATAACAGGACCAGATGAAACCTCAGATACATGCTGCCGGTCTTATAACCTCTAGAAGAAGAGCTTTCCAGCCTGCTGACCCGCCAGAGGGTAGCATTAACCCCAGATCACTACATCTTCAACACACCTCCTCAAGCTGAAGCCCTGAAGCATCATCAAGACCCTCCCTGGACCTCCGCTGGGCTTCTCCTCACCCTGAGATAGCCCCAGACCAGGGCAATGGGCATCTTTCTTTCCAGATGAAGTACAAGCTCCCAACATATATTAGTTAGGATTGGGGAGAAACATTTTTTTCCAGCACAGACATAAAGATGAAATATTTGCTGCTGCTTTGGAGAGGTTCTGCAATCCTTCAAGGCAGGGACTCGGTGCTGAGCCAGGATTAAAAATGCTGTGTGCCCCTGTTAGACAAACACAGCTGCATGAGTTACACCACTCTGCTGGAGATCCCTTGCCAAGGGAAGCGAGGGCAGCTCCATCACTCTTGGATGGAGCCAGAAGCCCATACAGAAGCTTGGCATCTTCACTGCCCTTCCAGGCTTTGAGTAGGGACAGAAACCACACAGCCACAAGTGGCACAGCACAGCATGGTGCTCAGCATGGTGCTGGGCTATTCCATGCTCCAGGGCAGGATGTCCCCATGATGCCACCAACACTGACCTATGCAGGAATCCAACATCTCCCTGTCCTTCCCCTGCTGCCCTCCTCTTCCCTAGGGCTTGCCACCAGCAGCTGCGCTGCTCACTGCATTCCTCACCTGTCCCCAGGACAATGCCACTGACAACCTTCAGAACCTCTGAAGGTTCTGCAGGTAAACAAGCCCTCAATCCCTAAATTTCCCATTGCCATAGGAACCAGCATCCCCTCCCATCACCAGCCAAGGACAAGTGGACAACTGCTCAGACACACACCACACACACTATGGCTCCAATCCACTTGAACAGGATTGTTTTTCCCTTTTTTTCCTTTTTTTTTTCCTAAGGAGTACAATCCTTTGCCAACACTCACTGTTCCAGGCTTCAGAGTGGCAGATTTGCCATTCCAGTTTGCTGCACTGATGCTCAGCATTACCATCACAGTGCCCAGCAAACACCCCATCAGCAGGACTGACCTGGCCCCTATCTCCACACTTCAGGTCTCTCCATCTTTTGCAGATGCAAGGAGGAAAGCAGCTCTTGGGGAAGAGGATGAAGGGTCAGATAAATTTGGGGGAAGGACAACACACAGGCAATGCCTGGCAAGCTTGGCCAGAGTCAGCTCCTCATCCTTCCCCATGTGAGCACCTGCATCACCAGCATCCACACTGGGAGTCAACCAAAGCCTGCTGGGGCAAATAATTATTCAGCTGTAAGGAAATGAGTCATTAACTCAGCAGAGAAACAACCAGGGATCAGGGGCTCAGGGAAGCTGAACGAGGAGAGAGCCAAGGGGCAGGGATGCCCTTTAATAACTCTCTAAATCAGGGGTTGGCAGTGAGGGGAGACAGAGGTATCCCAAACCCCCCCTCCATCCCTACCAGCTCAGCCACCTCCTCTCTGCTTTCAAAGAAAAAAACTCAATTCTGCACAGCTGAACTCAATATTTTATCACAAATAAAAGATGAAAGTGAAATTAAGCCAAATGTATTCCATTAAATATTCAAACCATTTAGACTTACTCCAGGCCCATTTAAGTGTTTTATTGGCCATAAACCACTCCCTCACAGGCCCCAGCAGCACGAGTGGACCCAAAGTAGTGCAGGGCTCTGCACTGGGGCTGATGCTTCAGCACCCAAGTTGGTCTCTCCAGGGCCAAATTCTCACCTGGTAGTATTCAGGAAGGTGCAGAAACACCACATCCGAGTGCCCTCCTCCAGCACCAACCCTCCTCCTCACCTTGCTCCTTCTCAGGGAGCCTGCTAAGCTAGAGGAAAGCAGAGAGCAGGGCACTGACCCACTGATCTGAGGAGACAGGAAAATGCTTCCAGCTACCACTCAGGAGAAGAGCAGTCCCCAGCAGCAGCTCCACCACACCCACCATCCCTGCAGGAGATGGGTGCAGGAGTGAGGATGTGACTGTGCCCATCACCCTGCAAGGACTTCTCAGGGCACACTGAAGCATGGCCACTAAGCTACTGCCAAAATCTCACACAATTTTACAAAGCACAAATCAACACTTTGCCACGGCACAACTTGCCTGGGAAAGAAATTAAAGGATTAAGAAATTAAGCCACTCTGGGCTGATGCTCTAGGCCTTGGGAAAGAACTCAGCTCATGCCTTCCACTTAGGGTCCTAACAGGCTGGGGATGTGCAGGAATTATATTTTCCAGTTGTGCTTCCAGCATGTTGGCTCTCTAACAGGGTTTTGAGCTCTTATATAGGAGGAGCACACAGAACCAAGTGACAGTGAATGGCTTTACAACCTCCCTCTTTTCACCAGCAGCTCCTGAGTGGATTTTTTTCCACACCTGCACCCTGGCTCTGCAGCTCCCAAGCAGCCCAAGCCCCCTGCTCTATACCAGAACTAATTACATCATTTATTTCAACCATCCTTGTGCTGGGATGGACCCAGGCAGGAGTTGCAGGAGCCTGGGAGACACCCTCCCTTCTAGGAGCAGCTCCCATGAAACCACATGTCTCTAAAGCTCTCACCTCCAGCTGAAATGGATGCAAAATTTCACACCTGGTTTAAACAAACACCTGATCTATTCTGGGTGGAATTTCCCAGACATCGAGGGGGTGGAAGAGCCTCTGGCACACAGAGAGCAGCACAGGCACCTTCACACCACCACACAAACTGGTGATGAGTTCTCTTAATCAGGCTTTGAGTCTCGAGGCTGCTTCATTCTCTTACTTAAAGAGCAACTCCAGTACTTCTCCACTTTGAAGACGTTCACCTGATTTCTCTTTGCCTTCCCCAGGGCAGGAGCTGAGTCTCTTGTGCACTTGGGAATACTGCCAGTACATGGGGGGTTTGCATTTTACTGGAGCACTGCAGAACTGGAGCCCACTGGGGAGGTTTATTATTTTTCAAATGTAAGAGGCAAAGAAACATGAATAAAATACTGGCAGATGTGAGAACACGGGTGCAGCCGCCACGGGCACTGCTCACAGCATCTCTTGGCAACTGAGCCCCTGCATGCAAATGACAGGCTTCGCCGACTGCAAAGCTGTGTCCCTATGCAATGGAGGAGAGCAGCAGCTGAAAGCAAAGCAGAGCTCAGTTTCCCAGGAAAAATGGCTGTTTACTCCCCTAGGAATGTGACCTGGGAGTGGGGAAGAGGAACCAGCAGAAGCCATGTAGAAGCTGACATCCAAAGAGTCACACACAACATAAAATCAAGGTGTGTTCCAGCAAGAAGCACATTACCCCTTGGGCAAGCTGTCCAAGACTTGCTTAGCCTGCTGCTGGATTCAGGCAGCACCTGGTCTATAAGGACCAGCATCCTGTCTGCCCCCAAAACCAGGCTGAAAGGGTGCAAAGCATCACAGGAAAGCTCCTCTGTGAAAATTTAGCTCAGATTTCCTTACAGCAAGAAATGTGAAAGTACGAAATAAGCTTCTATTAAAATTCATGCAGCAATAGGAGATGTAGAACAAGCTGATTTCAGACAGAGAGCTGCTGAAAACACATACCCACCCAAGGTACCAGAAAGGCATCCCACTACCAGACTTCCCACACCAGCACCCACATGGGCTCCTTTTCCTTGTTCCCCCTGGGCCAAAGCAGTCACACCGAGAGACATTTAGCCCAGACAACCCAGGCAGCACTGAGATGCCTTTCCCAAGGGAAATCCACCTTCCTTCAGGGGAGCAGAGCCTGGACCAAGCTAAATCCACTCGACTGCAGCACCCTCCTGCCTGCTCCTCCCCACTCTGCCAAGCTACACAGCCAAGCATGAGAATAGGAGAGACTAAACACTCCACTCGACGCCAAGAGTCCCTTCCCTCAAATGTTCAGGGCAAATTTTGTAAAAACACACTGGAAATAATTTCTTTCCCCTTCTTTCTTCTGGCCTGAGCAAATTCCCTTCTACTTTTTCCAGACTGATCCATCGGAAAATCAGCCCTACTAATGCTCGGTACCATCCGCTGAGATAAAAGCCAGCCTTTGGCTTTCAAATGGCTCCAGGTTGCACAAACCCTTCAAAGGGAGGCACCAGGAGGAACACCTCGCCCAGAGCATCGCCCCCGGGGCAGGGATGAGGGCTCAGAGCATCGACACATCCTCCTCTCAGCAGATGGTGATCCAGGACCAGACCTGCCAATTCCAGACCGAGACCAGTGTTAGTTTGCACATCCTGCATGGCTGGAGTGAAGCTTTCCATCCCTCCTGCAAAGCGAAGCTCGCTGAAAAGCCAGCAGACAGCCGGCAGCTGCTGTTTTGCCGACGGAAGGTGCACACGCAGGCGCTACAAAAAAAAAAATAAACAGATGCAACAAACCTCTCATGGAAAAAAAAAAAGAAAAGAAACAGCTCCACATTATACAGTGCTCATTCCAGCTCCAGAGCAGAGCGGGGCCAAATGTAATCAAGAGTCCTTAGAGCTCAGGGTCACAAGTGACAGCTTTTATTTACAGCGCGCAGCAGCCGTCCCAGCGCACATTAACTGCGGCACGGCCAAGGCTGGAGCACAGACTGTGGCTGACGCCGGCTCGTCCCTGCCTGAGCACACTGTGGGTGTCCGTGGGGCAACAACTAGCAGAAACCTCTTCTGGATACAGTGGTGCAGCCCCAGTGGGCACTGGGAATGCTTCCTCTGAAGGTAGTTGGGATCTGGCATCCACCACTTTGCACCACAGATGCCTGCTCAGGAAGGTGATCTCCTTCTCCAGCAGTAATTGAGCTTGCTTTGAGCAAGGAGGGTGCTGGTTTTCTCCCTCTCCTTGAGGGACAAGCCAGCAGCAATGCCACTACACCCCTCAGAGAAAGTGGAGAGAAGCCACCTTGCTTTGAACTCCGTCAGCAAAGTGCTTCTTTACAGTTGCATCTCACTGAAACCATCACCGCTGCCACTGCAAAGGAACTCATTAGCACCTCTCCCTAGGGAGAAGAGGTTCATCTTGTTTCTTTTATGTTCTTCTCCTTTCAGGCTCAGTTAGTACAAAAATCCCAACTTAACTTGCACAACCCTGCAAAGCTCAGGGCAGAACCTGAGCAGCGAGCTAAGGGGCAGCCCCACGGAGCCTGACTGTCATCAAGGAGGGGACATGCAGTGGGCTGACACGGCCCTTGATTTCTTGGCTCTGGCAAGTCACTCCTCCCGTTACTTAGGTGTTACAACAAGGCAGAAGTACCATTGGCTGTGCAGCTTTGATTCTTGTTGAGGCTTCTGTTATGTTCACAAAGTTAAAGCAAAAAGCAGCTTCTTCAGAAAAGTGGGATTCACACTTCTGAGTGATCATAGAATCATAGAATAGTTTGGGTTGGAAGGGACCTTAAAGATCATCGAGTCCCACCCCCCCTGCCATAGGCAGGGACACCTCCCACTAGACCAGGCTGCCCAGTGCCCTGTCCAGCCTAGTCTTGAACACCTCCAGAGATGGGGCATCCACAACCTCCCTGGGCAACCTGTTCCAGTATTTCACCCCCCTCACTGTAAAGAATTTCTTCAACCTGCTCTTTTCCAGGAGACTCTTCTCCCTGAAACGCTGGCATATGAACTTGGGAAAGCATGCACCATCTGCCCCAGCCAGATGCTCTGGAGCAGCCCTTCCCAGAGGAGATCTGCATGGAGACTCTCAGTCCCGCCACTTGCCCCCAAGCAGAGGGATTTGCTGAGACTCCCCCAAACCCCAGGGATGAAGAGGATGAAGATCTCACACCACAGCTCTACCTTGGAACAGCCCTGGCCACATGCATGGCTGATGAGAGGGATGGACACACCAGCAATGCCCTGGCTGAATTAGGAAGGTTGGTATGTTCCCCGGGGAGCTAAAGATACTCCCTAATAAAACCAATTTTCAAAGGAAGAACAGCCAAAGGACTCAGCATCTCCAAAGCTAGAAGCCAACATGTGGCATTGTGACACTTTTTTGTTTAATACTGCAATTATCTTGATTTCCATACTATCAGCAGTTTATTTTCCAAATATATTTAGACCAACATCCTTCTTTGTTTAAGAGATGATGATAAACACAATGCCAGCAGTTCTCCCTGACATAAAACAGTAGGAGGGAAAAAACCTAGGGGGCCATTAGGAATTGTAACGCCAGATTAATTTTAAATGGATTTCTATTCATTTACATTTGCTCAGGCCTGCATAATCCATTAGCCATAGCTTTGTGTGTATCTAACAGTTTTGACATCCTTGAAAACAAGCAGCTGATCCTAGAGCCCACTGGGACCAGTGGAGGAGGAGAGACTGGGACTGTGAGAGGAGGTGGAGAGTGGCTGGGGATGCACAGGGGCTGCCACCCAAGGAGGCTCTGCCCCATCTCAGGGTTCTTTGCAGAGACCAGATGGCACCAAGGGGAGAGGAGACAGTACTAAAAACAATATGAACCAAGCAGCATCATCCCTGCCACGTCCCCACCATATCCCCATGCTCCCAGCAGCTCAATCCCAGACAGACAAGGTCATGCGTGCACAGAAGCACAGCTGACACACACCCTGGCCTTGGGGAGGTACCCATGGTCTCTGCCACCAGCAAGGCTTAAAAACCACCACAAACCCTATTGAGAAAGCCAAATAAAGTGAAAGAATGCCCTACAATGGCTCAGCACCACCTCTTGCACCACTCCACAGCAAACACAGCCAGCAACCACCCTCCCTCCCCAAATACAACTTACAGCTTGTTTGAGCCAGAAAACCCCGTGCCAAAGTCTGGGATTATGGAGTAAAGGAGACACACTGTGACAGTTTTGTTATTAGACAGAAAATTAAAAGCAAATTATGCAGCAGAAGCCTCCAGCATTATCTGCATCGAGATGCAAACGGCGAGAGGGGCACAATTACACAGTGGCTGCAAACAGGATTATCTTAATGGGAACGGAGATGGAAATAGTTTTTTGATTGTACATGTCCCTCACACCTAAAAGTTATGAGTTCCTTACAAAGATGATGAGTTTTAGGGCATACACATGATCTTCCCCACTGTATAATCTGCCCATTTCAAAACGATGTAGCTCTATTACAGAGGTAAATTAACTCTAATTTGATTGCTCCTCCACAGCAGCTCTAATCAATAAGTCACAGGATTTTATGACTGCCCTTGGTATCAGTCACTACAATCAGTAATGCAACGCTTTTCATTTTGAGAACACCTGAAATACTGTGTAATTACCTTTGGATGAAATTATGGACTCCCATTTACCAACTCCACCAAGCTGCTGCTGCTGCAACCTGCGGTGTCGCTCTGCACCTACAAGTCTATTTGCAGGAAAGAACATTGCTTTCTTTCTAAAGGCTTTCTGAGCCATCCCTCATCTCTTCCACTTGTCACTGTACCAGCAAGTTATTACACACATACAAAAGGCACCCATCTCCCAGAAATTCTCTAAGAAAGAGCGAGATCTGAGATGCTGCTGAGAAAAGGTGGTCAGGAAGATACAACACTGGTGCATGGCATCACCACCAGCTCGTCACAGCACCCACCCATCACCCCTGCGGTGCCAAAACAGAACCAAAAGTCATTGCACAGTGACATGGCACAGCCAGTGCCACACAGCAGGGCAGGAGGAACACAGCCCACCCCAGGGATGCCCACGGCAGCACTGCAGCCCCCCTTCTCCAAGAGCTGCTTGGACCACAGTGCCCCTAGGCAGCCTCCCCTGGCCCCAGCTCTCCAGCAAGGGATCGCTGGAGAAGGGGAAGCACAGCCAAGAAAAGGCTTTGAGGGCTCCAGCCAGCACTAAGACATTCCCACCTGGCAAAGGATGCCCTAACTCCACCAGGGAACTACAGGAATGAGCTGTATCCCCTTCTGCCCTGCATTACACCCCTCTGTTGAGCAGGTTCCTGCTGTCCTTGCTGGAACTGCACAGCCCAGATGTGCTGCCCTTGGGGCTGCCCCAGCACTAGGATGTTTCCATCACAACAGTTACTCTCTGAGAGCTCGGAGCCCCATCAGCATGATGCCAACCCTCCACACCTGAGGGAGAAGGGCCACCCTGGCACTTCACCCCCACCCCAGCACCCCAATGCTGTGCTCTGGAGAACTTTCCAGGGAATTTCCATTTGTGTCAGCTTTAGTTTTGTTTGTTTCTTTGTTTTTTAAACTCTTAAAAACACTAAAAGTGACTTAGGGAAATATTTTCACAGGGCAGATGCTCAGGCCTCAGCAGTTGTTCTTACATGAACCATCCCCAGCACCTGGAGCAGAAGATGCACTCCCCCATCCTTAACAAGGCAGTAATGAAGAGGCCACTGGCATCAGATGATTGCTCAGCCCTGAGGCAACCCCGAGGTGCCCCAGTTGGAGCCAGCACGGGTCAGGCTGACAAGGTCTAAGCAATGTTTTGTTACTCCCCCGCAAAAGCCATCGATCACTTGCTGAGCCCTGCGGGCAGTGGCCAAGAAGCCACCCCCAGGGACAAAGGAGCCTCCCAGTCACTTACCCTGAAGTCGATTCCAACCGTGGAAATGAAGCTGCCAGCAAGGAAAGCACCATCTTTGAAACGGACCAACAAACAGGTTTTGCCAACCCCTGAGTCACCCACCAGCATCACCTGAGAGGGGAGAAGAGAGAGGAGCATTAGACAGAGATTCAGGAAGGAGTCCCCACCACAGCTGTTACCTGTCTCCACCAGAGAAGTCCCAGCCCAAAAGCAGGCAGCAGGTCCTGTTCTCTAGCAGAAGAAAGCACATCCACAAGCAATGTTCTCAGATAGAGAGGAGGGCGGAGGAGAGAAGGGGAGGGATGCACAGAGGGATTATTCTCCACACTGCACCACACATGTCCCTTGAGACACCTTTCCCTGATCTGTACTTAACAGAAACACCCAGCCACATAACACTCCAAGTCCCACCACATGCTGAGAGGGGAGCTCTGCCAATGTGGAGGCTTCAAGAGGATCTCTAACCACGAACAGCAGTTTTAGGGGTTCACTCTTCCCTCTGCAAAGAGACTTCTTTGGCAAGGACCCACACTGCCTTCTCAGTCCTTAGCAGATGCCAAGGAACAAGGTCCCAGTACTGCTTGCCTCAGTTTCCCCACCTATCAGCATCTCCATGTGCAGATGGGGTGGGCATCCACTCTGCCATGAAGAACCTCAGCAGAGCTGAAACTGCTCCTGAACACACTCCACAAACACTGTGCTCCAAGCTCAAGCTCTCCTGAGCCCTCCTGACACAGGAAGGCCACCAACCCCGCTCCCATCAGCAGGGGACAACAGCTTCTCACCATCGAAATATCATGGACTATGCAGCTGAGGTACATCAGTGACTTGTGCTCCAGCACCAGTCTGCAGGGCTTCAAGCTGGCATGGCTGAGCTCCCAAAAGCACTGCTATCAGCCTTCTGCAAGCCAGCAGCCCATGACCAAATTAAAATAGTTTTAAGGCAGGCTCTGCCCTGGGTCACACTGAACCCAGGCAGAAGCCATCAGAAGAGCAAACGCCACCATCACTCTGCAGCTCAGCTTCTTGAGAGGCAGAAGTAGTCTCAACTGCACTTTGGGGCAGGGAGGCCAGGATCAGGCTGAGTGAGATGCTTCATCACCCAAATGGTGGGTGTAAAGCCCCACATTGGGTGTCCTGCAGGAGAGACCCTCACAGCCACACACCAAGCTCTGGTTAAACAGAGTCAAGGGACCCAGTGAGCCCACAAGTGTGTCTATGCAAAGCCAAGGGATGAGAGGGAAAAAGAAGTCATTCTTAGAACAAAATTATTGTATTTATTTTCTTATACTTTCCAGACCTCTGTTCTAGAGCTGGGAAATCCTTAAAGGCAGCTTCTCCTTGCCCAGCACCATTGATGCTTCACACAGGGCACACAGCAGCTCCAAGGGCCAGGTTCATGCCAGGGGCTCAGTGATCCAGCCCTGTGCCCAGGACTCACATTTGACCAATGCCTCTGGCAGAGCTCAGGAATCTCAGGAGATGGGCAAGGGAAAGAAAAAGTTTAATAAACCAGGTTTTCAGTGAATATGGAACAATTTATCTCTACTACTGGTTTAAAACCAGCCAGATTTAGTAGAGGTTTTGGCTACCTGGCACATTTGGACTTATCTGAGACCTCATTCAGCTCATCCCCGTGCCAAGGGGACAACCTCTTGGGAAAGCTCCAGCATGGGCAGTGAAAGGCCAGCTCAGGGAGTCACGGGCCAGTGTGAAGAGAGAGACAGCTCCATTTTTGGGAAGCTTTTGAACCATTATTGCAGGCTCATCAGCACCAACCACCTACCAAAGCAACCACATTCACTTCTTGAACACCCTTCACCTCCTACTGCGTGGAGGTGAAAAACATGATGGCCACGCTGAGTGTCACAGGCACCAAGCTCTCCGACAGCATGTGCCCAGGTTGGATTTGCCACAGCAAACACTGTCATCTCCAAGCTTAATCACCCCGTGCTTGGATGTTGGAAACGCAGTCAGATGGGTCGCGCTGAACTGCAGCTTCAGCCAAAATCGCTCAGCGAGCTCCAAAAGCGTGATGGAGAAGGGGTGGGGGGGAATACAAATAGGTTTGATCTGTGACTCGCTCGCCAGCATCTGAAGCGGCGAGAAGCCATCTGAGCCCTCAGAAGAACGCAAAAACCCGAGACGTTTCAACAGCAGCCGAAGCAGATTTGATGCTCCTCAGGCAACAGTCACCCCCTTTCCAATCGCTTTGGGGGTTATAACGTTTTTAAGGAGGAACCAGAAGGTCACAACCACTCAACCCGGCAGAAAGCCTTCTACCATCACTTGCAAAAGTTCCGCAGAAGCAGCCAACGCTACCGAGGGCTCCGCAGGGGCAGCTCCCTGCCCTTCCACCCACAGCGGCCCCGGGAGCTCGTACCCGCCGCCGAAGACCCAAAGCGGGCGGCGGCAGCGGGATACCGGGGCTGAAAGGGAGGGATGCCGGGTCTGGAGAGGATGGATGTTCTCCCGCTCCCGACACCCAGCAACTTCTCCCGCACCGGCGCTCCGCGCTCCTCCCCGCACCCCCCCCTCCCCATTCCCGGTCTTCGCACCTTGAAGGCGAGGTCGTAGAACTCTCCGCTGCTGCTGAGCGAGGGTCTCCCGGCCGCCGCTCCGCCGTTGCGGGGCAGCTCAGGGGCAGACGCGGAGCCCCGTGGGGTGGCGGCGACGGCACGGCCGGAGCTCTGGGCGGCGGGGGGCAGCGCGGCGGAGGGCGCGGCACCGCCGCCCTT
>VZTY01001526.1:66914-80490 GCA_013400935.1 Turnix velox
GGCCCGGCCCCGCCGCCAATGGCAGTGCCGCGGGGGCGGCGGCGGAGGCTGGACCCGCTCCTCTCCGCGTCCTTTCGGCTCCGCCCCGGCCCGCACCCGCGGTAAGTGGAGGGGAGGGGCGGGCTCCAGCACACGCAAGGGAGAGGGGTCTCTGAAGGTGCTCTCTCACACCCACGGGGATATTTGCACCTCCACGCCGTGCTCGCCCCTCACTGGATTTGGGTACAGGTTTGGGGTCTGTCCCCCAGAAGTTGGCTACCTCCCTTTTATCAGGTTTTGCCCCACGGGTGGGGGAGTCACTGGAGGTAGACAGCGCCCGTCTGCTGCCGACAGCATGCCTGCGGGATCCCATTGCCCGTGGGGTGAAGGGAGCGGGGGCTGTGGGGGCGGCAGGCTGGAGTTTTTATCAAGTGAGAAGCCCAGGTTGTCCCCAGTCTGCCCCAGCAACTGGTTTCAGCGAGCGGCGCTTGGCATCTTTCTTCCTGACTGCGAATGAAGTGTCACCCGAGGCGCTCGCGGGTCTCTCGACTGAAATAAATGTCTTTAGCTGTGTGACAGATTTCCAGCGGCGCGGCCGCGTCCTGGCTGGAAAAGAAGGCTGGAGCAGTCACATCGAAGCAGGAGCGGGAAATAAATGGCTCTGGTGAGAAGCCAGGCAGGCACACAATGAAGATGCTGATAAGTCACAGGGCTTGTACAAGAGGGAGGTGACAGCCAGCACGGCGGGGTTCAGGCAGCCCAGCAGAGCCAGGGCCAGCACCAGAGCTCAGGTGCCAGCCACGGTGACACTGAGGTGCCAATGATGGAGCTCAGGTGCCAGCCATGATGACACTGAGGGGTGGCTCTCTCTGCGGGCACAGACAAGCTTTTCCCTTTGTTGCCCTGAGAGCATTTAAATCTCTGGTTAATCCCTGTTCAATGCCCTAAAGCAATCCAGAAGTGGGCAGCGGAGTTCTGGTGGCTTTGGCTACAAATAAATGTAACAAGCTGGTCAGGAGTTCTTGTGCATGGTTCCTGGGCGAGATGCCCTTTCTCCCACTCCAAGCTTTGGGCATGGCTATGGCCATCATGGGCTCCCAGGAGTGCCAAGGAGCTAGATCTGCGTTTGCAGCTTCTTGAACACTGCCAAGGCCAGAGGAAAAGCTTATTCCCCTCCTCCCCCACACACACTCCCCTTCATATGCTCTTCGTCCTGACACTCTGGTCAGGAGATGAAAGACCTGACTTGTCAGAGCAGACTCAATGCCAGGGTTTTGCACAATAATCTGATTTTCCAGGACAGCTGCAGTCAATAGAGGTCAAGGCCTCAGAGACAAGTGTGATGCTAGAGCTATCTGAGGGTCCTTACGGCTTTTAACTAGTCCCTGTGCAGCGACAAAGCCAGGTGGAGCTTTTCCCTTGAGCTACCTGCCTGGAGGAAGAGGTTACACATCCCCAGCTCTCCCCCCTGTAGGCTGCTGACACATGGGGACTTTTCCCCTCTTTCAGCCCAATCGATGATGATGGAAATCTCCATCAACATCCTCGTGCTCAGGAGCAAACAAAACCAGCTGCTTATCGCCGCCACATCAGGGCAACGCCGGAGGAGGATGGGCCCTTATCATGGGCAGCAGAGGGGAAGCGTGCCTCGTTAATTCTGCCCTCATCAAAGGTTGTGTGCTCCAGCAACTGCAGCACTGCTACACCCTGCTGCTCCCGGCCACCAAACTCAGCCCCATGTAGTGCCAGAGCTCAGAGCTCCTTGTCCATGGGCACCACGGGGAGAAGCATCTTCAGCAAGTTTCTCTCATTTAGAAAACGTGTGTGCAGAGACACAGTCTGCTCGGCAATCACAGTCACGCCTGGAGATGTTGCTCCTCATATAGTTACAGGAACTAATCAGATAACTGCAGCTGAACTAAGGGGGATATGTTTGCTAAAAATAGATTAATGGAACAACAGACGCCTGGAGATACGGCGTGCCTTGAGGAAGCAGGACTGCGGTATCTGGCAGGGCTCTGAGCAGGACTGGCCGTGATGGTGGCTATCTGTAACTCTCATACATCTGCCTATAAGTAGATTTATTTTTAAAGGTAGAAAATCAGCCTATTACCATGGGAGCTGTCAACCCAAGAGGTCTGGTGAATTGCAGCATATCAATGCAAGCACCAAGAGACATTTCACCAGCCAGCTCCTTCTGCCTGTGCCAATGGCCAAGCAGCAGCCCAAGGCTTGGCTGGTGGATGGCACCAATCCTTGGCTTGGCCATCCCTGCCTGGGGAAAGATCTCAGTGCAGGGCTGGAAACATGGAGAGCCCGCCTGAGTGTGGGCATCAGGCTCTGGCCAGCTGGTCTGCACAAACACCGTGCTCTGGGATTTTAATTTAGCTGTTTTCTCCATCGTGGACATTTGCAGGCTTCTCTGTGTGCCAGCAGTTGCCTGCTGTGCTCAGAGACAAATGGGATGGGTAGTTCCATTGCTGGCTTTGCCCCAGCTACTCCTCACTGCTCATCCCCTGTGCAGGGACACCCTCCTTGTCCTGGCCAGGCTCTGGCAATGCCTCTCTTGGTATCCCTGGAGTGTGCCAAGCCTGCTGCCCTCCTGCTCTCAGCTTTCATCACAGCTCCAACACAGCAGGGTTGTCTCCTCAGCAAGCCGGCTGCAAGGATGAGCTTTTCCCATCAGAGACAATGTCAGCTGTACAAGTGTTGGAAGATACTCATCTCCTTTGCCTGATGGCTGCAGGAAAACTAGTGCAGGCTCTTTCCATGTGGCTGGCTGGGCTCAGCTTGCCCTGCTGTCACCTATTGCCAAGGTTCAGGGGACTTTTCCCCTCGCTGCCTGTAAACCTGCCAGCACTTCCCACTCTGTGTTCTGCTGCGGGCTGTTTGCCCAGGACACACACACTGCTCTCACTCCAAAATCCTAGCGAAGCTGTGGAGAAAGGGCCTGAAGGCAGTGGCCACCACCTGGATGGGAGGCGCGAGAGGGCAAACGGGGACAAAGTGACACTGAACAGATGGGACTGACACATCACCTGGGCAGAACACAGAGAGCTCGGTGTCACGTTACACATGAGCAAACATCCCCGATGTCCACCGGAGATGTCAACCAGAGGAACCAGCTCTGCTTCAGCGAGCATCCATCCCCATCGGGGTTAGGGACCGGGCGGGAGGTGCGGGGGGTGGCGGGAGCAGGCACCGGGCACGGGACACGTGCGGGGAGTGGATCCCAGTCCCCTGCCACGCTGGGTGGGCCAAGGCTTTCTCTCTGCCACCTTGGAAAGGGCCCGGCCCACGCAGCGCTGAGCAGGCACTTCCCTCCCGCGCCACTCATTGTTCTTCCCTCCCCATTGCTCACTTACCTTTGAGCACTTCAATCTCGTTGCCTTTGTCAATGTCACTGCCTTTTAATTGAAATTCCTCAGACATCTCCTCATCAGCGCAGCCCATCAGTTATTTTTTGTGTGGGAAGTGATTGTTTTCCTTTTGCAGCTGTGAAAGTTAAAATTCCAGCGTTTTGCTGGGAGGCTGCTTTTGTCTCTTCCCTTTCTTGCATCGACAAGTCTTAACATTGCAACCCTCCTTCTTTTGTCTGGTTATTTCATTTCTCTTTTCTTCCATATCAGGCTCCTCGGCTTCTCTGATCCCTCCTGAAGGGCATGTTCCACCTGTGGCTCCCTCCAGCCTTTCATCAGCATCTTTTTCTCCTTGCAAAGCACCCGGGAGGTTGGGAGAGCCCAGCCTGTTACAGAGTCTTTGAGTTTTTGGCCTTTTATTTCTTTGCTAGGTCAGTCCTGCTGACTGTGCTGTGCCACGGACCCAGCAGGTCTGCCTGACCCAGCGATGCTGGAGGGCTCTGCATTCCCTGCACTGCTGTGAGATCCCAAGAGTTTCGGGGGCTAGGAGGGTGCAGCCCACCTCAAGGGAGGACAGCGATGGCACATCACAAACCAGACTGGCTCCTTAATGCATTGCTAAATTTTCTGCTTTTGGAGCAAATTATGGTGATAGCAGCAAACCCTGAGGGATGTTATAAACCATGGAGCTGGTTAGATACTGTTAGCACAGACCTTGTCTCAACACATGGAGGAACCGTTACACCTGTCAAACTGCCCCCATTAACTCCTTCTCACTCTCCAGAAGACAAAATCAGGACAAAGTCAAGCATCTTTCCCAGCATCCTGCAACCTTTGGCAGTGTTCAAGAGGGAGGCTTTCACCAGCCACAAAAGCACCACCCAAAACACTTCCAAGACAGCATTTCTAGAGGTGGTAGGAGGATGGGATGAGATCTCTGCTCCCACTGCAGAGCTGGTGGTCTGAGCATTTTGGTGTAACCATCTGGCTGCCCTGGGCTCAAGCTGGCAAATGAGATTTTGGGCACAGCTTCCCCCTCTTCCCTGCTCCCTGCTGTTAGCCACGGCACTGGGAGGTGGCAGGAGTAGCTGGGGCTGAGGAGAGCACAGTGTGGCTCCTGACTGTAAAATAAAATAAACTCCAGCAAACACCCTTTTCCCCTGAATGACTTTGCTCTCTCTGGGTCAGCATTCCACATCCCAGCCAGTTGTGTGCCAGGACACAGGCTCTGCCTGGCACCTCCTCTGGCCCTGGCATCTATTCTGGCCCTGGGTTTTCTCCACAGACATCCCCAGGGAACCATGGTGCTGAACAGTGCCCCCACCATTCACTCCCGCATGCAAAAGGGTGATTGTGCCAGATCCTAATGAACCCACCCTGGTCTGTGGCCAGGAAATTAATTTTCCTTGTTCCAAGATTGAAAGGAGCCAAGGTTTCAGTGAGCAGAGGACTAAGTGCAGAAAAGTCCCCAGCTCCAGCAGTCACCCAGGAGAGCTTCCAAATCTGATGAAGGGTTGAATGTTCAAAGGGCCTTTGAAATGTGTCCTACTGAGATAAAGGGAGGGCCGAGCAACAAACACTCAGCCTCCTAGATATGAGATATTTTCAGGCTGTTTTGTAAATTTTAAATGCTTTTCAGACATGCTTCAGCAGCATCAAATATTTTAGAAACACAACATCTCTGCTTAAAACCATCCAAGATATTTTGTAGCCATAGACACACAGAGCCTGAAATAGGGAAGGGCTAGAGCATGGTTATGGTTTGAAAAGCAAGTGTTGAAGTGTCACAAGGTGTATCCATTATTCGTGTACACTCAGCCATTTCCTTCCCAGGTTGGTTCACACCAGTGAGATTATACCTGGGAGCACAATCCTAGCTGGTGACCTCTTCCTGTGGCACTGACTGTGGAGCCAATACAGCATAGCCCAAAGAGCAGAAAAAGCCCCACCAGATCATCCTCTTTGGATGATCCTCTTTGGAAATAAGAAGTTGGGCTCTGCAGAGAGAGTGACCCCAGCCAGCCCCAGCACTGGGATGCTTGCAGCACTCTGGGGCCCTGTAAAATAATAAGCAGCAGTAATGAGTGAGCATGGAGGCTTTTATGAGCAGCTCATAAAGCTGTTGCCCTAGAGGATCAGTCAACCACTGAGGGCTAGGATGGAAAGAAGATGCCACTGGAGCTCTTCTGCACCTTCACCTGCAACAGCATGAGCAAACACCTCACCAGACAGGGATCCTGCTCTGTGTACAGGAAAGGGAAAAAGCAAATCCACCCCTTAAAAAAGCCACAGAAGCTGGGGAACAGCAGGATCTCCCCACCCTGTTTGTGGTTATTGTGGAGCTGGCAGATGAAGAGCTGGGCTCCCGCTTGCCAGGGCAGATGCAGATCTGTGCCCAGGGCTTGTTCAGCCATTCATCAGAGCAAATTGGTGGCAGATCGCTGATTAGGCAGGGGCAGTACAGTGCCAGGTGGTATCTATCAGCCTAAAGATCAATAGCTTCTGTCTTTCTGCCCGTCCTCTGACACACCTGCATCGGCCTCTGAGCTGTCAGCAAGTGGCATTGCTCCAGGTAATTAGTAATCCAGGCGATGAAGATGCAGCTTAGTGTTTTATCGGTGTTTGTTAACCTTTTGGGAGGAAGGCAGAATATCTTCTCTTAAAAAAAAAACTTACTAACTTAGGGAATTACTTTTTTCTTCAAGACAACACTGAGTGAGCAGCATGGCCCAGCCCAGAGCCTGATGATTCCAGGCACCCTGTGCTCTGAAATGCTTCAACACATCCCCTCAAGCAGTCTCCTCTTGCTTCCCTTCTCTGCAATTTTACAATTTCCTGCACTGTTTAAAAGTGTTTCTTCATTACTGATGGAAACATCCTCTTCCCCAGTGAAGCCGAGGCATTGTCCTCACCCTGCAAACATTTTGTTTGCAAGTAATTTGCTTTGCATTAGCTGTCCTCCTGCCATCAGAGGGACTAATTGCAACTGACCAGCTGGGCACACATGGTAAAGCTCTGCTCTGCCCTGGGGAGTGTGAGGAGTGAGGCACAGCCACATACAACCAGCCACAGCCAAATCAAAGCCAAAAAACTGCTGGCAAGCAACTTTTCCAAGCTGGCTCCTCAAAAGCAGCTGTATTGTGGTGCCATAGTACCAATATTTCTGGGAACACTCTTGTTCCCAGCCAGTGGGCTGGCACCCTGGGCTTTACCAGGCTGGAGGGGGTAGAAGGAGCCTTAGGCTGTCTGAGAGGTTTTGAACACACACTGCCTCTGCTGAACCTCTTGCCAGCTGCCCTCTAGCTTCAGCTTCATCAGCGTGTTTGTTGCTCTCTGCTTTCTGGCTGCAAATGGTCACAGGGGTCCCTTTGCAGAGCAGTCGCACCCTCTCATCGGTGGCATCTCCAGTAGAGGCAGGACCACCACATCCCAAGCTTGGTAACATGCAGTGCTTCTCCTGGGCTCTCTGCAACAGCCTGGAAGCCTTCACCTTGTGCAAGACAGGGTGATGCCACAACAGTGTGTGAGGAGAGAGGATAAACAGCTTCCTGAAACCCCTTAGGTGGGGAAATGAGCAGCTCTGACTGCTCCCCGACTTTTTACCCAGTAAAAATCCAGAATGGCTTCAACTTGCCTCGGTGAAAGATGCCAACTCCAGTACTACAAAGCCTCCTGATGGTGCTGCGACATCAGCATTGCTATAGCAACGGGCCCAGAACAGCAGCAATTGGGGGGACCGTGCTGCAGCCAGGTGGGTACTGCAGCCCTCTCACTGCCTGTTGTCCTGAATGGTCACATCCCACGGTCAGCCCCAGTGCAGCAAAGATGGTCCCCTAGGGACCACCCACAGCACAGAGCAGCCCACCTCCCAGCTCCAGCAGCAAGAGCTCAGCAGCATCTTCCAGATGAATTCATTATTCTCTCCCTGCACTTTGGACTTTTCCATTTGACACAAGAAGTAAGAAACTGGGTCTGTTTTGTGCCTGGTACCAGCATTGATGTGCCTGCAGCCAGCAGAGGGGATTTCAGCACCATCTGCTCTAGGGTGATTAGGGTATTTGGTGGCCAAAGGTGACATAAAGCCAGTCCTGTGGCTGAAAACTCCCTGCTGTGCTGCCTGGCCACCTGGGCCCTGTCCCAAAGCTCATGTCCTTCTTGAGCAACAGCGTGTGGCACAGCCTGGGCATGCAGAGCACATGGTGTCATCTGAGTGCTACTGGCACATGGCAGGTCTCACAGAGCCAAGCAGGCTCCCAGGATTTGTTTCTGATTAACAAGTGTCCCAGGACAAACCCCTTCTCCATCCAGCCTCCAGTCACAGCAACCCTCAGACCTCACCTTTGCTGGCAAGTAGGGACCTGCATAGAGGAAAATCCCGGGCAGCTTCATATATCCCTGATGAGCACCATGCTCTTGGGGGAGCTGATGTTGAGGAGAAGTGAGTGGGAATGACCAGAGAGCACCCACAGCCAGCAACTAAAATTCTGAACCCCCAATAGGGGTGTCCCTCCCTCAACCAAAGATCCCTGAAAGCTGAAAAATACTATAATCATGAGGTTTTGTTCACTTTGAAAGGGTGTTTTATATTAAAAAAAAAAAGTATCAGAATTGCCACCAATTAGTTCCCAAGGAGAAAGTGTTGTCACTGACACAGCTCAGCTCTGTTTCACATTCACACTACATCAAATGGATGAAAATGATCAGTGTGAATAAATTCACTTCCTGAACCGAAGCTGGCCACAAAAAAATCATCCAGAAAAAAAACATCAGGGGCTTGTGCTGACTCAGCTCAGCCCCAAGCAGTCAAAAACCCTGCACTCAAAGACAACCACAAGTGTCATTGGAGAGCACAGACCCCAAGTACACCCCAGGGAACAGGGAGGTCCCTTTCCTGGGTGTCAGCATCCACCCTCCGTGGCTGTAGGCACTGCTGGGATGGCTGTATCCAGGCAGTTTCTCCTGCCTTGCCCACAGCATCCCGTGCCCAGTGTGCAGCTGGGAGATGTTCTGCAGGCAGATTGCTGCTTAATTCACCCAGCGCAGATGAAATCAGTTGTGAACGTGGCTGGAGACGGCTCTGCTCTTAATGGTTGAGTCAGGATGATTTCCCTGCTGGTCCATCACAGGTGGGTAGCCCTGACCATGTGGATTCTGGACCACTCTTGGTGCATGCACACAAATGCAGCGGGGAGGCCGAGGGCAGGAGCTGGGATCATCCTCACCCCCGGGGTGCTTGGTACTTGCTGGCTCCATTTACACCCCAGTTTAGGCCACATTCACTTTGTAGGGCTGCTCCATCCAGCTCTTTTCCCCGGATTCCACTCCGGAGGAGAGCGGGCAGCCGGTGCTAGAGGGCGCCAGGGGCCGCGGTGAGGGGGTGAATCCGCCCGGTCCGCTGAGTCCTTCTCCCTGGGGATGGGGCAGCCCCATCCCTACTCCCACCCCAGCTTTCTCCATCCCTCGACACGGTTGGTCTATGCCCCCGGTGCTGTTCTGCTGCTGCGGTGGAGGTTGGAGAGTTTCTGGTTCTGAGTGGTAATCATAGAATAATAGTTTGGGTTGGAAGGGACCACAAAGATCATTAAGTTCCAACTCCCCTGCCATAGGCAGGGACACCTCCCACTAGATCAGGCTGCTCAGTGTCTTGTCCAGCCTGGCCATAAACACCTCTAGAGAGGGGGCATCCACAGCCTTTCTGGGCAAGCTGTGATGGGCTACAGCTGGGAAAGGTTTGTACTGGGAGGCAGGGCGGGAGCCAAACCTGGGTGGAAGGTGATGGCTTTTGTGTGGGGACACTCTTCATGTATCCCCTTTGAAAGACAGGCTGTCACATCACAGAAGTGTGAGGGATCTGCAGAATGAGGGGTGCACAAAATACAGGTATAGAGCAACAGCCTGCAGGGAGGGGAACAGTTGTTTTCTCCCAGGAGAAGTGGAGGTCTTCACCTCCTCTGGGATACACTTATCCCAGGGTCAGTTCTCTCTCCCTGAACACCCACTGAAGGCAAGCAGGAGTACTTTTTAAACAGGGAAAATAACAGCAAACTGAGCACTGTGGCCATATGCCCTCCAAAGAGACTAAAGACTGTGGCTAAGGGGGCAGAAAGTTCAAGAGGGGTATTTTTTCCTGCCTTCTTCAAAGAATGCAGATGGTATGGTAGCCATGCACTGCTGGAGGCAGAAAGCTGGTCCTGGCCCAGCTATCTGAACTCCAAATCCAACTGCCAGATGCACAGAGCTCCACCTCCACCTGGGCAAAGAGGTGTCCCCACTACTGCTCACCCAGTGCCCCACGTGAAAAGTTGTCAGAGGATTCCTGGGCAAGAGAAAAAGCAGCAAGTACATGACTGCTGGAACAGTCCTCCCAGCATGGTCCTCTGCACTAGGACATGGAAGGTATGAGCAAAACAGACCTTTAATGCACAGAAATACAGCAAAGGAGAGGGGATACCACAGGGTCTGGCCATGTACAGTGGGATTTCAAAGCTGTTCATGTGCTACTGAAGTCATCTGCATTGATGTCTTTGTGACCTGTCTGGAGGGGCTTGGAAGCAGCAGCAACATTCTTGGTTGGCCACAGCTCTGTCACGTTTTGCTGACCACGGTGACTCTGACACTGCTGATGCTCTGGGTACATTCAGCCTGTGGGACTGGTGTAATAGGGAGAACTAACACCCCCTTAGTTGGGGGTTTAATCTTACTTCAAGTAAGCAGTGTTGAGAAAGTCTCCCTTTGCTTGCCAGTAGGAGGAAGCAGAAGAATCCCTTCCCCACTAGAAGCCATTCCCAGCCTCGCAGTGAGCAGCAGCCTCCCAGCTCCAGAGTACATTTTCTACTTCCATATTTTTCTGCAGTTCACGTTTTAAAATCTGTCTCAAGACCTTCCTCCAAGATCAAAAACTGTGATTTGATGTGAACAAATTATCCCCTTCCAGTTGTACCACGATTTGCTGTCTACTTTCCCACTCAATTATTTCCTTGTTCGCTGCCCTCGTTACATTTTGGCAGCCCCAGCTTTTGGGGCAAAGCCCTCAGCTTCATTACATCTGCTGGATTGCATTAGTGATCTAATCTGCTTATTACAGTCCATGCACAGGATATTTTCTCCTTGCCATTATCTGAATAAATATGGGCATCGGTACAGAAAAAAGGAGGAAAAAAAATAAACAACCAAAAAGCAATTCCAATTTACAACTGAAGAACCGGAAATAAATACATCATAGTCACGTGAGGAAGTAGTAACCACCGAGCTATTTTGGGCACAATACATCATTCAGGAGACTATGTTGTCTTTCAGGCAGATTTCAAGTCCAAAAGGCACAAAATGTTTTCAGAAAGTAAGTTCACACATACATTAAGTACCATGCCAAGGAGTGAAATTGGATGCTGTTGGTTTGTCTTATTGAAGGTTTATAACAGCGTTTGGATGAGCAAAGCCTGAGCCACAACTGGCATAAACTGATGTCACCCCTTTGGTTCCACTGGGACCTAAAACCACACAGGACTTTTGTTGGATCAGGATTATCCCAAATCAAGCACACATTGATTAGAGCTGGGAGGGGGTGAGCAGCTCTGGAAGTGTAGGGCAGGCCACCCAGTTGGCACTGAGTCTGTCCCTTTTACCCTAAAGAATCCTACCTGCCTGAAATCACAAGAGGCTTTGAAAAATCCTACACAATTAAAAAGCACTGTCAACTTTGACTAACCATCTTCTTCTTCACTGAGCTTTCAAAGGTTAAGTTGTGACTGAGGTGGAGGGAGCTCAGAAATAATGAGCTGTTTTCTCTGGGGCACAGGAAAGATGTTTCTGCTTTACCTGCTTGCAGGAGCTGGGGCATGCAGGACCACAGCAGCCAGCACATGGTCCATGGTGAAAACCCATGACTTAGCCCCAAAATGAGTGTGCACACAAGATAACCCCAACCAGGGTGTTTTGCACTGACAAAGAGGCAAGTTTTAGGCAAGATCAACCAGAAAGAGAGGCAAAAGTTCCCCCCGCTGCCCTCCTCACCCCCTGGTCTATTCTCAGCAGAGGATCAGTGTGGGTAGCAGGCTCTGAGGCTCCTGTCCTTCATCTGGTACCACCCTAAACAATTGTTCTGGCTCCCTGCTGTGCGCACTCTTTGGATGCCTGTGGACTGCTAGCATGTCTCTCTCCCACCCCTTTTTGTTGTGGTTTCTCCCTTGATAGCTGCCAGGCAGATTTCCTGAGCCTGCCAGCTGAAGGGCCCCACCAGCACAATGCCTGCTGCAGCACAGCAGGATGGCAGCTTCCCAGCATGCCCACCATCAGAGCAATGGGGAGCACTGGGGAACACACAGGGGAGTGGCAAAAATAGGCAGAGGTAGGGGTTGCAGCTCTGAAGGGTATCAGGAGCTCTGGACTGAAGGCAGCCCTGCGTGAGCTGCTCTCAACAAGAACAAAAGGCCTCTCACCCTGGTATTGGGGCAGCTGTTTGGGAGGTGCAACCTCTGTACAGGTGGGAGACTCACCTGTATGGAGGTACCTTCCTGAGGTTTTTATAAAAAACCTGTGCCACAGGAGTCATGACTGAACAGACCATGGCTTGAGTTTTGCACATGGACAGACCCAGGAACTCCCGGGGACACTCATGTGCTTGACACCAAAGCTCAGCTGGAGCAACTCACTGCACTGAGCCTAACTGTTGCATTAGAGTATTTTAAAGGGTGTGAGTGGGTGTTAGAATTAATTTAACTGGATAAACCAAGAGCGAGATGCTCTTGTTCTCATGCAGGTAAAACCCTCTGGAAAGTTTTATCCAAATCAGAAAATCTCAGAAAATGCCTTTGGTTGGCACTTCAGCTACTGTCCCCTGCTGAACCCCTGTCTCTGGTGGATGTGCAGGATTTACTGCTTTGTCTTCAGGTCCTGGCCTCCCAAATGTCCCTTCCTGGGCCACTGGCTGCAGGGAAGCATCGGGGACTCTGCACCCATCCACTGCTTCCCCCCATTTCTCCTCCATCTTTGTGGGGGTCATGGAGCCTCCAGACTGGTACCAGGCAGTCACACAACCTCTCACACAACTAGCCACAAACTCTCCCTTTGCTATTTTCCTGGTGAGAAATCCCCACTTGGCTGGACAGGAACCACCAGCTGTGGTTTTCAGAACAAGTGAATTAATATGGAACAAGTTGCATGTTTTATTTCAGCTTCCTTGTATCCTCCCCTGGGCTGATGGCTGGCACCGTGTTCCCCCATGTTTCTCTACACACCATCACAAAATAATATGAAACATGAACAAATTAGGGTCTCTGTAAAATTATCAGCTCTCCCACCTTCTTCTCCACTGCGTTTGGGGGAGGTGTTCTCTGTAAGGACAGAATTATGATTCCTTTGTCTGCATAGATGCTTTACTGCAGTTACATTCTTCACTTCAAAGAAGAATCAGTTCAGATCCCTGAGGAGCCATCAGATCCCCGAGGACCATGACAGATGACATGATAGACAGTGCTCTGGACTGGTGCAGGGTGCAAGTGGCATCAAAGCCCAGTGACTTTGCTATGATTCACACTAAAATAAATGCACTGAAATGTACACTCTTTATATCTCTGCAAGTTACCTGAATTACTCCTCTGCTGCAGCTGTGGAGCAGGCATCATACCCTGCAACACTGCCTGGGATCAGCAGGCTTGGAGCAGCCTCAGGAATGGCCACAAGCATCGGGAACTGAGCTCCTGAACCCTTTGGGGAGCTGAGGGCAATTGCTCCCCTCTGCTCATTGCAGGGGAAGGCCTCCTCCATCCTTTAGAGCCATCAATGCACCAGAAAACTCCGTGCAGCATACGCTTTCTGAGATGGTCTCACAGGGGCATCCATTGCCCACAGGGAAGCCCCTGCCCCCTGGACTCCTTTGCTCCCGGGATCCCCCTGCACCCCAGCAGCTCCCCCGCTCCTGTGATCTTCCTGCCCCCCGGGACACATCTGCCTCGGGATTCCCCTGCTCCCGGGATCCCTCTGTTCTTGGGATTCCCGGGCCCAGGACCCTCCAGTTCTCCAGGGACGACCTTACCCCCGGGAACTCCTGGAACTCTTCCTATCCCGGGATCTCCCAGCTCCCTAGGAATGCTCCTGCCTCTCGGGATTCCTCTGCTCCCAGGATGTCCCTGTTCCCGGGACCCCCCCGCCCTTGGGACCCTCTGCCCCACTACAGCCGGGCAGAGAACAGGGTCCGAAGGCCGGTCCGGCCCAGGAGCGGAGCCGGGAGCCCGGCGGAGTTC
>VZTY01001526.1:80761-161874 GCA_013400935.1 Turnix velox
CGGCCGGCCGGGAGAGCGGCGGGTCGGGGCCATGCCATGCCCGTAGGGGAGAGATGCCTTTTGGAAATGGAGACACTGGATCACAGCGCAAACATGGCGTCCCCGCGGCGCGGCTGCCCCTCTCGGGCTGGTGCTTGCTCTGCTCCCTGCTGTGCGGGGGCTTGGCGGCGGCCCGGGCGCCCCAGAACACTTTCTGCCAGCCCTGCGCCTCCGAATGTACCTGCACCGGCCCCGCCTGCCTCGTCAACTGCTCAGCCCGCGAGATGGAGCGCCCGGGGACCGGCATCCCTCCCTCCGCCACGGCGCTGTGAGTACCGCGGGGCGCGGCGGGGACGGGACGGGCTGTGCCGTGGGCGAGCGCTGGCAGCTGGGCTGCCCCTTGGTTTAATGAGTCCGTTTTTTGTTTCCTTGAGCGTCGTTGCGCCGTGGTGGAGAGAGATGGGACGAGTGACAGCGGGGACAAAGACGGAGAGACGTCGCGGAAAGTTTGCCGTGGGCCTGCGGGGGCTGACACGGGCAGGAGCGGCCCCGGGAAGGGAAAGGGACAGGAGTTTCAGTGGGTGAAGTGTACGGGCCCAGTGCTGCTGGGGCTCGCAGGGTTTGGCTAGCACGGCGGGGCTGTTGGCCCCCCAAAAGTTCTGACCGTCGGGATGCGCTTGGCTCCGCACCGGGAACAGCTTTTCCAGGGATTTGTCCCAAAACGGATCATCTTGTAATCTTGCCTCGTGTCTTGCCGAGAGTTGGCCACGCTCGGGGCACACTGGATACACTGGTGTGCGAGATCCGAGACATCCCGGGTAGGATGGTTCCTACAGGTACTTACAGGAGAGCTTCGTTGGGGCTGTTGTGCCAAGGAGTTGTGTGCCATAGGGTTTAATTTCCGTCATTCTGGGGGAAATCATGGGAGAATGATGTCAGGAAATAAGCAGTTGGACACGGGTTTAACACTGTTCTGATAACATCAAATCCAACAGATTCAGAAAGTCAGATAGTTCAAATGAAAGGGGGTTTTTTGTGTGAAAGTGCCAGGATGGGATGACAGTTGTGTTTGTGTCCAGATACTGATTTTAGAGTTTTGGGAAAATGACTCAGAAAGGTATGTCTCTTGGAGGTGTGTTAGACTAGTCCATATGCTCAGTCACTTAAACGAAGTTAATGTTTGTTGCCAAAAAAACATTGTGGGGGAAAGTGTTTTTGTTTGGTTGTGGGTTTTTTTTAATGTTTTTGAACCTAAATTTATTTCCCTGGGGAACAATTTTCCTGCTCTTGAGGAGACAGAAGCATGGAGTAATTCATATAGGTGAGATGACGTGGAGCCTGACACAGTAGAAAAACCTAATTTCTACTGGTATTTCAATATGTTAAGGGTCTGGTTTTTTATCTGGATACTCTTAATTAGCTCTCTGCTTTTTGGTGTCAGTACAACCTAAGAGTTACTGCAGAAGTTTCAAAGGACCACACTAAACATTAGATTAAAGGTTGGCAAGAAATACCCAACTCCAGGAATATGCGCATGTCTGTAAATCAGGTGCTTTCCAACTGTTTTCTTCCAAGATATGTTTAAATTTTTCCAAGCATTGTTTGCTGCAGAAAGTCCCTAACTGGGAAGGACGGATTTTTGTTAATGGGTTTCTGATGTTGCATTATCTGATGTTGTCAATTAGACACAGGGATCTACAGCTCTGGAGAGCTCTGGATGAGCTGTTGCGACAGAGTCAGAACGTGCCAGTGCTTTGCTGGTCGCTTGTAGAGCAGCCTTCTGAAGACTGTGATGATTAGTCCTTCATTTTGGCTTTTTAAGGATTTGGGGTTATTGCAGTGTGTTTCTGCGATTATTAACTTTGGTAGTAAGTGTTTCCAAGTGTTTATATTATTGTTGTTCAGAGGCGTTGAGTTGTAAAAGCTTCCAGAACATTTTGGATTAGATGGCGTTAGGTGATGACAAATTGGAGTTGGACATAAAGCTCTTGCAGGTCAACAAAACGAAGTACCCAAAATGTGGGAAGGGGAAATCTACTAAAGCCAGTGGAGTGAAAAGGCGGGATAGTGTTCCTGTAATCTCCTTCTGATGTCAGTGGAGAAATGTTTGTTTACAGCACTGCTGAGAGCAGTGCAGTGAGGGGAAGAACTCTGCTCTGTTGAGGGATGATTGTGTTTGGAAAATTCAGGCTGCAGGAGTCATCACTGTCAGCCAGCAGATCATCTTGTGTCACTGCTCAGCTGAAAAAGTGTGTGCTGGTAGTGTTCTGATGACTGCTCTAAGATATGCTGAAGTGGCCTGCCATGGCACCAGGATTTCCTTGGGGGAGAAGTTTACTGCTCTGCTTGACCTCCCAGTGGTAGGAAAGAAGGCACATGTAGTTGTGTTGTCATTGTCACCATGAAAGATTTCCAGATTAATTTCTTTTGGGATGAGAGGGACACCGGCTCACAACACCGTGAAGTTTTCATTTCATGTTGCATTTATTTAACGCTGACAGATAAAGTAAATAACGCTTTAATGATTGCTGTCTGTTGTCTCGTTAGAGAAGTTCTTTTAATACCTCAAAAAAACTTTTAAAAATTAATATCATACAAAAAACAGCCCTGATGAAGGCCAGGTTCAGAAAATTACTAGTGCTAAAGGGCTAGGATCTGGTGTTATGGACATAGCAGCTTTGAAGAAAATACATGCCAGCTTCAGCAGCGCCGTTACTAGGCGTACAGAAGAAATGCCCCATCCAAAGAATCACTAANAATTACTAGTGCTAAAGGGCTAGGATCTGGTGTTATGGACGTAGCAGCAGCTTTGAAGAAAATACATGCCAGCTTCAGCAGCGCCGTTACTAGGCGTACAGAAGAAATGCCCCATCCAAAGAATCACTAAGGAAATAAGCTCGGCTGCTTGCAGACACTACATACCTAGCTGGAAGCAGTCTCTAGGCAGACCGAATGGGAATATTGGCCCCCCTCCCATCACCAGAGTCGGGTTCTTGAAGTGTAACGCAGAGTCTGGCTGGAATCAAGAGCAAAGTCTGCTTTTCCAAATAATCTGCAGCGAGCGACTTAAAAAAAAAACCCTGTTCTTCAAGAGCAGCACGATTTGAGTGGCAGCATTTGCACTTCTAAGTTTCTTCGTCTGAGGAACGATCTGATCTGATCTCTTTTCAAGTGCTCTGCTTTCAGGGCTACCGGATTTTGTTCTTGTTTGCTTTGAGACTTTGCTGTTCCCTGATCTGCTATCGCTTCTTTCATTCCTTAACTGAAAATAAAGATTCTTCTGACTTCCCCTTGCAAATTGACTGTTTCTGACACATCTTCAGTATCGTGGCAATTTTGAAGTAGAGATTGGAATCTTTGTTTAAAAGCCTAGAGTTAAACTCCCTGATTTCATCATGGACATGAAATACTGATTGTGGATGGGTGGAAGGAGAACTGAAATCAGAGGAGCTCTGCTATCACCACACTCCTGTAGAAGCTCTGTAGGTTTGGGTGTCACAACTTTAATCTAAAACCCAGTGAGGATTTTTTGTGGATTTGGCAGTGAGCCCTGAGGTTGCAGTGCTGAGCCAGTGACTTCACCTAAGCAAACCTGCTTAAAATAGTCAGATTTTATAATTCAGGAACCTACAGTCTGTGATATTTTGAATTTTGAGAGTAGATTTTCATATTATGTGATGCAGTAGAAGTCTTTTCAGTGCTTGATGTCTTCAAAGGTGTCATTGGGGAGGAGGGAAAAATGCAATTAAAACTAAAAACCATCAAGCAGTGTCTGTACAGTAGTATCCAGAGCACAAATGTAAAATAGCTTTACTCCATTTCCTAGGAAAAAAAATTGAAGCCAGACTGGAATGTCATTTTTACAAGAAGCCATATCCCCAGAAAAAACAAGGCTGCATTTCTCTTTTGTAAGACTAAAAAGCGGGAGGGGGAGGAAGGCCCAAATGAGGTGCTAGATAAATATTTTGCAAATGAAAGCCATTCATCCTATGGAAGGGACCAATCACATAAGTAAAGTGTAATTATAGTGTAAGCACTGAACAAGGAGGCAATTCTTCATGATTCTGTCAGAGCAGGGTGATCTGTGGTGTTATTGGAATGCCCCCACAGTGCCATTATGGCAGTGACATGAACAGAAGTTCTGGGTTGTTTGTTGTGCTCCTTCCTAAAAAATCAGAGAAATTTGACTGCTGTTCTCATCAGTGAGAAACTTCCCCTTTTAAAAATTAAAACTTGGTGGTGTTTAAAAATGTCCTAACACAAATGCCCTACTAGGTAAGAAAAGGTATCTCAGAGGGGTGCTGTTTGAAGACGTTCCTGCTCCTTGGCAAATTTGCAATGAAATAATCCTGATCAGCATCATGGAGTCTCACTTCTTTGATGCTAGTCCATCATTTAAAGGTTTTGAGATTTGCAATTTGGTTCCGACCAACCTTGGTAGTGGCAGAAAGCCACCTAATGGCTGCACATCTCACAGCCACACTGGGCAGAGTGAAGTCCTGTTGTCTGAATGCCCACTTCTGACCCTCTACTCCTGACCATGACTCTGCTCTACCTCAGCTTTTGGGGTTCTCTGACAGCTTGTTTGTTTTTTACCAGGTACTAATTTCATTCATTTTTTCCCCCTGTATTTCACTCGTGGCATATTTTTGCCTGTGGCTTTTTTCCCTGTTGGAGTGAAAGTATAGTCCCGATCCTGTTGTTCTGCTATCAGGCCCCTGCTGGGTCTCTCTCGTATTTCCCCCAGCTGCTTTCATTCTGCTTTCACAGAGAGGGGATTTTAAAAAAGGAAAATCACTCAAAGAGAAGGTTGTTTCTTAGTGCTTCTCCCCCTGTTTGCCATTTAGTGGGATTCCTCGTTTTATCTCCACATGCCGTGGTTTCCACGCTGTGGTTTCCATATTGCGTTTCTGCGTCATCCTCACCAGCTTTGCTGTCCTTTGATTGATTGTTGCAGTTCAGCTTGATTTTGTACCATCCTGTCTCTTACTTGCTCCATATGTTCCTAAACATTTCTCTGACTTGTAATAAGAAGGGGATTGGGAGGGAAGAATCACAGAATGTCAGGGACTAGAAGGGATCTCAAGAGATCATCTTGTTCAGTCCCCCTGCTGGAGCAGGAGCACCCAGAGCAGGTCACACAGGAAGGTGTCCACATGGGGTTTGAACGTCTCCAAAGAAGGAGACCTTCTCTAGGCAGCCTGTTCCAGTGTTCTGCCAACCTCACTGTGAAAAAGTTTTTTCTGTGGAACCTTCTATGTTGCAGTTTGCACCCATTACCCCTTGTTCTGTCAAAGGATGTCACTGAGAATAGCCTGGCTCCATCCTCCTGACACTGGACCTCTCAGTAGTGAAAACATGATTTCCACTGGGAGGGTGGAAGGCAGTAGGGCTGCACAGAGAGAGGTGGTGGCTTTTACTATGAGGAGAGTTGCAAAAGGCAAACCCCATGTGATTGCAGCCATTCTCATTTTTTGAAAGGGTAATAATCACAAGCAAGAGAATCAACAACATGCGAGCTGATCGTTAGTAGCAGTTGCAGTACATTACAGAAATCAAGATTAGTAAAAAGATTCTGTCCTCACTTTGTAGCTCCTCCCTTTCCCTTAAAAGACTGCACACATTTTGATGATGTGTTGCCACTGGATTTAAACAGAGATAATAGAAACAAAGCATGACATTAATCAGTTGGCTGTTTCTGCCAGTCTAACAGTAAAATAGTTCCCCTCAGGTTAGGAATGAGCACATCTCCTTGGCTTCCTGGCATCAGGCCTGGTAAAAACTTGAGTAAGCTGAGATTGGAGACAAATTTTCAGATGTGGCACAGAGACTTGTGTAATTATGTTTAATCCAGCTTAATTTTTCATTTAATTAGCAAGCCATGTTAAGATAGTGTGATATGCTGGCTTGCTAACAGTACTTGATGGAAAGAAAACACAGTATTCACTTTGTGGGAATGAATGTGGCCAGCAGGTCAAAGAAGGTGATTTTGCCCCTCTGCTCGGCTCTGGTGAGACCACAGCTGGAGTTACTGTGTCCAGTTCTGGAGCCCTCAACATAAGAAGGACATCGAGCTGTTCGAGTGGGTCTAGAAAAGGGCCACAAAGATGATGAGGGGGCTGGAGCACCTCGCTTCTGAGGACAGGCTGAAGGAGTTGGGGTTGTTCAGCCTGGAGAAGGCTCAGAGGGCACCTCATAGTAGCTTCTCAGTACCTGAAGGGGGCTATAGAAAGGCTGGGGTAGAACTTTTTAATAGGGTCCAGGGTGGCAGGACTAGGAGTAATGGATGCAAATTGGAAGAGGGTAGATTTAGGCTGGATAGAAGAGTGAGGGTAGTGAGACACTGGAACAGATTGCCCAGAGGGGTTGTGGATGCCCCCGCCTGGAGGTGTTTAAGGCCAGGCTGGGTGAGGGGGGGCGGTGTCCCTGCCGATGGCAAGGGAGTTGGAATTAGATGATCTTTAAGGTCCCTTCCTACCAAAACCATTCTATGATTCTGTGATTCTATGAATCTCCCACCTCTGACATGTTTCAGCCATGATGCATGTGTGTTCACTGTGTGACCTTGCTTCCCCTCCAGCCTGGAGTCCTGGGGCTGCCTGCTGACAGCACAGGGTTGAGAGGTGATGGGACTCTTTGCATGTCTGGGGAAGTTGTGAGGTCTATTCGCTGGCCTGAAACTCAGGTTTCCACAGTGGGGTTTGGAGCTATAGCTGGAGCCCATTTCCCCCTCCTTGGGCAGACATGGCTAATGGTACTTGCCGATCCCCAGCGATGGCCTCTTCACAGCTCCATTGCAACATCCCCTGGCAGAACCTCAGCCCTGGCTCCTGTAGGATCCAGGCTGCTCTGGACTCCTCTAACGAGCAGGAGGATTAATGCAGGTCCATAAGCCAAAAAGCCAAAAAGTCCCTGAGCTTTGGGCAGCAAAGCTTCTCCTTCCCCTGCCTGATTCCTCTGGGATTCTATAGACCCCTTTCTCTGAGCCATCAGGGCACAGTGGTCCTACTGGGAATGGGTTAAATGCGTTCTGCTACAGCAAATGCTTCTTGGTCAGGGAGAGGTGGGAGTGGCTCTCTAAAAAGAGGATCCAGGGTGTGGGTTGAGTCCTCCTGAGGGAGGAACCCGAGGAACAGCTAAGCCTGGGAAAGCAGAGCCCAGACCGATTGAGTTGGCCAAAGTTGTTAGTTTCTCTCTCAAAGCCACGCCTCGAGAAGGGGGTGGAGTGAGGCCGGCCTGGAGCCTTTTTTTGGTTTTGGGTTTTGTTTTTGGTGAGGTTGGTGAAAGGATGCGAGTCCAGTCCCATCAGGGACTACGTGTCAAAGCTGTGGGTGACTCTCACTGTGCTGCAGACAGACCCACAGTGGTTAGCTGGCAAGTAAACAGTCAAGGACATGCATCCCTTCACTGTGCTGCAGCAGTGTGAGCACACAAGTCCTAACAGCTGAATGAAACCCACGATCCCTCCTTTTAGTGTGTTTATTTTTGCAAGGCAACCTCGGATTGCTTGAAAGAGCACTACAGAAGTGGCTATTTTTGTACCTCAGTGCTCATCTGCTTGCCTCACAGCTGGGCTGGTTGTGTTTAAGGGGTGGAATACAGCTCAGCCTTTCCAAGCCTGGCTCAGAAAATAGATGTTTCAGCTCCTGTCTCCAACACCAGTGCTCCCTTATGCCATGTTTCCAGCAGTAGGACATGGGTGCTGGACTGTGCACAGGGGAGGACTTTCAGCTCTCCAGTGTCCGTGTGCTGTTGGTGATGCTGTCAGTAGAGCTGTCAGTAGATGCTGTCAGTAGAGCTCAATGTCAGGAGAGATGGCCACACAAGCATTAACAGGCAGGGGAAGCACATGGCTTCTTGCCAGTGTCTGTGTGCAGCCCCTGGACACCCCAGCATCTTGCTGCAGTGGGGATGGGCACACTGTCAGTACGGGAATGTTCATGGGTTTCACCTCATGGGTTGCTTCTGTGCTCTTGCTTAATGGTTTTCACATGCAGAGGCTGCTGAGCTGTGTGTGAGCAGAGAGAACCATCTGAGCCACTCTTCAGCTGGTGCCAGGCGGTCTGCGGGGTGATAAGGATAATAATCATGGGCCCCATCCTGCGACGCGTGCTCCGAGCACAGTGTGTGTGCTGTTTCCTCTCCTGGGGCTTAGAGAGCTGTGGGAGCAGTTGGAAACCACAATGAAATGCTCAGTAGAGTCTCTGAAAGAAGTGTTGCAGCCACATTCCCTCTACTAAGAACACTTTTTTTACTGCCTCAGGCATCTCTGTTAAAGCTTTCTTCTTCAGAAAGAGGAGTGGGACAGGCAGGGTTTTTGGGAAGTGTCTTGCCTTGTCACCCACAGATTCTTGCACAGGAGAAGACCTTGTGAAAGGGCCTGTGCTCTGCTAGGGTCTGTGCAGACATTGTTTGCTGCCTGGAGCATGGAGCTGGCCCTCGGCAGAGAGTTGTGTTTCACCCCTCCCCAGATGAAAAAGATTGGAAAGCCTTCTGGAAAGACTGAGTTTTCAGAAGGAGGAATTTGGATATGGAAAGAGCAGTCAGCTGGCACCTTTAGTATTTTCTGTTGCTCTAACACCTCTGGGATCTCATAGCTTAGGCACAGTGCAGACACAGCAAAGAGACAGCTCTTAACCCGAACCTGCAGATGGTCCAAACAGTCCTAAAAAAGCATAAGCATAAGCTTGGAATATGGTGTTGAGGTGTTAGCAGAGCAGAGCTGCTGCCATTCTGGTCTTGTAGACAATTCCAGCAGACCATATAGTGATTCCTCAACTGATTTGTGTCATGAAACAATCCTTGCACTTCTCATTTCCTAAAATCAAACAAAGCATTCAATCTGAAATACAATGCAAGGTGATTCCCTGGGAAAAGAGCTTCCACTGGAAAGCAGCTTGGCTCCCAACCAATCCTTGGTAAAGCAATTGCAGAGGGCAGCTCATTATTGCTACCTGGGTGATTTTCTAGAAGGGTACTGTTAGATAAGCAACAGGTTGGTGAAGCATTTAGTCAGAATCCCATCTCAGTTACTCACCACTACATGGTGAGGAAAAGGTTCCCCGTCTTCCTGGATAGAGGAGACAACTGCAAGTAGAAAGCCACTATATGAACAGAGTGATGTTGGCCAGGGATTCATAAGTAATGAATTAAATCTGTGCAGATCAAAGGTTTCTATCAGCGTGTGGGGACATTTTTTTTACTCCTATGGAGGAAAAAGATGCAGTGGCTGGCTTTACAAGCTGAGCTCTGCCTAGATTTGCAGACCCTGATTGCATGGATTGCATTTGTATCAGAAGTCTCAAACAAATCGGTGTACACAAAGCTTAGGTGGTAAGACAAAAGCGTGAAGGGACCAAGGGTTAGAGTGTGTTAATCTTTCAGTTGCATTAAGGAAATTGATTGTAGCTATTTCATGTGGTGGCTTGGGTTCATGACTTGGTGGTAAGTAATGGCTTTACTTAAGAAAAGTAGAAAAGAATACTGATGCCCTTTTGAGCTGTAAAGCTGTTGTAGGGCATAGCACATCTTGAAGCTGAAACTGTCTGGGTGGTACTGGAGGCTCTGCAAGTCTTACACAGCACAATTCCCAAGGTTTAATTTAGGGAGAAGACACACCCCATTTATTGGAGGGAGTGCCAGGAGCATCACTGGTTCTCTATTCTGTTTCATACAATATGAAATAACTTCAGGAATCCAACAGCCAAACCCTTAGCTCTGAGACCATTGGCTCTCTCTGCTACCCCGCTGTCACTCATTGCATCCAGCAATTACCCATTTCTTGAAAAGCTTTCTGCCTTTCCAGTGTTTGCAGGGGATTAAATGTCAGGGTAACAATGTCACTGGCCTTGGACAAATTAGTTTCTGATTACACACACTGATTGCATCTGATACAGCCACCAGTTTGAACTGCATTACCTTATGCTGAGTGTGGTGGCCTGCGTTATGCAGCTACTCAGGCTGAAGTATTGCTCTCTGGCAGACTTTAGAATTTACTAAAGTGTTAATTACACCTAATCATCAGATCTCTGAAACAAGCCAGCAAAACCCGCTGCTGCATTCTGTTTTCCTGCAGATTAACTGAGACATGTCCAAGCCTGTAGCTGGATTCCATAGTTTCAGGGAGAACTGGGAGAGGAGACTATGTTTGGAAATTAATCCCTAACACCCCTACTCCCAAAGAACATAGAACTTCTCCTGAAGTCTGTTCCCTCTCTAGCTGCTTGAGAAAGTCATTGGAGAATTCTAGATCTTCTGAGGATGTGCAGCCCTATGCCATACCCTATCCTCTTGCAGGTGATGGGGTTGATCAGCAACCTGGAGCAACGTTTTCTCCCTGTGCATGTTGACTGCAGCTCTGTTCATTCCCATGATGAAGGAAGGTGGCAGCAGAGGCAACATTGTGTTTTATTTGCTTTCCGTGCAGTTCCTGGAAGCTGTTAAGTTCTGCAGCAACCGTGGAGGCTGTGAGCAGTGTGGTTAAAGCCAGGATTTGCTTCCCCCTCTGTCTTTCTCACCTCCACAATGAGGGAACCGAAGTGCATACCTTAGTTTGGGAAAGAAGCCGAGCTACTGGGGGCAGTGTTGTCTCACAGCTGGGAACATGAAGGAAAAGCAAGACTTGGTTTTGTTTTCAGCTCCCACCGACCCTGGTTATGTGGGCTGAGCTGCCATCGATTCGTCTGCCCTCAGTCTCTCCCCCGTCTGAGCCACGGGGCTGGTGCTTCCTTGCCTCACGGGAGTACTGTAGTGGTTATTTATGGGAATTAAATGCTTATGGAGGGTTTAAGTGCTTGGCTGCTGGATAAATGCCCTGGGTTTCTAATTCCTCCTTGCTTGGTGCTGTGCCATCCTTGTGAGAAAGTAGCAGAACATTATCCTATAGCAGCTCGCTGCACTTGGGTCATAGCAACCCCATGAGCACTACAAGGAAGACTGGTGGAAAAGGACCTGGGAATGTTTGCCAAGAGCTGTCTGAGTAGGACCCCACTCTGCCCAGGTGGCCAAGGTGGCCAACAGCATCCCTGCCTGGTATCAGCAAGTGTGGCTAGTGGAATTGGGGCAGTGATTGCCCCCTTATACTTGGCACTGGTGAGTCCTCACTTTGAGTACTGTATCTGGTTTTGGACCCCTCACCTCAAGAAAGATGGTGCTGGAATGTGTTCTGAAGTGGAGAATAAAGCTGTTAAGGAGTCTATAGCATAAGTTTTAGGAGGTTATTTAGACCAAAGGAACCTGAGGGGAGACCACCTCACTCTCTACAAGAAAGGCTTTTCTCCCACGTAACAAGTGATAAGACAAGAGGAAATGGTCTCAGGTTTTGCGGGGGAGTATTAGGAAAAAATTATTCACAAAAAGGATTATTAAGCATTGGAACAGGCTGCACAGGGAAATGGTTGTATAACCATCCCTGGAGGTATTTAAAAGACAGGTACATGTGGTAGTGAAGGTTTAGTAATGGTTTTGGCACTGTTAAGTTAATGGTTGGAGCTGATGATCTTAAAGGTTCCTTCCAACCCAGACAATTGTGTGATTCTGTGTTCTGCTGTCCCCCTGCCCTCCTGGGGACTGCAGGGCATCAGGCAGTCAGTAGCTCTTGGCTGTAGTGCATGCTGCAGGATTCCTGCTGTTAGCACTTTGGTTAATGGTGGCTGATTAGGGGAAGAGGAGGCTGGCCCTTTCCTCCTCCTCAGAGGGTACATTTCGGTATTCTGACTGGGAGTTTGAGGATATCTTGATCATCTGCCTAATCAAACTCAGTGCAGGGCATGAAGAGCCACGTCTCTGCTGCACTGCTGCCACCACAGCCTGGAACATGGCCTTCCAGAGGGAGGGATTCTGTCTTTCACAATACAAAACACATTTCAGCAGCAGCATTTTTTTTTTCTTTATTGAATCTAGAGCAAAAAAGCCTGCAGCAGGAGCTTGAACCTTCTCCTTCTGGCTGCAGCTTAAGTTTTACACTTGTTTCTTACAACTTCTTGGAGTGTTAATTCTTGCTGGCTCACAGGCTGTGTGGTACTAGTGAAGCCGTGGTTGGTGTGGGGTCTGTGGGGAAGACTACAGTCACTGTGGTGTGAATAGCAGAGGATCATCACAGCAGCAAGTGTTTGTCTCTGGTGCTCTCAGGTTTCTATTACTGAGTTAAAGAGCATGGCACATTTGCTTTATAGAATTGTAGAATGGTTTGGGTTGGAAGGAACCTTAAAGATCACCTAGTTCCAGCCCCCTTGCCGTGGGCAGGGACACCTTCCATTAGACCAGGTTGCTCAGTGCCTCATCCTGCCTGGCCTTAGACACTTCCAGTGAGGAGGCATCCACAATCTCTCTGGACAACCTGTTCCAGTGTCTCACCACCCTCACAGTAAAGAACTTCTTTCTTATTTTCAGCCTGAATCTCCCCTCTTCCAATCTGCATCCATTACTCCTAGTCCTGCCATCCTGTACCCTGTTAAAAAGACCTACCCCATCCTTTCTGTTGACCCCCTTCAGGTATTGATATTCTACTATGGTTGTTTTACCCTGTTTCTTCACAGACCACAGAGAGATAAGATTCTTGCTGATGTACTATCAGGTCCAGATTTCTGCAGAGGAATGTTTTAATCCTTCCCACCCTTTCAGATACACCATGTTGTGCTTGAAGGGCTGATGTTAAATCCCACTTGGCCATCAGGATGTGGAGGTCTTGAAATCTCCTGGTGCTTGTACTGCAAGGGCAGGCTTCTGAGTCTTAGGATACTGGGTATCTATGTATTCCAGGTCTCCATACACAGTTTTAGCTGGTGTCTCCCTGCCCCAAGTGTGTGCTGTGAGGGTTCTTGTGTTGAACAGTGCAAACAGAATGCTGTTGTGCTTGCAGGGGTGGCTCAGCACCACTAATTGATGAAACCCAGGCAGGGCTATGTAAACTCAAGAGCCATTTACTCATGTATATGCCAGTGACTTGGGTGACAGACTGTGGTGGTAATTGGCTTTCAGCAGATGTCCATGAAATTGTACAGTCTTTCTTCTCCTAGTGTGAGGAAATTCTGTGTTTTTAATGTTGGACAGAACTTTTCACTCCTGATGATGGAACAGAGCTTTCAGGCTTCTTGACTACTGATAGTCCTTGGATAGGAAGAAGAAGCTGGGGAATAAATTCCTGACATATCACAGCATCTGGTGCCTTTTTATTTGTAAAGGTACCAGAAAGCTCAATTCAAAATGTAATTTTAGCTGTATCTCTGTTGTATGGTACCATGGTATGTGTGGGTTTGCAGAAAAGACCCAAAACTATGGGGACTGGTTTTTATATGTGCAGGACTTTGTAATGCTGGGTGCTGTGCACTAGCATTCTGCATAACAGACCTTATCCTTAGGATCTTGCAGTAAAAATAGACAGAGCAAGGGAAAAAGGAAGTGTTCCTGTTTTTCATCTGGGTAAGGCTGTAAAAGCTTCATGCTCATAGAGAGCAAGGGAGTTGCCTGAGTTCATACACGGAGTTTGTGTCCAAGCCCAGCACTGACCCCTCCCAGTCTTCTGAGGGGCGGCTGAATGTGATAACACATGGGCTTGCATGTGCACATGGGGTCAGTCTGACATGAAGATCTTACAATGCAAGATGAATCACTGGGGGTGTCACAGAATCTACCTGCCACTGGTCTGAAGGATCTTCAGACTGGTAGAGCTGCATTCATTGTCTCAACCAAAGGTAGCACAGTATGGCTTAGATATGGTTCATTTTGGAGTAGGATCAGCAGCATCTGGTTGTGGCATCCTTTCACTGCCTTGTAAAGGGCAGTCCTTATTCCTGATAAATCACAGAGGTCCTGCCTCTACAGGCCTGTGTTGAGACCAATCCTCCATGGTCACCTCCTGGAAATAGAATTCATTTATGTAAATTTGGTGTGACGAGAGGAACACTATTTCATCATGAATTTGTGCCAGGGCTCTGGATTAATCATTACTGCACTTAATGGGTTTTAACTCAGAGCTAGAACTGTCCTCATCACCTGACGGCTCTGCAAGCAAAACCAAAATGAGGTATCAGATTTTGGCACGACTTCACTACCCGGAACTGGGTTTTCTGCAAGGCATGAGGGAATGGAGAGCAATGGTTAATAGGTAGGATGGAGTTAATAATTCACTGAATTCCTTAGCTACAAACTCTCTCCTCAGTAGTTTTCTATTTTTCTGGTGCATTGCTGGAAAGGAAATCTGGGTATGTGAAGCAAAACCATATTTAACAAGACACAGTAGCCATGGTATGTGTAGCTTTTCTGGCCTTTTGCTGAGGGTGGAGCTCCCCTGTGGCAGGAGATGCTTGAGTGATCTGATAGAGCTGAGCAGTGCTGGGAAATTTGATAAATCTGCACCTTTCACTTTGGATGCCTGGCCCAGAGACTCAAAAAGGAAGCGCCTGGCCTTTCACCTTCCTGAAATCCAAGGCAAAGATCTGTATTTTTCTTGAATTAATCTATGGCACCACCAACAACTCAGACAGGAGTGAGAAAACTTATCTTAATTAACAAAATGGCAAGGATGCGATTACTTACAAGAGTCCAGCCCTGCCAGCCAAAACATGAGTCAGCTACCTCTCATAAATCTGATTAAAAATAAAACAAAAAAGCCAAATGTTGCTGCCTTCTGGATTTTGAGGCAGAAGTCCCATGTAGGAAACATTTGGAGCCAAAATTAAGAAAACCAGTGCCTGCTTCTTGGGCCCACTTCTGTCTCTGCTGCCAGTTAAGGGTACAAATGGAGAAGAGCCTGGCTAAGTCAGGAGAGGTCCTGTGGCTCTTTGCTGAGGACTGAAGATGAGCTTAGGGGAGAGTCCCCTTCCTCCTTTAACTTCTGCAGTAGTGACCTGTAGCTCTTTGTGTTTTTCCTTCTGCCATTTTGCCTTACCCCCACCACATCAGATGTAGTTGCCCTTTGTCTGGGAAGAAGTCATACTTGCACATTGTTTTTGCTCACTGAGTCACAGAATGTGGCAGCTTGTCCCTCCATCTCTGCAGTCACAGAGCTGAACCCCTGAACCCTGAACCCCTGCTCTGCACACATCCAGCTCACTGTTTATCACTCAGCTGTTGCTCTGCTGCTCTGTTTAGTTCTCTTGTCTGCAATGACAAGCAGATGGAGCAAAAAAAATCCAAATGAGAATGAAAAATAACTCAGTTGGTGTTAGTCATGCTGTAGAATGTGTTAGCAGTTTAACAATGGCCTTAAACACCTAGTGGGATCCAATTTAAACTCATAAAAGTGAGGAAGTCTGGACTTGGAACCTGTTCTTCTACCTGTATAAGCAACCATGTGTAGTAGCTATGGAACAAGCTGGATAGGAAGGCACTGGGATTTTAAGAAAACCCATTAAACTATTGTTACTTGTTTCCAAGGGTTTCATTTTGTTGCTCCTTGTCTTTCACACAGCAGGAAATTTTAAAAAAAGTACCAAACACACCACACACCTCAGATTATGTTGAATGTAGGAGCTGTGACTCCAGGTAGCTTCACAAAAATGCTGTAATATTTGATGATTCTGAATATAACGTAAGTAGATGAAATCCATGCTCAGGTGCCTGAGAGCAAGAGGTGCCTTTGATACATGGGAAGGCTGGTTGCCTTTCTGTATTTACAGCCCTGAGTGTGTGCAAATAGTGGTTATCCCTCTTGTAGTGTGTTGCAGTGTGTTCTCTTCCCTCTTCATTTCTGATGTAAAACTGAGTGTGATCCCTCTGTCTTAGAAAGCTTCCAAGAAGGAGCTGGAGAGGTGATTCCCTTATGTAGGCCCCAAAAACCTCAGAAGCTCGTGTCACCCTTCACTCTCCCTGAGTTCCTCCTTCCTAGGAGTCTCAGCCGCCCAGTGAGGAGCAAGGAGAGAGCTTTGTGAATGTCCTGCTGCATCCCTGAGTGGCCAGCCCTGCTGTGGTTCCCTTCCTCTGTGTGTGTTTGTGTGTGTGTGTGTGTGTGTGCACATGTGCTGACAGGGAGGGCTCTGCAGTAAGAGGTATTTGCCAGACATGGCAGGCAGCTCTTGGAGTTTTCTTGGCAGGAGAGTGTGGAAAATGTTGGAAAGACGGAGCAAAGGCAGTCAGTCTGTAGCTCCGTCTGCTTCAAGATCAGACAGAGCTGGGGAGTGCATGACTGGGGAGCTCTGCATCACATCCTCTCCCCCTGCCCCTATGAAATCCCTCTTCATTCACTGCTGTACTTGCAATTCCTACATGCTCCTATTTTTTTCAATTTGAGGTAAACAGGAGCTCTTTGACAACCTTCCGAGGGCCAAGCTGGGACAGACAAGCCACTTATTGGGAAAAACCTTGGGGTGTTTGTGTTCCTGAACCCACAGACTAACACAATTTGCCACGTCTGAGCAGCTGTTTTATTGAGAGACAGAGGAGGATGCAGTCAGCTGATTGAATAGCCATGACTGGGCAGCAATCCCAGCATGACTTGGCCAAATAAGGGACTGGTTTTGTCTTTTAATGCATGACCTGAGGCCTTTTCTGATCACAGGTGCCAGGGCTGTGGTTTCCCCTTCTGCTGGAAAGCAGCTTCCCAGCAGCTCTGTCCTCCCAGCCACGCACAAGGTGCCTGGCAATCTGTTGGGGCAGTGCAACCCTGGGCTGAGGGGAGGCAGCACAGCCCTCTGCTACTGCTAAAGAGAAGAACCTCAGGGACTTACCATTGTCCCAGAGGTTTGGGCTTAGTCTTGTCTTCAGAAAGCAGCATCTCTCCTCTAACACATTAGCAGAAAGCAGACCATGGATTTGAGTCTGATCACTCTACACCAGCAATGTGAGGGAGTCAGTTCTTGCTCCGTGGCATCCTTTTCCTAGTGCACTGACAATTCTTTCCATCTTAAGCCCTGTTTTAGTGCTGGATTGAGCCCTCACAGACAGAGGCTGTGTTTCAGCTGTTGGTTACACAGTCCCTGTGCTCAGAGCATGCTTCAGAGAGTTAAGCTGGTAATGTCCTTTTGGATCCAAGAGGAAGAGGGGTGCTATGGAAACGTAACTTGTTATTATTATATGGGAATTAAATTTGTTATTTCGTTCTTCTGCCTCGGTTTGTGATTACACCACAGTGCAATTTTTAGCCTTGGCAAGGAGGTGATTTAGCATAAGACCAGAGATGCAGCTTAACTCAGCGTCTGCCATAAATCCTGAGAAATGATGATGCTGTCTGAGGCTCCATGTGCCTTGAGAAGCGGGCAAATGTTCTTTCTGCCAGCAGAGCTGATGTAAGGTCTGATTTATGACTGTGATACTTCTTGACATTGCTGTGGTGTCCAAAGATTACCAAGGGTGTTTACCGAAACCCTTCAGAGTTCTCCGTATGGAGCCTAAGGAGGGATCAGACTGAATTTACATGTCCTGCTGTGCCAAGCCTGCCCTTGGTCGCCTTCCAGTCCCTGTGGTATGTGGAGCAGGGGCTGTGGATGGTGCTAGCAGGGTGCAGAGCATGCTGGTGCCTGCTTTGCCTGCTCCACAGCCCCTCTGCTTGCTGGGGGACACTGTCCATAGCATTTTATTTGGCCTGGTGTCTATGCTCTTCTTTCCATTTTAAACAAAGCAAATTTACCAGTGTTTTATATTTATTGCTAACCCCCTCTTACACAACTGTTCTCATGTGTTTTTTTTTTTATCTTTAGCTTATGAGGAATAGGGTAGAGATTTTATATTTAATCATTAAATTGATAAATAGTCTGAGACAGTTGCCTGAACCTGAAGCAAAATATCAGCCCCCCCAAAGACTGTCAGTGCTGTCAGTGTTTGTCTCTGAGCAGTGCTGTGCCAGAGAGGGGACTCACTTCTGGGTCTCTGATTACTCAACAGAAAGTAAAACAACAACAACAAAATCAATCTGTTTATAGCTGAAGAAAAAAATTCTGTGAAGTGGAAAGGGTGTGATTTCCTTTTTGTATGTCATCTGTGCCTGCTCCAGTGACATCTGCCCTGTTGGATTTGTGAGGGTTCATTTCTCCTTTCTTGGCATGTGCTTTGACAACTGTGTGATGAGCAGTGGCTGTGGGCGTTAGACAGCAGTAAATGCCTGTAGTTCAGGTGAATTGTCAGAGGACCCATGCCTGGAAACTGTGGAGAAAAACTGAATTAAGGAAGATTTAAGCTGACTAATCCAAGAAAATATTTGTGAGACGAAGAATCAGCTCCTGGGGAAAAGCCTCTTTGCTGCGGCTGTTTAAATCTGGAATGGAGAAGAGACCTGATCTCCATTCCCTGCAGACCTTCTGCATTCAGCAGTGTGCTGAGTTGTTTTTGTGAGTGGGACAGGTTGGGAGCACTACAGGATGCTAAGCCTCTGTGTCAGACCCAGGATGTGCTTGCACTGGGAGGAGACAGTAATTTAACTGATTCTGCAGTTGGATGTGCTTGGGGAAAAAATGTTCCTTGCTTAACGTATGGGTCAGGGCAACCCCAAGCACAGATACAGGCTGTGTGGAGAGTGGCTTGAATGCAGCCCTGAAGAGAAGGATTTAGGGGTGTCAGTGGGCAAGAAACTCAAGAGCAGCCAGCAGTGTGCACTTGCAGTCCAGAAGGCCAACTGTATCCTGGGCTGCATCAAGAGAAGTGTGGCCAGCAGGTAAAGGGAGGTGGTCTTGCCCCTCAACTGGAGTACTTTGTCCAGTTCTGGAGTCCTCAACATAAGAAGGACGTTGAGCTGTTGGGAGTGGGTCCATAGGAGGACCATGAAGATGATGAGAGGGCTGGAGCACCTCCCTCCTGAGGACAGGCTGATGGAGTTGGGATTGTTCAGCCTGCAGAAGAGAAGGCTCAGAGGGAACCTCACAGTAGCTTCTCAGTACCTGAAGGGACATACACAAAGGCTGGAGTAGAACTTTTAATAGGGTCCAGGATGTCAGTACTAGGAGTAATGGATGCAAATTGGAAGAGGGTAGATTTAGGCTGTGTCTAAGAAAGAAATCCTTTACTGTGAGGGTGGTGAGACACTGGGACAGTTGCCCAGAGAGGTTGTGGATGACCCCTCAATCTCTGGAGGTGTTTAAGGCCAGGCTGGATGAAGTACTGAGCAGCCTGGTCTAGTGGGAGGTGTCCCTGCCCATGGGAGGGGGGTTGGAACTAGATGATCTTTAAGGTACCTTCCAACCCAAGCTATTCTATGATTCCTATGATACTATGAAAAAGAAAAGTATATCACATAGGCTGCCAGTGATGAGGTTCATCCTTGGGAACAGATCCAGCACAAACAGGTCTTTATTCTGAGGTCTTGACTGGGGCAGGAGTGTTTTTCAGGCCTTGTTCTGATCTTGCACGTGGGGGAAGGCTTAACCTTGGTTAGCTTAGCTGCAGCAGCCTTTGCCTGAGGTTTGTCACCAGCACTACAGCACTGGGTGTCTTGAGCAGATGCAGGAATCAAACTGTGGGTTGTCTCTGGGATGTCCTCTGCCTCTTCTACTGTTAAGATAGTGGGAAGGGGGGAGAAGCATCGTGAAAGCTATGGAGAGGAGATGCCTGCCAGAAAGAAGGAACAATGAGAGAAAAAAGGTGGCTGTAGTAAGAAGTAAAAATGCTGATTGTGAATCATCAACTGTCCATGACTTTCCAGCTGTAAATGTTGAATGGTCCAGTCTGTGTATTTGTGCTGGCAGTGAGTGATCTCTATAATAACAGCCATACCCTGTTTAGCTTTGCTACTATTTGGAGGATCTGTGCCAGAACTTATTGGAATCCCCCAGGCAGGCATTTAGAAGGTCTTTTAAAATTAGGGGGTGGTGGTGGGAGCTAAAACCCTTACTCAGTCTCCACAGAAATTGGCTTCGTTTTAAAAAAAAAAAAAAAGAATCACAGTAGGATGCTGAAGTGTGGTTAGATGTTTAATACGACAGCTTTTAATGCTATCAGGAAAGGAATACCTCCCACTAGTATTTGCAGGTATTAAATCATTAGAAAGATTAGCAGAGTTGCAAGGTCTTTTTTTTTTCCCTCTAGACAGTTTATTCCATATAATAATGTTTTTAGAAAAATGATTATCGACATTACTCTTGTGGGAGAAAGGAGCAGACACTAGCAATCCTCTCTTTAGCAGATCACTGACATGACCTGTAGTCTGAAGTGAATGAAATTATCCTTCTTGTGGTTCTCTCACTTGTGTCAGACCAAGTGTGTCTCCATTATGTGTTTAATTTGAGGAAGAGACATCCCTTTCCCAAAGCTGATGAAAGAAAGCAGCCTACAGAAACAGGCACCTCCTTGTAAACATGTGGGTGCAGCCACCCTTTTAAAACACCAGCTCTGTGGCCAGTGTGGTTGACATAACTGTCCTTTAGGAAGCTCACTGGGACCTCTGTGCCTCAGTCCGGCAGGCTATTGAATGTCCACTGTGATGTCCTCCTATTTCTCCCCAGAATGTGTTGCAGAAGATGCTCTACAAATAATGCATTCTTGACCTGAGATCTTTTGTGGCTTGTGTACCTTTATGGATAATGTATATGCCAGGACAGGGGATGATGTCTGACACTGAGCTGTGGAAGTCGTGAAGGATTGGGATATCTTTCCTGAAAGAGGCACAGAAATTCTCCCTCAGAAGCACACACCTTCTGCTTTCTTAGATGGTGGTGTCTTTTGAGCTCATCCTTAGCTTTCCCTCTCTGGGACTGCAGCATGAGGGCTTCTAGGCAGGAAGAGGCAGTTTGCTGAAGGTCTCATGATGTGTGGTGAAAGCAGGACAGAAGTTGAGTTACAGCCCAAGAGGGTAATGAGCCAGAGGTAAATTGTTCTTGTTGCTCTGGACATGTGGAGGTTAGTCTGTGTCAAGAGGGAGAGTTGAGCTGAGGGAAGCCATGCAGAAGCAGGTTATCTTGAGGTCAGCTTCATCTATTCAGGATGAGCTGATGACTTGACCAGAGCATTCCTCCAGAGCTCTTTCCAGGGATCTGTTCTTTCATCCTCATACATCTAGATCTGTTACACAGTGGATTTATCAGCCATTAGCATTTGGCAGAAGTGTGGACAGTTTTTTGTCCCAGGCAGATTGTGTTCAGGTTTTGGCTGACTCCTATCTGGAGCTTACATTTTCCAAGCAATAGGTAGAAACTTAGATGTGCAAGTCCTCTTTAACTCGTGAGATCCAAACCCTTCCTTTCTGTGGCCTCAGGCTTGTATCTTTCTACCTGTATGACAGCAAATGTGTCCATTGTGCTGTCTACACCCTTTGTATGTTGAGCTTTTAGAATCATAAAGTAGTTTGGGTTGGAAGGGACCTTAAAGATCATGGAATTCCAACCCCCCTGCCATAGGCAGGGACACCTCCCATTAGACCAGGTTGCTCAGTGTCTTGTCCAGCTGGGCCCTAAAAACCTTCAGGGATTGGGGCATCCACAACCTCTCTGGGCAACCTGTTCCAGTGTTTCACCACCCTCACCTTGAAGAACTTCTTTCTTATATCTAGCCTGAATCTACCTTCTTCCAGTTTACATCCATTATTCCTAGTCCTTCCATCACATATCCTATTAAAAAGTCCTACCCCAAGTCCTACCCTGGCAGAAGGCCAGGCAGGGGGTGTCAACATTGAAACAAGTGGATCCTTGGGGTACATTTATTGACTTCAGGGCTGAATTTGTCCCATCGTCACTCAACAAGTTTTATTCTAAGATTCCATGTAATTGTTGTGGTTTTGTCCTTTGCCTTTATTACAGGGAAAGGCTCATCTCCTCTGATGAAGGGGGTAGAGTTTAGTTAATTGGGGTGCACAGAGTGCTAAAACCAGGATTGGTTCAGGGAAGAACACTGAGCAGACTCCTGTGTACAGGGGTCCAGAGAAGAACCAGAAATGCACATCCTCAGGCACACAATGTGACTTGATGAGGACTTCCATCATGCTGACAGGAGTATCTGCAGATGCTGAGATGAAAAGCTTACTAAAGAACCACAAAGCATGGTCATTGACCAGAGCTAACCTCCTCTGATGGCTTCTGGGTGATAGATCTCACCTGGCTGCTAGAGGAGCCTTAAGAGAAAGGAGGTTTCTAATTTTGTTCTTTTCCTTGAAACTCCCAAGAGGTAAGAGTAGAGTTTTTGTGGAATGTGTGTGGTCACCTGTCTCTGCTGAAGGTTCTGTGCTTCTACTTAAAACAGGATATTTGGGTGATGGAGGATAAAGGGAATGGCAGAGGTTCCTCAGCCCATAGGCACACCCATGCCAGCAGTGGAGGCAGTATTTGGGAGAAGAGCAGCCTTGTGTGGTTTCCATCCTGTGTATGCAGCTTGTGATGCTTGTGTCCCCTCTTGCTAGAGCAGCACCAGGCTCTGTCAGCTCTTACACTGCAATGGCAAAGACACCTTCTTCTGGAGGTCTTCTGCAGGGGACAAATGGGTGACTGTTCATCACGCCTGTTCACAAGGTCTTCTAGAAGGGGCAGATCTGCTGTGGAGCTCAGGGCCCTGCTAAGGCACAGACAAGCTTCATTTCCCTTTGTACCTACCCTGGGGCCTCTGGACATCAGTGTTTTTTAGCACAGAAATATTCTTACTCCATCACAGAAGACTTTCTAATGCTAAAAGGAAGCAACGCAGCCACACAGATTATTAATGCCAGAAACATGCAAATGCGTTTTGTACTGGAACCAGCAGGTCTGTATTGGGTCCTAATTGTTTTTTGTTTTCAAAAGGAAGATGTTTAAGGATCTGTGGTGAACTTACTCAAAAAACATTCAGAGCAGAGCCCTCCAACCCAAACAGCCGTATTTGAAAAAAATATGGGGGAACTTGTATCGGTATCAGCGCTGGACCATGAGGATTGGGGAAAGGCTTGTTCTTCAACCTCTTGTTTCCATTTTTGCTGTCTGCCCATCCAGTTGCAGAGCAGACTGCATCTGGTTTGTGATTTGTGGCACATAATGTCAACCAAAGCTGCTGTTTGGTGAATTCCTTGAACGTTTCCGTTCCAGAAGGGATTCATGGGCCTGACTTTGAATTATGGTGTCCTTGTACTAGGGAGATGTTTACAACAGAACAGTAGATTGGAAGCCCTTTCCCCCTGTGGATTGTGGAAATACTGTTATCTAAAGCTTCAGAAGGAACCAAGATGCATGGAGACCACCCAAGATACAGGCCCACCTGCCATAAGAGCACCTCTGTCCCTGGTCAGACTGCACGCTTCCATTTGGTTTAGGCTGCTTAATTAATCAGGTTTGCTTTTTTTCCTCCCTTTAAATAGAGAAAGCCTCTAGATTTGATTCTAAATCTCTTCATTGCCCAGAATGTGAACTACACATTTAGGCAGTTCCTCTGCAAGCGTTAGACACAGCAACTCCTGTGATAGACACAGCAACTCCTGTGATAGACACAGCAACTCCTGCACAACTGCTGCCTGGATCCTTTAATGAAACACATATTTAGACACTTAAAACAACAGTCCCAGATTGTTTCTGTACTTGATAAAATCTATTTGAAGAAGAAATTCCTTTTGGAGGCAGAATATCTATTTGTCTGCATCTATGTCTGTCTATCTAATTTCAAACGCAGTATTTGGTAGAACTCAGGGGTTTGTGGAGCATGGAAGTGAGCTGGGAAAGGAAAGAGGATGTACTTTAGGGACAACCATAGATGATACTTGGTGGTGGATACTGCAGCAGTACTCAGAAGTAGAAAAGATGTTGTAGACCTAAAGCCTTGACAAATGTTTCATAAATCACCCCTGATGCCCAGAGTGAAACAGAGGGAGGCCAAGCTGGACGAGGCTTTGAGCAGCCTGGTCTAGTGAGAGGAGTCCCTGCCCAGGGAAGTGAAGTTGGAACTTTGAGGTCCTTTCCAACCTTTCTATGAGATAAGGATTTCAGAAGCTGTCATGTCCACACCCACAACCCTTCTGCTGGCTCAGCACCTGCTGGGACCCTTATTGGCACATGGGTCTCAGCAGCCCAGTAGCACCTTTCTCTAGGGCATTCAGCATGATGAATAACAGCTTTGCCCATGTTACTTCTGAGAGAATATTCCTCCCCGAGGGCCTCCAGGCTTTTCTCTAGTTGCTGTAGCAGGACTTGTTTCCCTTTTGTACTTATTTCTCTTCTTTTCCTGTTGCTGGTATGGGCTGCCAAATGTTTTGTTTCTTCCTCCCCCATAGATGTGTCTGTATCCACTGCTGTTTGTGTTCCTGCTTTCTTTTAGAGGCTTATTTTTTTTTGATTGTTGAACGTCAGTTGCATTTTTATCATATTTGGATGCTGTGAGTTAGGGATCACTGCAGAGCACGGGACAAGGGGGAGGATGCTGCGTAGATAACATCCCTCTTCAGTCATCAGCCCTATATGACCATCAGGAGCAGAACAGGTTGGCTAGAGGCCAGCACCCGAAGGGTTTAACCTATAACTCCCCCTCTTTAATTGTGGGGAGCCAAGTGTCCCTCTCTCTCCTCTAGTGCTCATTTTGGGGTGGAGAGCTATGGCAAATGCCTCTTTTCAGAGGCGACTGTGACAAACAGCCCTTGTCCTTGTCTCTCCTGGTTTTTTTTTAATATGAGAAGAAGTTTGGGCACATGGAAGAAATGTGGCCAAAATCTCTCCTAGTGGGAGACTCTTATCATGGTGGCCAGAGTCAGTGTGGCAGAGCAGGGGATGGGGGTCCCTCGGTCTCTGTGGGCTGTGAGATCAGGAAGGGGAGTGGGGCACTGGGATGGGGCCGGAGCGGAGCTGCTCTCTGGGCTGGAGCCGGATGAGCGTTACATAACGCTCCACTCTGCTCCAGAGACACGTTCAAATGATTAATTGGAGGCTCTGGCAGACGCTTCCCTGTAATAATATTTTAAACATTACTTTTCCACTGGTCCTTGCCAGCGATCGTTATTTTGTGCTGTGGAGGCTGTAAAATTTCACTTCAAGGATGGGTTTCACTCCCGTTACAGAATGTGTCTGGAATGTGCAGATGTTTCCTTTGGGGAATAGCGAGCCAATCCGCTCTAACACATCATCCCCATGGGGAGGACTCAACGTGCTAAGCAGCCCTATTCACAAAATCACAAACAAACACACACACACACAGAGCCCTGTGGAGCTCTGCCCAGGCCGGGCATGTCGCTCAAAGCCCTGTTGATGTAGAAAACCCAGCATCTTGGCTGGGGATGCAAAAGAGATTTAGTCTGGTTTGCTGCTGGGCTGCAGGGACACGTGCTGTCACCGAGAGGACCACTCTGCAGCCTGTGGGAGCTGTGGGTGTTGTTAGTGCAATCAGCTTCTAGCCACACATTAGTGTTTTCTGGAGACAAGAGTGGAAGAACTATAAACACTTTGTCTTACTGGGTGCAAAATAATGTCCTGCAGGTATCCAAGAGTGCGAGCCAAGGGCAGGGAAGAGTTGCTGTAGACACGACAGTGTTAGAGAAAATGGAGAGATGGGGTTTAATTGAACAAAAAAAAAATTGCATGGAGTGAGGAGAGCACTGAAATATGCCTTTTATGGAGCAGTCAGTGGTGGATGGGAGCCCGAGCAGATGGGACTTCAAAATAAGGCTGTGGCCATCCCTGAGGAAAATTTTACAGGGCTGGTCCTGTTTTGGGAGGATCCAGGAGATCACTCTTTTTTTTTTTTTCCCCCACTTGTCTGAAGTTCTCTTTTGGTGTTGTCACTATTGCATGTGATGGGTGAGCAAAGCTGTTAGGGAAGTGGGGTCCTAAGAGGAGATATGAAGGCAGTTATGGAAAATAAATATACAAGATACAGTACAAGCAAAGAGCAATGTTGTAGTGAAAGTATGGACTTAGAGCTCAAACCTGTCAAACACTGGTAAGCAAAAGAAGGCAAGGAAAAGCCTGTGGATAGTGAAGTTGAGAAGAATAAAGAGTTTTTCAAAGTATCAGGAATGAAAGGAATTAAAGATACTGATCTGTTAAAAGATGGATACAGTCAATTCATCAATGAAAATATAGAAAAGACAGAACTGTTCAGTAAATATTTCTGCTTTCTATTTGGAAAAAAGCCAGGTGATGTATTTCTGTCATATGAGGATGATGAAACACTTTCCACTCCAACAGTAACTGAAGAGGATGTTAAACAGCTGCTATTAATGTTAGACCTTCTTAAACCAGCAAGTTCAGATATTTTGCATCCAAGAATTTTAAAAGCTCTGGCTGAAGAGCCCTCTGGGCTATTAATGTTCATTTTTAGTGGGTTTGGGGGCAGTAGGGAAATTCCCAAGGACCTGGAAGAAAATTAACATGGTGCCAGTGTTAACAGAAGGTAAATGGGATGGTACAAACATTTATCAGCCTCGTGTCCAGATTCTGTAGCCTGAGGAGGAACAATATAGTGCATAGCATGGACACAAGCTAGAAGTTAAATTGGATAGTGTAATTAGTGGCAGCCAACATGGAAAATTCACTTATGGAAAACAGATCTCATGAAAACCACTACATTTTAATTGAATTTACAGATGGAGGAGATGAAGATGATGACGTTGATGTAATACACATATGACTTCTGTGAGGTATTTGCCTCAGTGTCACATATATTTGTCAGAAATTGGAGTGAAAAAAGACAGCACTACATTTATTAAAGGGATTGAATACTGTCTTTAGAGTGTAGGAATAAACTGGAATCAAAGAGCTGTGTTTAATGAAGTCCTGAAGATTCATTGCTGACCTCCTCCCCAGTGTATTTGTCAACAGACTGGGGGAAAACAAAACACAGTGATGCTGTACTGAGAGCACCAAAGGACAAAGAAGGAAATGCAATTCTGTTTTGGTTGGAGACTTGGTTGCAGAGAGGAACAATGATGCTGCCCAGTATTCAGATCGTACATCTGTGGCCAAAGAAGGCCCACCTACTGTGTAGGATGTGAACCTTCTGGAAGGCAAGGACTTGGCCAGGGGATGTGTCTAGTGTGGATGAAGGATATTGTCCACCAAAATGACTAGTGCAACCCAAGCAAGGATGTGTGAACAGTGAACTGTGGAGCAGAGGGGTCTTATTTGCCAGTGTCCTTGTTTCATGGAGATAGTGGTGCCCTAAAGAAACCCAACCAAAAGTTCATCTGGAGGACTGTTTGCTGTGAGGCAGCTGCTGTTTTCCTCTGCTGGTGACTGCTGTGTGGGGAGACATAGTAGAAGGACCCTCAGTTTAGTGGGCAGACAGAGTGAATCCTGCACCTGGGAACAAAAGCTTGGCAGGTTCAGACTAGATCTTTGGGTAGGTCCTGGGGCTTCAGAACATCTGGAGAGCCTATCTTGCATTGAGGAGGCCATAGAAAGCAGATATAACATCAGGATTGCAAGGATAAACAAACTGGATTGTGCTGCACCGAGGTTTGGCCAGGTCTTGGGTCCTGAACACGATGCACTTTTCTTTTTGCTCCAGGCTCCCCTGGTTTGTGGATTTTCTTCACAGGCAGTGGGCTGTGAACTCTGTGGTTGTGCCTCAGCATCATTGTTTTCACAGAGCAGGACCATTTACTTAGTGCTATTTTTAAACCTGTCAATTGCTAATGTGGCTGCTCCAAATCCCGCAGTTTTCTCTCTGGAGAAGAATTAAACAAGTAGGGGGCTCAGCATCTCTCTGGCACAGGCTGTGCTGCAAAATGTTCTCCATTGCTAGTAACACTCTGCCAGGCCTGGACCTGGCTGAGTATTCCTGGTCTTTACTTGTCATCTTCCCTATCTTGGCTGTTTTGAGTTAGCACCCCCTGTTTTGAGCTGAAGGGTGTTGGTGAGGGCCTGGAGTGGGGAATCTCTTGAATAAAGGCAATGTTGTTGGTGTAACATATCAGAGATGAAATCACTTGACAGAGAGGGCTAAAATATCACAGAAATGTTTTTTCTTAAGCAACCACCCAGGAACTTGGAAAACTTGCTCGTCTGCTAGAGATTGCTGTTAGCTAAAGGTCAGATAAATTTTTACTGTCAGCTCTGAAAGGGAAAATTTTTGAGGGAGCTCTATCACCCGTGGGAAGTGTCTGGTGAGATCTGGCGACAGGACCAGCACTACCGGGAGTGGGTGGAAAGTTGGGTCTCTTCCAACACTGAGATGTCAGAGCCAGTGGAGCCGGGCTGGTGGCACATCTTGGTCATCTCTGCCACCCGTGTCCCAGTGGAGGTACAGGGTGAAGGATTTTGGAGCAGTACCTGGGGGGCTGGAGCTCCAACTTTGCAAATGACTGAGAAGGAAATGGCCACAAAATCATTCTGTAAGGTTCCCTCACCTTTGTGTTGCTCTGAGAGCAGAAGGTCCAAAGTGGGCAGTGTGTTGTGCTTGTTCCAGGCTGCTTCCACACCCATAAAGGGTCATGGTGACACTGACCCTCAGCCACCTCCTGTTATTTGGCTGTAAGACCTTCCCTGTCTGCTCTCTCACTCTTTTGGATGTCCTCCTGATGTCTGCTTTACCTGCCCTGGGGGAAAAGTGAGTGCTGGTAGACGATATTACTCCTAAATCTTCTGTCCTTTATAAACCCCTTTAAAGGTGTTTTGTGGCTTCTGGGGTTTGTTTTCCTCTTGTTTTTGTGTTGCCCAGAGCCCTGCCATGGCCAACAGCACACTTGACTGTTCTTCCAGTGTAAGAAATGGGAGAAGAATTTCCTGACTCTTTGAAGAAATTACTTTTGATCTGATACTTCCTTATCAGTCTCATTTTCTCTCAGTTGAGAATTCTGCTGGGAAGAGGGATTATGTTTACTACACATCTCCTCAGGGCATTTCAGATGATGAGGCAGTCCCCTGGTTCACAACTCTCATGCTGTATTGATGCCCAAGTTGTTGTGCTGTTGCTTTTGAGTTACAAGACTTGGATGCCCCAGAAGGTTTCCAGGGAACAGCCTACATGCATAGATATTTTTCCATACTGTGTCAGTGTTTGCAGACTGGGGGTGTGATTTGGAAAAGTCTTTCTTGGAGTTCTCTGCATATCTTGGCTTCAGCTCCTGTATCAGCTCAGCACCGTGTCCCTGCTGTCAGTTCAGCAGCATCCAGGACCCCCTGCATCCTGTGAACATTGCCCATGGCTCTTGTTTGTTGTGTATAGCAGAGCTTACAGTGCTGGGGAAAAACCAGCATTGTGCTTTTATTATTTCTCACAGAGAAATAGCCCTAGAGGATAGCTATCCGAGCAAAGGGCTTGGATTATTGGCTTATTACAATAAATACAAATAGAATAGTAATAAAAAAGAAAACAAACCAGGACCTGGAGATTATCTACTCTGTCCTCTGCCCCAGTGGTGAATTAATATCAACAATAACTGAACATTTCTTGAGAACTCTTCACTTTCCATGAGAAAGATTAAGTACTTAGTAGCTCAGCTGTGTAATTCCTAAATTACAGCTTACAGAGGGCTCACTTTTCATGGTAAAATAAAATATCACTGGGCTCCGAACATGCTGACTTGGAAACACGCTGGTTTTTCAAGAGACCAGAGCTGGGCATCGAAAGAGCTGAGTGTCAGCATGCAATGCCACAGGACCTGGGGCTCCTTGGAAAGATGCTTTTTTGGGGAAAAGTGAGTATCTGTGTGTAAGTGGTTGGATTTGAGCTAAAGGCATCGAATATGGTCTGCTTGAGCTTTGCCATGTGTGCTGGAAAGATATTTGCTTTTATTGCATCTTTGGTTTCTTTGCAGACTTTCTATGCAAGGAGTGTGCATTTGCAGGGCTGACATGTAGCTGGATGAGGCTGCAGGCACCTTGTTGACCTGCAGCACCAATTATGGGCATTAACTGTACTTAAATATTTCTGTTGCTGCTTTCCCAAGCTGAAGGTCTTCCCTGTTTATATCTTGTAGTGTGATGTTGCAGGACTGGGTGATGCCTGATGTTTCTAGCCTTATTTTATTATACATTAAATCAACTCTTGGCATTGGAGGGGAGAATCGTGTCCAGCACCAGCCCAGGTCATTTCTGGCTCCTGATCATTCAAGTGGCTCAGGAGGTGGGACTTGGCATGAGATGCTTCACTGATAATGGTTGCCATCACTGTAGCCAGCACCTTGTCCCCTTGGGAGTGTCCTGTAGAAGCTCTTACTGACTTCCACAAGCACAAGAGGCCCTTGGTGACTCCCCAGTGCCCCCCTTGCCTTTGGCTCCATTGTTTTGGTGCTGGGAATGAGGAGATGAAGTCAGTGGCAGTCTAAGAATAACTTGTAAGATGAGCTGTGCTGCAGGTCCCTGTGCAGACAGCACTACTCTGGTTCCTGGGAGCCTCTTGTGTTGAAAAAGCCCCCACCCAGCCCTCCTGGCTGGGGAGGAGTGGGATGGAGAGCATGATGCCATTGCCTATGAGGCGGCCCTGCCAGAACATGATGTCACTTTGTGGGGTAACACATCCCCTTTGTTTGAGTGGCTTCATCCCTGGTCTGACTTTATAACCATATTTGGGAAAGTCTGTGAAGAGCTGCTGGCTGCAGGGATCCGAGGAGCTGCTCTTTGAGTCTCAGCTGCTCTGCAGACAGCTCCCACCTGGAGGGTCAGGATGTCCTAGCTGTGGTTGGGATGCTCTGGCCGTGAATGGGATGCTATGACTTCAGTGAGGATGCTCTGGCCATAGTGGGGTACCCTGGCCATGATTGGGATGCCATGGTGGAGATGCCCTGGTTGTGGTTGGGATGCTCTGGTCATGATTGGGATGGTTTAGCTGTAGTGTGGTTGCCCTGGCTGTACATCCCTCAGATTCATGCAGCCTTTGTCTGTGCTGGAGATGGTGTATGGACACAGAAACAGAGGGAGTGTGGGCAAGTAGCAGCTTGGTAGGGACAGTGGTGTCACCTGGGGTGTCCCAAGCTCTCAGTTCAGTCTCATGCAGGATTCAGGGATCAGTCTTTGCTCTGTGAACCACAAACTCTCACAGCCCCTTTTTATCAGGCACCTGCAGGGTGCAAACACTTCAACCCTGAGTTCACCCTCTCTGCTGAGAGCTAAGGGAATGCTTTACACCTCCCTATGGGAAGTCACCTGCCTTTCAGTGGTGTTTTGAAGAACCTGTGGCCCCAATCTAGGAAAACAAATAGGATTTACTTCTAGAAATCTGAGGGTTACATTGTGCTGGTGCTCCAGGAGTGGCTTGTGGCAGGAGAAGGCAAGGCAGTGGGATGGGGAAGGAGCATTGCTTCACTTGCAGTGCTCAGATGGGAGCCCTTGGTGATGGAGTGACCTGCTTATGATCCTGCAGCATAGCTGGGAGTTATATTGGGTCTGATTTTTGGTGAACCCAGCTGTCTCCTGGCACAGCTGCCTTGCAAGGGCATATGTGAAAGTGCTTTCCAGCTCTCCCAGGAGAGCACAAAGTGTACAGAACATTGCAAAAATGTTTGTATCCTTGCCTTACATTTTCATATCAACAATTATGATTTTGCTGTGGGAAGAACAAACACTTAGTTTTTAGATGAATATTTGTGAAAAAGTCTTTTGGGGCAAAATCCTTAGAGAGAGCTAAGGCTTGGGCCAGCATTTGAAACTCATAAATTCAAACTGAGCAAATAAAATGTCATCATGCTGTGACAGCCTCGGGGAGATGAGGGTGCTCGCCACCATCTGCCAGTCCCAGCGTGCAGCTCTCTGTGGGAGGCTTGCTCGTAGCAGCTGCTGGTGTCTCCCATTGAGCCATTCCCTAGACAGCCCTCTTCCTCCACTTTTGCTCCCAGACAGCCTTGGTGTTCCTTGGAAGCTGATCTTTGTAGTGGAATCCCCAGACATATGGATGAAATGCAACCTCCTCTGGGCTGGGATGCATCAGTTCACAGTGACCTGCTGCTACGTACAGAGCTCTGGGAATAAAAGGGGTGAAACTCAACAGTGTGTTTGGCTGCAGCTCCTGGAGGTGATGTGTGGTGGAGCTGGAATCCCTTTGCCTTGGAAAATCCCTGCTTCAGTGTGATTGAAACCAGTAGCTGGTGATGAAGACCTCCATATGCTGTTGCCCTACTGCTGGCTGAAAAGCTGAGAGCTCATCGTGCAGGAGTGCTGTTGAGAGTGTTCGTGTGACAGGGTATCTGTGCACCAAGTGCAGGACGATGCCATTGCTCCCCACACCTGGCACACAGGAAAAATCTCTGTTTTCTCAGTTTTTTGTAGCCACTGTGGCAAGAATCGTTGTTCCCCCCTCTGAATAAAAGCACTGTTACTTCTCCTGTGCTTCTTAGGAGAGGTGCAAGCCAAAAGACAAAGAAAAAAAGGGTTCAGATCAGCAAAAACCTGTAATTTTTCCTGGCTCAAGCATGCAAAAACACATAGGGTTTTTCCTTCTCTTTTCTGGAAAGTCTATTATGTATGTCAGACAGAATCGGCACAGCACTGCCTTTTATTCCTGGAGACTGGAGAAGTGTTTACCATGGTAACTCATAAGGCAGCATTTTGGCTGTGCAGGCAGCCTCTGGGGCAGTTTGCTGCTCTGTCAGCTGGTGGAAGACTCTAGAAGCAGAATGTCTCACAAGCCATCTCACATATCCTTCTTGTCATTCATCCTGTCTGGTTGCAAGGTGTGGAATGATGGCAGCCTGGCTTTTTGCAGGGGTGAGAGATGGGAACACTGCTGGGTAGCTGCTGCTGCTGCCTGAGGTGGTTTGTATGCCTTAGTTTGCTGCTCACATTGGCCTTTGCCTCTTCTCCCTGGCTGCTGCAAGGCTTTAGCCATGACAGCTGCCAGGGACAGTGCACCTTCATATTCTTTGGTGGATGTTTGGACAAAGCTGGTGGAATTTGTTGAGGTCAGAAAAAGGGAACTGTCACTTCTGGATGGTGTGCTTGTGAAAAAGAGGATTCAGGCAATCTGGGAAAGGCTCTAAAGTGGGGTAGAGGAGATAAGTAAGAGCAATTATTCAGTGTTCACAGTGCAGAAAATCAGGCTGTATGCAAAGAAGTGTTGCCTCTAGCATGTTGCAACAAACCCTTAACATTGTATATTTTTTAAAGCACATGAATTATGGAGCTTGTAGCTGTAGGCTCTTGTGGAGCTCAGGGTGGCTCAGGAAGGGGTGGCTGAGTTGTGGAAGTCTGTTGGTGGATTTTAAATCAAACATTCCAGTGCAGTCTCTGACTCTGTTGCACCTGAGGGTTGAGTACCACTGTTGAGTATGGGATATGGGGCAGGTTGCACCCTTGGTCCTGAGGACAGGGCTGTTGTTTTGTCTCTGAACCCATTCTTCCTGTTAAAACATAGTTTCTGGACCAAAATGGGGCCCATCCTTGTGTTCAGGACTCATAGTTTATTCACTCAAACTCCTTTTCTGGAGAGTCTGTTGTGGATAACTGTATGACTGGTGGAGGCTTGTGGGGAGAGCCAGCCTGGCTGGTCCACAGGGATAAAGTTACTTTGCATGAAGGACAAGGTCTCTCCATTCCATATACTCCATGTTCTCACCCCATGTGTCCTGTCAGGCCAGATCTCAGGAAGATGGGCTGGGATGTAGGAAAGCTTTTCTCTTGCTCGCAAACAGTCTTGAGGGCAGGTGCTTTATTCCTACAGCACTGTTTCAGACCCCTTAGTAGACACTAGAGAGACTCCTGGTCAGATTCTGAATGGAAATATGACTGTACCCAAGCCACCTTCTTCCCTAACACCTCTGGAGCTTCACTGAACCACAAAAATCTTACTTTGACTATGCCTTACAGACTTGGAGCTATTTTTCTACTGAACTGTTGCAGCTCTCCCAGCTTGCACGCAGGCTCCTCTCTCCACAGACACTTCTCTCTGTCTGTGGATGCTTTTCCCATTACTGTCCTGGCTGGGCTCCATGCACCAAAATGGCTGGGGAAGGCACAAGCCAGCACTGCCCCCCTTTCCCCTTCCCTCCCTCTCTTTGTGAAATGAAGGCAGAGCGGGCCCACAAATGACATAATGAGAGCATGACATCAGGCTTGGCAGGCGGAGGCGTGCTATACTCTGCTCAACATTATATGTTCTGTGGAATTAAGAAAAAAACCAGCAGAGCACCAAAAAAAGCCTGTCCACCACAGCCCTGTAGAAATAAACCTCTGGCTGCCCTGGGCTTGCAGCTGCTGGGCTTTGGAGCATGTCTGAGTATCATGAAGTCCTTCCATCAGCTGCTGCTGGAGGGCAGCAGGAGTTGAGAGCACCACAGTGCTTGATGCTTTTTACCTCCAGAAGTCATCCCATCTGCAGGACATCTCACTGGTGGTGGTTGTGACTGATCCATCCTCACACTCCTGTGAGCTGGGCTGCTGTTAGCCCTGTGGTAGACACAGCTCCAGAGAGGTTCAGTGGTGCATGCATCACATATGGAGTTGTCAGCAGAATTGGGATAAAGCTGAAGGCTCCCAAGGCTCAGTTTGACCAAAAGGTTCCTTCTCCAAAGCTTCACCTTCCCTCTCCCCCCACTCCTGATCAACTCCACATTCAGTAAAATATTGTTTTAAGCTTCCTTTTCTAGGCACATAAATGTCTGAGTGTTCGCTAGGGTACTTAGGTAGCTGCAAGGGGAGCTCTCTGTAAGACATCTTTCACACACTTCTTGTTCTGTACCATTGTTTTTGGTGGGGTTTGGTGCCCCTGGTACCACAGAGACCTACAGAGAAGTGGGCCACCCCTTCCAGTCTCCTCTGGCCTCAAACAGCTCCATTTTATGGTTGTGGAAACTGAGGCAGCATCAAGAAATAGTGTCTTGCCCATAGCTGTCCTCTTCCAAGCAGCACAGTGTGTTCTCAACATTCCCCATGGCACAAATAACCTAAGTTTTTCTTTCTCCTGGTGGAGAGGGCGGTAGTCTGTGTGCACAGTGCATTTCAATGGAGAGCCTTGTTTTCTGCTGGCTTCAGCTCTGCTTTAAACCTGCTCTGAATTTCCTCTGGCCTGGCAGTGGGCTGGGAAAATACAGTCGTGGCAGCTTGTGGCACCAAGAGCCTGAGTTCTGTCCCACAGCCTTTGCTGTTGGGTTTTATTGCTCAGTATTTCCTGATTTTTTTTTTTTCCCCTCCAACCTAACTTGGTTGAGAGCCATCTTTCCCATGCCAGGAAGGCACAATGATTTTCCATGCAAGTTGGAGAGGGACCAGTGGGAGAAGGCAAGCAGGCTGCTGGGAGCCCAGCACACTGACTGATGGCTGGAGGTGGCAGGCACTGGCATTGGCCACCCGTCCTTGCTTCTCCAAGCAGTCCTATCAATGGGAGCTCTGCTTCTCTTGCAGGCTCTGTGCCAAGGAGGTCTGAGCTGGCAAGTTTTATACTGGTTCCTCATTAGGTTGTGAAGGCAAAGGTAGAAAACAGCAAGGGAGTTGTGCTCTGGTTTTATGTACCCATGTGTTGCCATCTAGTGCCTGGACTGGATGTCGGACAGTAGCTTCTCTGCAGGTCCTGGACATGGGTTCTGCCTGTGGAAGATGGAGAGTGGGAATCAAGGTCTTGGAATCCCTTGCAAACTGTACAAGTTGTAGTTAAGTGGCAAAATGACAAAAGTATAGTCAGAACTTGAATTGATTTTAGCATCTGTGAGTTCAGAGCATCTTTGAAGCAGCTTTATGCGGGAATTCAGCCCCAGCTTCCTCTGAAACCCACAGGTGGAGCTTCTCTGTGTGCTGGGCTGTGGGGTCACTGTTAGCTTTGGATGACAGCAGTGGGTGATGGATAGAAGAGCAAGCTCAGATAATGTCTGGCAGCATCAGCTTGGCATTGCTGTGTGCAGAATGGCAGCCAAGTTGTATTATCAGGACAAGAGGAGAAAAGGACAGGAACCTTGTCCAGCCCTTCCACTGTGGGACTGTGGAGTCTCACTGAGGCAGGACAGTTCTGATACCCCGAAGACATACATCTGAATGGCCTGACACCCTCACCAGCTGGCTTGACCATATGAAACAGGACAGACCCTGGAGTAAATCAGAGGGTTGTGTGTTGTCACCTTTTAGTCTGGCCCCGCTGGATCACTGGTGTTCTCCAATAGCTCTTTCCCCTTGGTATGCCACCCCATTGGATCACTGGTGTTCTCCAGGAGTTCCTTCCACTGTGTGTGCCGCTCAGCAGGCAGTGACATCTAGTGTCAGTCCAACACACTGTGGAAGCAGCACTGTGTGGGGAATTACTGCCTTTATTTGCATTTTACACGTTTATTTGGGCTGCTTTACTGCTCTGTGTGTTCCTGCAGCAGGTACCAGGTCACACTCATCCCTGTTCTTGAGGAGCTGAGGATTTGGCATCTTGGCCTTCACTTACCTGAAGGTTAAAAGCTTTCTCTGTGACAAAATACAAATGTTTTTAAAGGGATGTCTGTAAATGGCTGGGGAATGTCAGAACCAACCTCTCCATGCATGGCACTGTGGCAAAGAGATGGAGAGGAGCAGACCTGCCCTGTTAGAGTTCTTCTTTTCCTACTTGGGGAGTAACAGGATGGGAGAGGTGAAGAGGAAACTGTAGAGTGCTGCAGAAAAGGTGGCTGGGCTGGGGCTGGCTGTCCCAGTGTCCCTGTGTGGCTCAGATGCCTGTTTGCTGGTTGTGCTGTCTGACACCAAAAGCTTCACCCTACCCTGTGCTCTCCCTGCTGCACACAGCCAAGCAGCACTTTGGAAGAAGCTCTTGAAAATGTCAAAGGCCTGGTTTTCTAGCAGCAGAATGGTGTGTGTTTTGGAGCTCTCTCTTGTCTGGGTAAAGAGCAAGAAGGCAACAGAGCAAAACACCATTTCCTTCTGTCTTGGGCTTGAGGTGCTGCTGAGCCCCAGGGTGTCCCAGCTGCCCTGAGACAAAAGAACTCTGGCATGGTCAGATGTTTTTGCTAGCATCCTTTTAAAAAATGTATTTGTTGAGCTTTTATTTTGCACATTTCTTGGACTTCTTTATGGATATTGCTGGTGAACCATTCTGAATCCACTCTTAGCTTGGCAATGAGCTCCTGGACAGTAAAACCAGGGAAAATAAACCTATTAGAGAAACATCCATCCCTCTTACTTATCCCCAGAGTTTCCTGGAATCATACATATTTTTCCTGCCAGTTTGTCAGAATTCTTTTCATTCAGATAAATTAAATTTAAATGTCAGATCAAGCTAGTTATTTATTGATTGGGAGATAAAAGAGGTGAGACAAGGAGAGATTATGGGAGATGGTTGAAGGAAAAAAATTTGAGAAAAGAGGTGGGCAGGAGATTGTCTCTGTTGACGTGGGACAGCTGTGGCTGTGGTGAATCCAGCCCTGTCCACCTCCGTTGAGCTCTGCCAGAAATCCTTGAAGGAAAATAACCATTGCATGGGCTCAGATTAAGTATTTTGATTCAACTAAAAGAAGGTTTTGGCCAAAGGAGATTAATTTGAAACCAAAGAGAGAAGTTTATTTGGAATGTGTGGAGATCCATCAGTGAAACTTTCACTTCTTAGTTGAGTGGCATTTTAAAATTGAAAAAGAGGACATGGGGTGAGCAGAGAGAGCTGGACCAGGGGACAGGAGCAATTTTGCTTTGGATGAGTTGAAGGGAACTTGTGATGAGGGATTTTTTAAGAGAGTGTTCTTTTTATAAGGACAATCTAACCCGATTTTAAGCAGAAAATATTCTTTGTTACTTCTTTCCTTTTAAGCTTTTCCATAGAGAGACAAAAAGATCTTTAAAATGTGCTGGTTGAACGCATCAATTGTGTAATTCGCAGTTTCTTTGGCACTAGAAATGGACTTGGAAGTTCCTAATAATTTTTCCTCTGAGTTAATTACTACTTTAGTCTAAATTATTTCTTAACTGCTTCTTTGAATGTAGATTAGACTTGAATATTTTTTAAAAGAACACATCAAGTTTAGTGATGCGTTTGTCATGTCTGTAATTACTCTAGGTACACTGCAGAATGGAATGCATATAAAGATAGTCCTAATCTCTGTTTACACATTATGCAAAGCTTCTAGCAGCAAATTCTTGACAGCTGGGAAAGGTGTTTTCTTCATCTGGAAGAAGCTCTCCACTTTAGTGTATCAAATCCTCCCAGGCTTGATCTGGATGGAATTTGGAGAGAGGTTTTTCTAAAGCCTAGATGTGGAGAAATGACAAAATGAAGTTGAATGAAAGCTGAAAATGATGTGTTGTATTTTTTTTTTTCTCTAGGGATCTTTCCAAGAACAAGATTGGTGGTTTAGATGTTCGGATATTTGAAAGTCTGACTTCTCTGACCAAACTGTAAGTACACACTGCATGTTGGAGCTAGAACTCATGCTTGTGTTCCATAATTTAGCCACCTTCTTGCTTGACTTAATCTATCAAGCCCTAGATGGATGTGTCCATGGATTCTTCCTCAAGGTATTTAGCTGCACAAATTGGTGATTTGCTTATTGCCATTCAGAGAGTTTGACAGGACTTGACCAGCCCTACTGCTAGATGGAGAGGACATCAAGGCAAGGGAATGAGATTTGTCACAAGATCTTTGTTAGTACATAGAGAATTATGATAAAGTTGTGGTGTCCAGACCCCACTTAACTGTACTGAGTCTGAGGGTCCTTCAGGAGCTCAGCTCTGATAGGGGAAAGGCCGAGTTTTGTACTTCTCTTCACATCCTAACCTGTCCCAGAAACTGCTCAGACTTTGTGTGGGTCAGGAGACAAGGAGACCATCAACAAAATCAAGGGGTCAGCTGCTGGACTTGAGCATGGGAACAGGCCACATAGAGAGGCTGTGAAGTCTTCATCCTTGGAGATACACAAAAGCAATCTAGATGTGGTCCTGAGCAGATTGCTCTAGGTCACTCTGCTTGAGCAGTGGGTTTGGACCAGATAGCTTTCAGACATCCCTTGTCCTATCTACGCACTGATTCCATGACTTAGTTCCTGGCTGGCCTTTTTGCTATCATACACATGTGACTTTTGAGACTCAAGGTGTTCAGAGGGTAACTAGTACTTGGGCACAGTGGTTGATCTTTGGTGTTGGCCAGGAAGTTTTTACCAGCATGATGAACTTTCCTTTTAATTTTCCCTCTTTTACAGAGATATAAGCCACAACAAGATTTCTACATTAGAAGATGGAATATTTGATAATTTATTTAATTTAAGTGAAATGTAAGTTCAATTTCTTTATTTCCCACTTCTTTATTTCCCACTTCTTTACTTAGACCTTTCCTTGAAACAGCTCTTGCCATCCTGGTTGGGTGGGATGCAGCACTCTCTTGGGGAGATCTGCACCACGTTCCCAACCAAGCAGCTTTTGGACTGTCTCTATTTTATTCCTCCAGCTCTGTCCCACTCTTGGCTTCTGTTGGTGCCCTTTCTAGACTTTGCCTTGGTTGTCTGGATACCTTCAACTTCTGCCTGTGCCTTCTTGGCTTCCCTGCTTGTCTTCCACATCATATCTGCTGAGGTTCTTGCCTCTGGTCATACTCTGGGTCACGCTTTCTGTTCCTCTCGGTATGGTCACACACCATGGGACTGGGAGATCTAGCTAGAAGGCCACTGACTTACAGCTCAGGAGACCTTAAATGAGGTTTGTAAGTCACTTGAAAGCACTTGAAGATGTTCTCCCTAAGTGATAAGTAATTAAAATGTGTACTATTATGTGAAGGAAGGCAAGGGAAGGCCACCCATTTCCAGAAGAGATACATGAAGTCACCCCACAGAATGGCTGTTCTGTAACTGAATAAGCCAAAGGATTAACCCTGTGCAATCACTCTTGGCAAGCAAGAAAAAAAGCTCAACCACACATTCTCCCTGAAGAAAAAGACACAAGGGGCATTTTCAGCTCTGCATTTTTGCTTACAAGTGGCACTGAAAAGATACAAAAGACTCAGGCGAGGTCTGAGTGAGCCTGTCCCTGCAAAGGCTGCCCAGCAAAGTGGTGCTTTCAGTAGAAAAATCCAGGGTTCAGCCCCTGCGGCAGCTCAGCCCAGCCCAGCTGGCGTCAGCTAAACAAACAGCTTTCCATCTCTGTCCTCTTCACAGCTGAGTGCCAAAGGCTGTAATTTGGATCAAGCTTAGCTGCAATTAAAGTTTCCATCTTTTCATTAAAGTGCCGTGTGGAAAGATTATCATTGACTTTGCATTTCTTTTTTGACAGATCAATTTTATCCTCTCCGCTGTTTTTAATGGGGCTGTAAATAGTCTCCCTTCACCGGAGAGCCTGCCGTTACATCCAGTGGCTGTTAGATGGCAGACTATTTTAAATATAAGATTGTGTCTGTAATTTGCTTCTAATTGCAACAATTATTTGTAGAGTGAAAAAAAAGTACTTGGAGTACTTGCCTAATTCTAGCCTCTAGAAAAATCATGTTAATTATTGCTTGATTCCCTATTCAGTAACTCCCCTCCCGTTTCTTTCTGAAGCATTTTGGTGGAAGTGGCACAGATGGGAGCAGTGAGGGATCTGCACACTGCTGTAATTAACACCAGGCACATGTCAGGTTAATGCCTAACTTTTCTCTGATCCTCCTCCTGCAGAAATTTAAGTTGGAATCCATTTGTTTGTGACTGCAAACTTTCCTGGTTGCCCCGTTGGGTGGAAGACAGAAAAGTGAGAGTTATTCAGGCGTCAGATACGAGATGTGCTCACCCTCCTGAGGTGGCAAACCTTTCCCTCTTCGATGTCCTCTTCGTCAATGCTACTTGTGGTAAGGAAATACTGTGGGCTGTGGTGAGAGAGATGACTAAAGCAGCAGAAACAGTGGGCCCAAGGGCAGCTGGGGATCACATCTGGACCTTTTTAGACTTCAAGTCACAGGTTCTAATTTAATTAAGCAAATAATGGTAGTGTAATACTGTACCCTGATGCCTTAAGGATTGAGTCAGTCACACCAGGGCTGAGATCAGCAAACTCATCAGTGGCTAAGCTTCAGGCAGACATCAGATGACACTAGCTCCATTACTGCCAGCCTTAGGCTTTCATTCTCTGAAGCTTTTAGCAGTCTCCCTTCCAGCAGTGAAGCCTCATTGGAGTTGATGGCACCTGAGGACATGCCAAGTTGAATCCTTGCAGGTGACAGGGCTCTGTGGCAGGAATGTTCAGTGAACACTGCTCCAATGTGCAGCCTGTTGCCTGCTCTGGGTGCATTTTTCTGACTGCCTTGGCTTGCAGAAACACCAGACAGTGTTTAACTGGAGACCAGAATGAGGGAACCTGGGATAATTAGTTGTTTGCCTCTTGAACTACTTGAAGTTAGCATAGAAACAGTAATGTAAAAGTGTTTTCTGGGTAATCCAGTGTAATGGGAGTTAGGCTGGGGACAGCCTGCCAACCACTGAGAGTTGTTACTGACCAGCAGGGAGTGAGGAAGTATAACCAGGCTGGCGTTAAAGAAGTTCCCAGGCTATGGTTCTCCTCATGGGACTTTTCTTAAGGGAAGTGTCTCAGTGTTTGCAGGAAGGCCATGGAGAGAGCTGGACAGTTGGATGGATTTGATATGGGAAGATCACGCAAGGCCAGAGCTGTTGGGATGTTTGGGGAGAGCTGTTGTAGCAACCAGCAGAAACAGAGGAGCAAACGTGGCTGGTCTGCGTGGGCAGAGCTAGAGAGGAGGCCAGGCAGTCCCAGCTGGGCTGTGGCTGTGCACACTGCAAGGCCATGCCTGTGTCTTTGTGGCAGAGAAAGCCAAGCCAACAAGGGGGAAGTAAACTCAAGGAATCAAGCTGTTGCTCTGAGAATTGGGCTGTGTGGTTGCCTTCACTGTACATGCCCCTGTGTCCATACACAAGTGTGTTTGTGCTCTGTGTGGCCAGACCTGTGTTGCTTTTGTGCATCCTTCTCATGGATGTGTACATGTGCATCTTTCTACACCCCTTGGGTCCAAGCTGTGTGTGACATTCCCCTCTATTCAGGCACCAGATTTTGCCTGTAAGTGGGTGGGAGGCTCTTGGTTCTCTCCAAGGGGAGTGCTGCACCAGACCAAACTGAGGTACAGCCAAGGGACAGCCTTTTGTCTTGGTCTTACTTGGTGGCTAGTTCTTTGGACTCCTGTGAGGGTCAGACTCAGAGGCTCCATGCCCCATGAGACCCCCAGGCTCTCCAAAGGCCACTTTTATTTGCTGACTGTTGCTGCTCCATAAATCTGTGCGACTGGCTTGTTATTTCTGTCATCATTAATTAGCACAAAGATTTGGAAATAGTTTTGCAGGGATTAAAGGCATCCCAGGCAGTGCTTGGGTTAGGAGCTGCCCAGGAGAAGTCCATTTCCAGGGGTGTGAGGTGGCATCTCTTGGAGGGTTTCACCAAACCATAGTTTCACAAGGGATCTTCTGTTCTTTCCCCAGGAGCTCAATACATAACGTGTCTGACAAGCAACCACACAGAAGAGACTGAACTTGTCATCCTCTTTACGTCTGTTCACCCTGGGAACCTCACTGAGGAGACCTGCAGTGCCCTCTGTTATGCTGAAGACCAGGAATATGGAGGTTTCAGCAGCCAGGGGCAGTGTTTGTGTGGCACTACCCAAGAAACAAACTCTTCCTCCAGTTGTTTGCCATTTTGCACTGAGCAATTGTCAGAGCAGGCCTGTGGTGGCCCATCACTCATCCCCTCTCCCTTCCCAGCACAGCTGCCTGTGTCTTTCACGGGACTCCAGCCCCGGTACAGCCTACACCAGGCTGTGCACTTCAATGTCAGTATTCCCATCGCTGTCAGCACTTTACTGTGGGAATTTGGGGACCAGACAGAGGTTCTCAACACCACTGGAAATTTAGCTGTCCACCTGTATGCCTTACCTGGGCGGTACAATGTCACTGCCACCATCTTTGTGGGCATCAAGGTCTCATATGTGCAAGCAGAAATTGAGGTGGTGGCTTCACCCCAACGGTTAGAACTGCAGTGTCCTTCCTTGATCAAGACAAATGAGAGTCTGGACATCTGGATTCGCAACAGAGGTGGCACTGGCCTCACAGTGTTGTATGGTATCACTGCAGAGTCTGGAGAGCAAAGCAAAGGTAAGCAGGGCTGGCTGGCTGGGTGGTGGGTAAGGCAGAGATGATGGTGTGTCCTGGGCCTTTCCTTTCCACTCCTTCTCAATGAGGAGTAAATAGACAATTCCTTTATGCCCTTCTTGCTCCCCTGACTAACCAGCCAGTGTATTGCACTGACCTGGACCAAGAAGGTGACTGCACAGTGCACTTTCACAATAAAGGACATTTCTGGGCTTCAAGAAGGACAGAACATTCTTGGAGCCTTGCTCCCCAGATTAGGTTGGGGTAAGCGTGTCTATAGAAAGGACATCATTCTTGTGTTGTTCTACTTCATGCAGCAGTTCATCCCATGTGTCCCCCTGATGGCTTGGTTTTCTCGGGCAATAACCACTGCTATCAGCTGGTGGTGGAGAAGGCTGAGTGGCTGGAGGCCCAGCAGCACTGCCAGAGGCAAGGCAATGGAGAACTGGCTTTTGTGAGCAGCCCTGAGATCCAGAGCTTCTTGGTTGCTCATGTCATCAGGTAAGAGAAAAGGGTAGGAGTTAAGATTTCCTAGGAATAGGTCTTGTGTTCATGGGGTCACATCTGCAGAGGGGTCAGGATGGGGGGTTCTCCTAAGCAGTCAGACTGGAGAGACACACAGGACCAAGCTGAGTACAAGGAGTTGGTACAGATGAGGCTGTTGAACAAAGAGGAGTAAGAAGTCTCAAACCCAGACCTCTTCCACTGTTCCTTTACCTTCTGAGAAGGAGCAGGGCTCCTCTCCAAGTGTCAAACTCCAGCACCATCTGTTCCACCTCAGGTCTTGGGCTTTGTAAACAGAGAGCACTGCAACTGTCAGCCTTTGATTAAATCCACCCCTGTAAGTGCCCTTTCTACAACCAGCCATCTTGGTGGGAGGATGAGTAGGAGAGCTTTCAGGGGCTTGACAGCTCTTGTCAGCGCTCCCAGATGCAGATGTTGGAGATGGCCTCTTAATAAACATGGCCCAGAAAGCACATGCGAAGGGAGCAGCTGCTGGTGACGTAGGCTTTGAGCAGTCCTGCTGAAGATCTGATGGCTCCTTCTTCCCAAATTTGCATCCTTGCCCTTTTCCCTTCACACTGGGATTTATCTTGAGATTACAACCACATGGTCCCTGTTCCAGGGAAGAGGAGTCTGTCCCTTCCCGCTGGGCAGGGACTGGTCACTTGGAGCACTTATTTACCAGGCGTTGCGTGCAGGGCTTTTGATGGGCTGCAGTGCAAGGAAATCATGAGACCTCAGAAGGGAATGAGCCATCCAAGCTGTTTCACAGCTGCTGCCCCATGTTGCCCCATCCCCCTTTATTCCATGTATTTATTTTATTAATCCATTCAGATAAACATGAATGAGGCAGTTCCAGGATGCAATTTCCCTGACAATAAAAGACGAATCAAGGGAGCTGTAGGTTTTTGGAACATGCAGCCTCCATAGTTTCTTGTGGGAAAATGACAGAAGCAGAAATCTGTTTCCCATTACACCATGCATCAGCGAGGACCATGCTCTTCTCTCCTTCATTCCTGGTGTTTGATGGGCTCTCCAGAAATAGCATGCACTGGACGGTCCTCTTTCTGGCTCCAGAAGCAGCATGCTCCAACCTACACCCTTTCCAGAGACCCTGCTTTCCTTTCTAAGGCTGCAGCACAGGAAGCTCCTCTCTCCTTCCAAGCCAACTCAGACTTCATTCTGCTCCTGCTGTCCTGGACAAGGCTGCCTGGTCCTTCCTTAGAGGCAAAGAAATGCTCACATCTTGCTTTGGAGAAGTATGTCTTGTCCTGAATCCTCTTGTTCACCACTGCAGTGTAATGGGCCAAGCAGTGGGGCAGGGGTGGGAAGCAAGCCAGCTAGCTGCCTTCTTTTTCTTTTTTTATTTTTTTTTTTGTAATGACTTGTAGTTAGGTCATAGCTGGAATTAGAGAAGGAAAATCTCTATCGAAGTTTCACTGCAAACAAGCAGTTTCATAGCCTCTTCTCCCTGATCCTCTGCTAGTGGTTCGGGAGCAGAATGTGGTGGTTATTTATTTTTTAATCTTATTTGCAACAAAAACTACTGATTCACCCAACAGTTATTTTTGTCATCGTTTTTCAGCATGACCTCATTAATCATTTCATCTGGTGTGAGCCTCATAGTGGAGAGGCACCAATGATCTGCTTTTTTGCAGAGCAGTTGTACCAGCCTGGGAGCAAACAGGAGCAGAGGGGTCAGAATTGATCCAAACCCGTGGGAGGGAATGTGGAGAAGGAGCTGGGGACTTTGAGGGTGCAGGAGGAAGTTATTTTCCCACCAGAAGTTAATCTGGAACAAATGCCTGACTTTCTGCTGGCTGCAATTAGAAACAGTTGTCCAGGCTGTTTGTGGCTATGAAAGACTGTTCAGCACTTTCCACCAGAATCTCTGCTGGGATTCAACCAGTTTCCAAATCTGGAAAAATCATTTCATCTCCCAAAAATGATTCTGGTAGTTTCTTGTCTATGTGCAATTTATCTGCCTACTGTGCTTTGGCCTCTGCTGCTGGTATCTTGTCCCCCACATTGTGGCCACCTTTTGGTGGTGGAGGAGGAGTTGATGATCTCCCAGCAGCTGTATCAAGGATTTGAACAGGAGCTCCTTTCTCTAGTACTTTCTGAGGTTTAATCTTGCATTGGTGAAAGTTCCACTTGCAATGGAGAACTGACTAGTGGCAAATTCCACATGTCTACAGAAATAGAGCTTAAATTTTCTAAATGATGCAGCTTTTTCAGATAGTTTTGTATTACTGTACCATTCCTCTTATCTCATTACTCAATACAGGCTTAAAAGTGTCCATGGATGCCATTCAGGCCATTTTAACATCCTGCTCCCTTTAGATGAGGCTCAGGTTCAAGTCAACCTCCTGATTCTCCTAAATATGCACATAGTCCCACTTCCTTGTGCTGTGTAGGGTTCACTTCTCCATGGAGGAGGTGGTCTCAGCTCTTCCATTACCCATGAGTTCCCCACTGGGAGGGGAAGCCAGGCTGCATGGGGATATTCATAAATTAGGGATATGAAGGATGTGGCTCCAACTTGAAGAAGCAGAAGATACGCTACTGGAGGGCTACTGGAAATTTCTGAAAGCAGTAAAACCTTGTGGTTCTCCTCTCCAACCGGTGGCATCTCATTACCCTCTCTGTTATCTTTGTGCTGTACCAGCTATGGCTGGTATGAATTGGTGCTTGCCAGTGTGTCACAAGCTCTGACAGAGCTTTCAACAGTGTCCTTTTGTAACTTGAGTTCAAGAGACTGGCATTTTGGGAATGAGCTGACTCAAGCTATGGGGCAACAATCATCAAGGGTCTGACTCAGCTGCACACATGACCCCCTGAGCTGCTTCTGCTGCACTGTGATGCTGGCGTTGATTGCTCTGTCTGGACCCTTTTGGCTCAGCAGTTCCCTAGGAGGACACGTGGTTTTTGTACTCCTTAGGGCAGAGGTTTGAAGGGCTGGTAGATAGTGGGACAGTGTGCACTGAAGGAGCTGTTACTGAAGTGGGAGTTTCTGGTGGTGGAATGGATGCTGAAATCCTTTATAGCTCAAAGGCTCTATTAACTGCAGGCCATGACACTCGGATGAAGCTGTTGTTGTTATTATTTTCATGGAGAACCATAGATGGCATCTGTCCCAGATCTTTCTAATACTCATGATTTCCTGAAATCCTTCTTTCCCCCCCTTCTTTTTTTTTGAAGGAGCCTTGATGTCTGGATTGGTTTCAATGATTTTGCAAGCACTGGAGCACAGCAGAGAGGCGAAGGATTTAATCTGGAGAGCTGTCAGAACTGGCTGCCAGGAGAACCCCATCCATCAAATGCTGACCACTGTGTCCGGATGGGCCCAACGGGCCAGTGTAACACAGACCTGTGCATGGCCAAGCACAGCTACGTCTGCGAGTACAAACCAAAAGGTGGGCTCTGCTTTTCTTATGCTGTTCATTGGCATCATGGGCAGGTGGACATCCTGCTCACTAGTATGTGCCAAGGAAAAGTAGGGCTGCATAGAGGGGGTCAGCATCATCTCAGATAGAATCATAGAATAGTTTGGGTTGGAAGGAACCTTAAAGGTCATCAAATTCCATCCCCCCTGCCAAGGACAGGGACACCTCCCACTAGATCAGGTTGCTCAGTGCCTTGTCCAGCCTGGCCTTAAACACCTCCAGAGAGGGGGCATCCACAACCTCTCTGGGCAGCCTGTTCCATCCTGTGTTTCACTACCCTCACCATAAAGAATTTCTTTCTCATATCTTGCCTGAATCTAACCTCTTCCAATTTACATCCGTTATTCCAGGTCCTTCCATCACATATCCTATTAAAAAGTTCTACTCCAGCCTTTCTGTAGACCCTCTTCAGGTATTGATAAGTTACTTTGAGGTCCCCTGAGCCTTCTCTTCTCCAGGCTGAACAATCCCAACTCCTTCAGCCTGTCCTCATGAGGCAGCTGCTCCAGCCTTTTGATCATCTTCATGGCCCTCCTCTGGACCCGTTGCAGCAGCTCAGTGTCCTTCTTATGTTGAGGGATCAAGTGGGACTGGCAACAATTACAGTATTGCCAACAGAAGCTTGACTGATAAATTGCCAGAAACCTGGCCTCAGCCCAAAGGGAAGAATTTGGCCCACTCCAATCTTTGCCATCAGTGAAAGCAGAGGGGTAAAGCTGTTGCCAGGATGCTGCTTTGGTGACTGCATCTCAAAGTGCTGTAGGTAGGAAAAAAAAGAAGTGGAAGGGACATGAAATAAGGGAAAAGATTCAGGTAAGAAGGAAAAGCCAGCTCCAGGAAGAGAACCCACTGACTCTGGTGTGGTGGTTGTACTCAGTTCCCAGCACCTGTGAATGAGCCAGAGGTGTTTGCTGCTGGTGGAAACTAGCTGGTCCTGGTCACGTTTGTCATGAAGTCCAGGGGGACAGGGAGGGTAGAGAGTGTATCTTGTGTTTAAAAATCCAAAACAAATCATGGACTGTTGGGATATCTATTTGCAGAGTTCCTAGAAGTCAAAATGACTGAGAGTTGCAAATGCAAGCATTATTTGTGCAGGATGAAGAACAACTCAAAGAACTTGTAAGAGGAAGTAAACTAGGGGATTACTGCAGCTAATTCTTCAGTAAAGCTGGAGTTAGGAATTCCTGAGTGGTCCAGGCCCTGCTACAGCTTTACTGCATGGTGTGAGCAATCATGAGCAGGGTGGGGAGGATAGCTTCTGGCCTTGCTGCATCTCATAGGCTTTGTTGAAATATTTCCTTTGTAAACAGAAGTTCTCTTAAATGCTGAAAACTTCTTTGTGGGAGACCCTGTGTTTGACATACAAGAGGCTGTGAAAAATGTGACAGAAGAGACACTGTCAGCTCCGTGGGAAGCTGTGGAGGTAAGGAGGGTTTGCTCATCCTTCTGCACAGGGAGCCCATGGAGACAAAGGCAGGTGAGAACTTTGTCTGTTTTGCAGGTGATGGTGTTGCCCGAGTTGGCATTCAGGCACGAGGGATTTCTGACTGCCCTGGAGTTTGTGACACAGGAACTGCATCAACCTGTTCAAGTGAGGTTCCAGGTGCACAGACCAGTAGTTGGGGAAGGTGAGGCATCTCCTCTCAAGACTTCTGATATTGTTAGAGCTGATGCTATTGGGACCGAGTATGTGTGGCCACCTTCTCTTCAAAGGGGAAGGTTTGAAGCCATAAAAGCCCAGAGATGGGGTTCCATTTTTTCAGGAGACCTGCAAGTTTGGTGGGCATCTTGAGGTTACCTTGGAAAGGTGGTAGTCCTGGAAGAATTAGTAGTAGAAGAAACCTGTCTCAATGCGTGAAGAAAGTGTGAATGTAAGGAGCATGTGGAATTAAATTAATCTTCTGAGTTATGCTTTTATACTTTGGGAAGACATGACACATCAAATGGGAATGTCCTCTGGTCCATCTGGCCCCACAGGTTAACAAGGAAGAACGTTTTCCTGAGCCTGTTCGTTCCTGCTGGATGAGATAATCTAATAAGCCTTTTATTCCTTGTACAACAGCTTGATAGTCTCAGTTTTGGCAACAATTAATTTTGCTGCAGAGTGTTTGCTGTAGCCATAGGGTTGGCTGCTTACAAAAGGATATTTTTGACACTGAAAAGCTGATACTTTGACATGGAAACATTAACTTAAGAGAACTTTCTTAATGTGTTTTCAATGTCAAAGCCAACTCTGCTTTTGCTTGGACACAGTTGTACTTGACCATAGATTGCAAATCAGTTCATTCTCACTGGAAAAGAGACTCAGTTTGTTTTTAACAATCTTTGTGCCTTTGTGAAATTTTCCTGTAAAACAGGACACTTGTCTTATGCAGCACCAAGGTCTATGGCGTTTGCAGCTTTTACTAGGAGTGATGAAAAACGGTGCATTTGAAGCAAAGTGCACTAGAAGTGTTGCTTTTCCTTTCATTTCTTCCAGACCATCAGGAGGGGAAAAATGCTACCGAACCATTCCCCACTGCTCAGGATGATGGGAACTGGACTCTACTTGAATGTCCTCCTGGTTTCCAGTGGTGTCATTTGACTAATTTGTGCTCATCATTAAACAACTGCTGCAACACAACGGAGTGTGCCAACGGTTCTCTTGCCAACAGCCCTACCCCCATTTCCCTTCAACACAATGGAAGCCAGCTCAGCTATGAACTCATCCAAGAATTTCTCTTCACAGTACCAGCTGGCCCTTCTTCCCAGTATCTGGTCAGTGTTTACTAGCTGCTGTAAGCAGTGAGTAGGTGGGACAGTTTTCTTTTGAGTGCTTTGGATAAATAGAGGGTTGTTCCCAATTTGCCCAAGTCTATTCAGATGAAATGACATGTCCAGTGTCACACATGCCATCACTTTCTGTCTTCTTCACTCTGAGCCATGGACTTCTTGCAGTAGCTGTGACAATAGCACAGTTGGTCAACAAGCTGTGCAGAGTTCCTGAGCTATTCCCATTGCACTTAGGAAGTGGAGACAGAGCATAAATCTGACTTCCATGTTAACACATTTGATTGAGAGTGGCCAAGAAGAGCAGTGTGGTGAAATGTCTCCCCATGCAGTGTTTGGATCTGCAGCTTTTCTTTTAGTTTCTACTTGGCAGTAAATCCAGCTGTCTTACACAGGCAAGAGGTGGATGCTAAGTGCTCTTGAGATGTTAATCCAGAAATGTTTCTTTTCTCTGCAGCTCACATTTGGAGAAGAAGATGTTTTTGTCAAGGCTGAGGATGTCTTCAGTATCCAGCACAATGCAGGCTTGGGCTCACTCCTCCAATGCCAACCAAGTACCACATCCCCTTACAGAACTGATGTCTTAAGCATGAACTCTTCAGAGTGGGCACTTGGCCTGTCTTATGGCACCATTGGTGGCACCTGGATGAACAGCACTGTTTGCTCTCTCCGAGTTCACTATGCTGAGGAGCAGCTTGTCCCAGTCATCAGCTCCCACAATGCTGGGCTGGAGCATCCAGGTCGCTACACTGTCAGAGCCAACGTGGCCAATGGGGTCTTCAGTGCCAATCTGTCTTGTAGTTTCTGGGTGGCTTCCATGGTGTCAGGCCTGCGTGTCATCCACCCTGCTCCTCAAGGTGGCAGAGTCTACCTACCAACCAACCACACTACCTTGGTGGTCAAACTCTCCTCGGGGGTGAATGCCACAGCTCGTTTGCTGGGAGACAACCACACCTTCCCCTTCGAGGGCTCCTGCCCAGCAGCTATTGTCCCGCAGACAGCAGAGTGTGCCCGGGAGAACAACGACACTTGGTTTGCTGTGGTCAACCTGAGAGGTCTGAGGGAGGGAGCGAGCACCCATGTGCTTGTGGCAGAGAACTCTGTGAGCTCCCAGAACATCACCATCACAGTGAAAGTGGAGGAGCCCATCCGTGGACTGCGGGCCACCCCTGACCCTGAGAGCAGAGTGCTGCTAAATACACGAGTGGTGAGTGATTACTGCTGCTTTTAGTTTGTTGGTAGGGTTTTGGGGGCTTTTTCTCCTAACAGTGTGTGTTTGGCTCTCAAGGAGGGCTGGGAGCACTGCTTGCTGCTAAGTGCCAGCATCCAGGCCGTGCAGACAGTACTGCTGCAGACATGGGCATGGGGCAGACAGCAGAAAGGTGCTCTCCAGCAGGAAGGTAGCTCAATTCTAGCTTCACTTACACTCCCTCAGAGGTAAGGCAGCACCTTCTGTGAGGGGAATACTGCCTTTCCAGTTCCACAGAAAAATGGAGGCATTATGAAGGACCATTATTTACCTTCCTTTAGCTTGTCAAGGTAGTTATTTCTTTAGGTGTGTAGATTCTCTGCTAAATCCTTTCATCAGCTGGCTGAAGCTATAAAAATGTTTTATCCATCCATCAAAGTCTTGTAGTTACTCTGGTGTTTGCAGTCTTTTTTTTCTCCAGTCCCCTGTCCCCAAAGCTGCAGCTGAGCCCTGGAAACCTGCTCAGTAACTGCCCCTCATTATCTATAAAATGCTTTGTTCAACCTCTGGCTGCTTATGGCAGAACCTTGTGCCTGCAATATCTGTTGATCTCACCCTTCCTGGCTGCCATGGTCTGCTCAGGAGGCAGTGTAGGAGTGAGAAGGGAGCATGTCCTGTCCAGTGTAGCCTTTGGGTCACACACCATCCGTGGATGAGGGTGAGAGACTCAGCCTACAGGTGTAGCTGAAGCCGAGTTGTTTCTGCAGAGATACTAAGTGTCTTAGCCAGCAGGAAAGATGTGATGACAAGAGCAGATCAGTAAGGTGTGTGAGCAGGCACTATGGGTTTTTCCTGGTTTATGGAGACATGGTCTGCATTTCTCTGTCAGCAGCAAAGCCACTCTGTGTCATGCTCTGTGGGCACTGCCTTACAGGTGTGTGATGGCTCCCAGTCCAGCTCTGCTTTCTCCAGTTCAACTGGAGATCTCCTGGGAAGTGCTGTGCATGCTTTTCTCTTGCTTTAGTATAAAATGTCCTCGTGCCTTTCAGAGTTACGTCCCTGTGAAGGAAGCTGGGTCAGATGTGACTTTCCGATGGACAGTAGATGATAAGCCATCTTTCACTTTTTACAATGTTGTCTTCAACGTTATCTACCAAAGCCCAGCTGTGTACAAGCTTTCGGTAAGCCAAGGCCTTTCCCATGATACCATTTCAATCCTGGGTTTCCATGTCATCCCATTAATTAAGCAGGACAAGCAGCAGGGAGAGGAAAAGGCAGAGATGTGCTTCTAATGAGCTCATGAGCTGCTCTTGCTTCTTCCCATTCTATATCTGACTTCACTGTATTCCTCATCCTTGCTTTCTCCTCTTTTCTCCACATTCTCTTTTCTGTTCATGGAGTGTCTGTCCTTACTCCTCCCAGCAATAATGTGGCAGGGAGCCCTGTTGCAGGGTTGCTGGGCCCTACTTTGGCAGGGAGACCCATTACAGGGTACTGGGCCCTGCTTTGGCAGGCAGGAGATGTGGATTCAGAACTAGGCAGAGGCAGGAAGCAAATATAAGACTTTCATAGGCTAGAGCTTCTGCTGCTAGCTCTTCTGGTCTCTGTTCTTTTTCTATTGGTGCAGACTGGAACACTAGATTTTGTCATGACCCCAGAGGAAGGAAAGAGCAGAGAGTCTGGGCAGTGGGAAATATCTGTTGTGCAACAAGCTTTTTATCTCTGGCTAGAACTCCTTTTTCTGTATCTATACTGCCAGAGTCCTTGCCTGGCTCCAGGCTGCTTTATCTGTTTGCAGGGTAACTGCTGGCTTGCAGGAGAGACACCAGCCCTAGCTCCAAAGGCATGCTGGCACTAATCTGCTTGGTGCAGCACTGTACTGAATAGCACTGATTTGCTGGGTTAAAGGCTGTGCTGACATGCCTGGATTGCTTTTACTTACAGACCTGACAAGGTGGCATTAGTCTGAGGTCTATGGGCTCAGTGTAACAGATCCACAGAAGCCTAGACACAAACTTTTTTATCTGTTAGGGTGGAAGGTTTCTGCCCAGCTGCTTTTGAAAGATGCCTTCTGTCAGCAGCTCAGCTCTCCTGTGGATAGGGAGGGGGCAAGATGCTTTGTAATTAGGTGCCTTGTCAGTGTTACATGCCTTGATAATCTTGAAGATCGTGCTCTGCTGCTGTCATGTCTCTTCAATCTTTTGCTCATCCACTCTCCTTTCCCTTCCTCTGCCCAACTTTGCTCTTCCTCTTGGTGCCCACCACACTCAGGATGCTGGAGGTGCACTTGGAGTGCTTGGTTTTATGTCTCCCATCCCTACTTTCTGTGCTTGGAGCCCTTTGTCTATCACTGTCTTGGGTGGCTGTTGCCTCCTTGGTGGCAGCAAATGCCTGGGTTCAGCAGCTGGAGATGGTTTGCAGGGGACTTTGGAGCAGGCAAAAGAGTCACTGGCAAGTTCAAAGCCTGGGGTCTTGGGACAAGAAACTGTTCATCTTGTCCTCTTGCTATAGAACCAATCCTTCCTTGAACTGATGTGGTGGACCAGCAATAGCTGTCTTTGCCAGATAGGTGGCCATCCAGTCTGTGCTGCTTTCCAGTGGCCACTCATGCTATTGCTTTTGCTTCCCTGTCCCAGAGGCTGCTCTTCTGTAAAGTTCCACTCACCTGCCTGAGGGACCTCTTCACTACAGTGAAGGGCCACTCTCAGGTGAGGTCATCCCAAATGCATTCTTTGTCCCACTGTCCTTCCCAGCTCACCGCCTCCAACCACGTCAGTAACTTTACAGTCAATTACAATGTCACAGTGGAGATGATGAATAACATGAAGAACCTGACTGTGTTGGGTGTCCTGCCGGTCCTCCCTCAAAACAGCAGCGTGGAGCTCACAGCAAGAGTTCAGGTTGATTCAGCTGTGGATGCAATGTTCCTGTGAGTCCTTTGCAAGTTGACCCAACTTGGGATCTTACTGTACATAGCTTACCAGACTTGCCTGAACTGTCTCTCTTCTGAGGGCCAGCTGATGTCAAATGGCCCATTTCTCAGTGGCTGTCAAGTTAATTTAAATGTCTGCAAGTGTGGTTCAGTCACACTAGCTGGAATCTATAGTTCAGTGACAAGTACTCCTCTTCTAAAGGATTGCAACAATGCACAGCTACTGCTTTGATAGTTTGCATTATACTTTCTATGTTTTTTCTGGAAACCCTAAGCCTGAAAGATAGCCCTAAGGCAGGCTTCCTCTAAGATTTCCATAATTCTCCTTTTGAGCAATGTAACACGATTTGCATGTTTCTCCAGGTGGGATTTTGGAGATGGTGTCCAGGAGACATGCCTGTTCAAACCTCCCTACAACAAGTCTTTCCTTGTTCCTGATCCCAATGTCCATGAGGTTGTAATTGAACACAACGTTTCACATGTCTATCAAGACCCAGGTATGTTCAGGATGGTTCTTTGGGGAAGAAGAGGTCAGACATTTTTGTAGTGTGAGGGTTACAAGGCACCTTCTAATTACAGAAATGCTATGAATGTTACTACCTTGTTCTCAAGTGAACAGAGTGACTGGAAGTCTCCAGCCATTGCCATCCCTTTTAATTTTGTTTCTAGCAGAAGTCTGTCCTTGCTACGAGAAGCAGGTCCATCACCCGCAGCCCCTTTTTGGCCAGTCTCAGAAAATGAGTGGCCAGCAAGCTCCTTGCTGATGGGAGGGGGAGTAGGGAACAATACTGTGGGCAGCAGGAAGATGGTCTCTTCTGTGAGTGAATAGGAAGCAAATCCTTTCTCTGCATATATTGGACTGGCTTCTTAATTGGTGTTTGGTCCTCAAATGCATGGCCTGGTTGTAATTCCCACTTGTTTTGGACCAGGGGAGGAGAGTCAGCATGTGCACAGTGCAGGAGCAGAGTATCACCTTGCAGTCCCTGTCACACTTCTTGTGCTGCTGCAACGTTGAGAAAGCTGTTGCACTAGAGTGTCCTCACGATTGGTCTTTTTCTGCTCTCTTTCTATGCAGGTGAATACACCCTGATGGTTCTCGTCTCAAACCAGTTTGAGAACCTCACCCACTTGACCCCAGTTCATGTCCACAGTTATCTGACAGATGTGAAGTTGGAAGCAGAGGAGGATATTTTGGTTGTGAACCATCCAGTCACCTTCAGAGCCACTCCATTGCCATCTCCTTATGGTGTTGTGTACACCTGGGACTTTGGGGATGGGTCCTCAGTGTTTACAGAGAGCCAGTCTACAGTGACATACACCTACCCTAGAAGAGGAGTGTACAACATCACTGTGACAGCAAACAATACCATAAGTAGTGTGGAAACAGTTGAGTGCTACCAAGTGTTTGAAGAGATAACTGGACTCCGTGTTTCTGCAGATGAGGCAGCAGAGCTGGGAGCATCAGTGACCCTTAATGCTTCAGTGCAGACAGGGGACAGTATCACCTGGATATTCGATATGGGGGACGGGACAGTGCTGAGGAGTCAAGAGCCAGTGGTAGAACATGTGTATGTAAAGGACATCAACTGCACTGTGAATGTGACAGCTATGAATCCTGTGAACTCTGTCTCCCAGACTGTGCCTATTCGGATATTTGTCCTGGAAGTACTCAAAATAGAGCCTACTTCTTGCATCCTTGAGCACCCAGATGTGCAGCTCACTGCGTATGTGACAGGGAATCCTGCTGAATACATCTTTGACTGGACTTTTGGAGATGGCTCATCCAATGTCACAATCAGTGGGGACCCTGTGGTGATGCACAACTTCACCCGAAGTGGGACATTCCTCCTCTCCCTTACTCTCTCAAGCAGGTTTAACAAGGCTCACTATTTCACCAGTGTCTGTGTGGAACCAGAAATAGTCAATGTCACCCTTCTCCCTTCCAAGCAGTTTGTGAGGCTTGGTGAAGAGAGCAGCTTCCAGGTCAGTGCTATTCCTCTCTACCAGTACCGCTACCGCTGGGATTTTGGGAACAATGAGTCCACTAGATCAAGTGGGACTGAAGTGACATACACCTACAAGAACACAGGGATCTTCTTGGTCACAGTGACTGTCTCCAACAATGTCTCTTTCAACAATGACACAGCGTTTGTGGAAGTCCAAGAACCAGTTGGGGTAGCAAAGATTGAATATAATGGGACAGATGTTTTGGAGCTGAACAAGGTCTACCTGTTCTCTGCCAGCATGAATGGAACCAAAGTGAGTTACTTTTGGGACTTTGGAGATGGCACTACCCAGCCTGGCCAAATTGCTGCCCACTCCTACAACAACACAGGCCATTACACTATTAGTGTGATGGGCCAGAATGATGTGAGTTTTAATGAGACCACCATTGATGTCACAGTGAAACGTCGGCTCCAAGGGCTGACCATCAATGCCAGCAGGACAGTGGTGCCATTAAATGGTTCAGTGAGTTTTGTAGCCACACTGGTAGCTGGCAGTGCCACCCGCTACTCGTGGATCCTGTGTGACCGATGCACTCCTATCCAAGGCTCCTCCACAATTTCCTACACTTTCCGGTCTGTGGGCACATTCAATGTCATTGTGACAGCAGAGAACAAGATCAGCTCATTGCAGGACAGCATCTATGTCTATGTCCTGGAGCAAATTGAAGGCCTGCAAGTGGCTAGCAGTGACCTGGTGGAGGATGTCTATTTCCCAACTAACAAAACACTCCATTTGCAGGCAGTGGTGAGAGAGGGAACAAATATCTCTTACAGCTGGGTAGCCCAAAGGGATGGCAATGCTGTGCAGGCTTCCACTGGGAAAACCTTCTCTCTGACCATCCTAGAAGCTGGAAATTACACTGTCTATCTGAAAGCAACTAACATGCTGGGGTATGCAACTGCTAACAGGACACTGGAGTTCATTGAGAGCATTGGTCTTTTAAAGCCTTATGCCTTCCCTAACCCAGTTGCTGTTAATGCCTCTGTTAACATAAGTACCACCATAACCAGTGGCACTGGCATCACATATGTTTGGTACCTAGAGGATGGCTTCTCTCCTGTTACATCTGAACCCTTTATTGTACACTCCTTCCAAAGCCCTGGTGTGACAGAGGTTGTCGTTGGAGCAGAAAACAAGTTGGATTCAACTAATGCAACAATTTATATCACTGTAGAGGAGGTCATAGAGGGGCTGAGTATAGGCACTGCAGAACTGGACTGTAGATATGTTTCATCAGGCTCCACAGTGGTCTTTGAGGGGGAGCTGCAGAAAGGGACTGAAGTGACGTGGCTTTGGGAGGTGCCAAATGGCACATTGACTGGACAGTCAGTGGCAGTCATGTTCCCCACAGCAGGGTTTTACACTGTCTATCTGAATGCATCGAACGACATCAGCTGGGCTCTAGCCAGCAGGAATATCTCAGTGTTAGACAGGATTCAAGGACTGGAAGTTATTGCCAGCAAGAAGGTGGTGGAGCCAGGGGAACAGGTCACCTTTCTGATCAGGATGTCATCAGGTACCTCTGTGAGTTACCTGGTGAGCATAAGTGGGGACTACTCTGTGGTGCTCAATGGGTCCAAGTACACACATGAATTCACCAAGAGCGGTGATTATTTGGTGACTGTGACAGTGCAGAACCAAATCAGCATCGCACACTCCCAGGTCCTTATCTCTGTCCTGGAGGCCATCCATGATGTCAGGCTCCTGAACTGCTGTGAGGAAGGGATACCTACAGGCACAGAGAAGAGTTTCAGTGCCCAGGTGGGAAGTGGCAGCCGTGTGTCATTCTCCTGGCAGTTCTCCCTGTGGAAAGAGCGAGGTCGATCTGTCATCACTATGGCAGGAGAAAGTGTTTCCTACACTCCAGAAGCTGCAGGGCTACTTGAGATTTGCCTCGAGGCCTTCAATGACTTGGGAAGTGTCAATATCACCAGAACCATCCAAGTTCAAGACCCAATAGTCCAAGTGTCCCTCACTGCCTCCAATGCCTTTGTCAACAGGACAGCACTATTTGAAGCAGTAGTTGTGCCCAGCAGTAGGAATGTTGAGTTCCTTTGGAACTTTGGGGATGGCTCTTCCACTCAAATGACCAGGGTTGCAGTGGCCAACTATTCTTACCTGAGCCCTGGGGATTATCTGGTGGAGGTGAATGCCACCAATCTCATCAGCTTCTTCATAGCTCATCTTACTATCACTGTCAAAGTCCTGGAGTGTGAAGAGCCAGAGGTGGAATTGGCCTTGCCCCCTCAAGTAGTCATGAAGCGATCCCAGAAGAACTACCTAGAGGCACAGATTGACCTCCGAGGATGCATCAAATACCAGACTGAACACCTGTGGGAGATCTACCGAGCACCCAGCTGCATGAACTTGGATAATTCCACCAGGATCCGTATGCCAAATGTTGATGTGAACAGGCCCCAGCTAGTTATACCAAAGCTTGCCCTGGAAGTTGGGAACTATTGCTTTATCTTTATTGTCTCTTTTGGAGATACCCCACTGTCCAAAAGCATCTTTGCCAATGTAACTGTGATACCAAGTAAGCTGGTCCCAATCATTGATGGAGGGTCATACCGTGTATGGTCCAACACTCAGGACTTAGTCTTGGATGGAGAGAAGTCCTATGACCCAAACTTGGATGATGGTGAACAGACTCCGTTGTTGTACGATTGGTCTTGTACATACTCCTCCAAGGTAAGAGCAGTTTTGGTGATCATTTGGGAGCTCCACTACAGATTTGTGTCTGGGCTGAAATGTTGAGGGGAGCTTTTGTGACCACCTTTAACAGAGCTGCTCTGTAAGAAGGGTTACACATGCTTCCTAATTCCTAGCCCAGGATGATGGTACAAAAATAGCTGTGAAGAGTTGTGCCTTGCAGCAAACTGGTTCATTGTTTTAGTGTAGCTGTTTCTATGACCTGAAGGTATTGCAGAGCTGCTCATTACACCTCAGGGCACTGAGGGCTCAGGTTGCTCTCAGATTAACAGTTGAAACTTTCTTAATTGTGGCAGGGACCAAAGTTAGGCTCCAGAAGAGTCAAATCATCACAAGGAAGTCACTGTCCTCACACAATGAAATGGTCTGATTCTATAGTGACAGAAGAGCAAGGGAGAACTGCCCTTCAGATTCTTACAGGAGCATTTTTTGATGGATTATGGGGTTCTTTGCCTTGTAAAAAATCATTGCTTCCTATACTTACCTCAAAATAGAAAGATGTAGTTATGTGCATTAGACTTTCGAGTTTAGTGTGAACTCTTTGTGTTGTTTGGCAATGTTTAAAGCTATTTAATGAAGAATTAATTACTACAATAGAAGAATTTGATGGTTAGATGAAATACAATATCTGGAGTGTTCTAAATACTGCTTACTAACCTGAAGAATAGGATAATGTGCTTTATGGTCCACACACCACCCTGTTTCTCCCACCCCTGTGGTGGCATTGCACAGTGAGATCTGTCGCAGGGAATTGGTGTGGACCTGGATGTTTTGGCTGTGGACTAACCCGATGTGCACCCGTAACAAGGAGGGTTTGAAAGTTCTTTTCTCCTTGCAAGCAGAGCTCGGCTGCAGGGTGCTCTCTGAATTTCAGTGCCAAGGAAGGAATTGTCACAATTTCCAAAGCTGTATTAGAAGCAGATGTGGAGTATACGTTCGACCTCACCATCAGGAAGGAGGGGATGAGTCCTGAGGCAACAAATCAAACCGTACGTACCACAGACAAGTGTCCTTTTCTGTCCTTGTGTACATGTTGCTGGACACAGCTGAGCTGGAAGGCTGTGTCCCTTTTTTTCTAAGGAATTTTCTAGAGGATGGCATTAGTGTCCCAGCCATGAGTGACTTCCCATGCTTCTTCCCCTGCCCTATCTGAGAGCCCATTTCAGCTGGGGGTATGGAAGTATCACCTGTACCAGCCAGCACGAAAAGTCAGGGAAGCAGACTTCTAGGGCATTGCTGGTGCTCCATAAATGACCCTGCCTGAATCATTGACAGGAGCAAATACTGGTATTTCTGTGATCTGTTCATTTCATGCTGCTTTGGGCAGCACATTTGCTTACCCTGACAAATCCTTTTGAGACTTTAGACCTTTAAGACCTTTAAGACTTTAGACTTCTAAGTCTTTAGACCTTGTGTTAGTCCCTCTCTGTGCAGAGGCTGTTAGAGACCCTTCCTTGGACACTATTCCTGGGACTGAGAGCCTGCAACCATAGATCTGCTGTAGGAGGACAGCAGAGGAGCCCATGGTTGGTACCTCTTCCTGCAATATGGGCAGTCCCAGGCTCTTCACATATCAGAGCATGAGACTTATTCCTGATTTTTGCACAGGGAGAGCTTCCTAAATGCTAGTGGTTAATTTTACCCTCTCCTTCCTATTCCTCTCTTCTCTCTCGATGTTTTTTTAAGGGTGGATTTTTTTAAGTGCATGTTGTTTATGTCGAATTAAGCCTAACGCTGAACACAATTGCAGCCCGACAGCAGTTATGGTTTATGTCAGAAACATTCATCGTGGTGCACTTGGCAATTAGAGATATAGTTAGCCTCAAAGTGGAAAGTCTTACTGCCTGGGTTTTAAACCAAAGCTGGAGGATAAAAAGAAAAAAAAAAAAATTAAATTGATAGTCTTTCAAGGACATTCCGTACTATCTGGTTTCCATGCCTGAGTGCAAAACAATGATCCCAGTGTCGCAGGAAATTTGCAAATACTGTAAGAATGAATGAAGCTTCAGTGTGCTCCAGCTTAGTGCTGTGGAATATTTATCCTCTTTTTAAAGTCTGCCATATTAAACAATGTCTTCATTACTGTCTTTCTTTGAATTCACAATATTCATTGTGCCAGGGCAGAGGGCTCTGTCAAATGCTGGACCATCCCATTTCCTCAGGGATTAAAGGAATTTAAACAAAGTACAGAGGTCAGAGCTCAGTAACAGTTGCCTTTGAGCCACTGATGCTTCTAAAAGCTCTTCTCTCTTCAAGTGTATGCCAGGGAGGTGTGGCAGGAGGGTTGAGATGTGCAGCTTAGATTTATGTGAGAAGCCTGTAAAAGCATGTCCCTCTGGGAAAAGTTATTCTTCCAGGCTGCAGAGCAAAATGTGTTTGATGCACAGTGAGAGATGCGTTTTCTGGCTATTTTTGTCATCATTCCCATCTCTCAGGGACATAAGTGGTGTCAGAAATGATGATAGTTCTACACAGGCAGTGCACTCGAGCCCATGTGTCAGATCCATGTGGTTCTAGTCCGAGCTCTGTAGATTAGAGCAGAGATGGTGGAGACAGCAGGACCACACCCTGGCTTTGTACATCTTCAGTAAACCCAGGCTCCCTGGCTTGTGTGAGCCCTCTGGTATTCTGGATGATAAATACTTTCCATTGAGTTGAGGACAGGGACCCATAGCCCCACACTTCCATGTCCATGACAGGTCTGCTGTCACCCCATGTCAGTCAGAAGCAGGGCCAAGAGTTTGGCTAGCAGGAAGCAAAGGAGAGCTACAGTTGCTTCCTGAGGCGGGTGCTCACCAGATGTTTGATTTGTGCTGCAGTGGAGGCTTTCCTCCTCCTAGTTAGACTGGTCCTCTCTTCCAAATTCTAACGTGGATCCCATTTTTGTAGAGGTAACAGCAGTCCTGAGATGAGCAGTACAGCAAAGTGCTTCAGTTGGCATCATCCCCATCTGACAGCACATGCAGGACTTGCTGGGAATTCAGCACAGAGTACCACAGGGACATTTTGAAAGTGATGGATGTTGTTAAAAAGTGTAAATAAAGTAAATCCACAGTTACATATAGATTAGCCCAGCTTGGCATTGCATGGCTCTTGAAAATCAGTGGCAAGATAACTCATGCTGGGTAGTGTGAGAAGAGTGGTGGAGCTGAAGTTTGACCCCAAGATCCTTTGGAAATCCTTTTCTACTGTTTCCTTAGAACAGATTGGGCTGGTGCAGAGCAATTCTTCCATGCTGAAGCACGTGCTGAGATGTCTGTTTATCTCTTAGATGTCTGTATTTTTGTCTCAGATCTCCTTATGGAGCCTCTTGCTTTCCCAGGTGTTCATCAAGAGAGGTGGAGTCCCTATTGTGTCCCTGGAGTGCATTTCCTGCAAGGCTCAGTCTGTCTATGAAGTTAGCAAAAGCTCCTACATCTACCTGGAGGGGACCTGCCAGAACTGTCACAACGACTCCAAGCTTGGGGTAAAGTCCTTAGCAATGCTGCTCTGTACTACACCTTTGATGGATTTCAAGGAGAAGGGTAGTGTCAAAGAGGACAGGCCAGAAAGTGCCATGTGAGATATATAGTTTTGGACCTGAACTGCTGTAGAGCAAGGCTTGGAAGCAATCTCAGTCCTTAAATGCAATGGCAGGCTGAGTCTGGCTGAAGGGATGAGGGGTGCTGGCTAATACTCATCTCTTTATCATAGCTCTGGAACTGCCTGCAGGAGACTGACTTGCAGAGACTCAGTGTTTTAAAACACGAAACTTACCTGGTGTGACATGGAGCTCCTGTATCTCAACAGCATGGAGAAGGCTAGGAGAGCCTGTGAAGCAGGTCCCCCTTTTCCTGTAACTACTGGACTCCCCATGGGATGTCCAGAGCTGTCCTTTGCCCTGGGTTGTACCTGCAGGATGTGGTACACATGGCCTGTCAGTTTTCCATTGACCTACCTCTGTGAAAGTCCTTGACACTTCATTTTCAAACCAAGCTTGTGATTGACCAGCTCTTTTCACACAAAGGCCACTTCTTTTCCTCCAGAAGTTCATGAAGTGTTTTCTTCCTGCTGATTGACATTTTGCCCATTGTTTTGGTGGTTCAAATAGTGGTTCTTCAATCTTTTCTGATCCCCCAAAGTCCCTCCTGCCCTCCTCTAATTACAGATTCCACCACGTGGCATCTTTGCAACCTGCTAAATGAAACAGGTCTCGGAGGTGGAAGTCTTGTTGTAAGATCTAGTCTGTATTGTTCCCAGCAAGTCCAACATGGACTCTGGTGGCATTTTGTGGCCCGTTATCTCTCTGTTCCTCTTGTTATCACAATTGTACATTTGTGCTATTAACAGTAACCATCCAGGACACGTTCAGTTTGAAACATATAAAACACGGTATCCCGTGGAGACTCCACCAGTACTTAATTTATTTCCTGTGTTTTGTATTCTGTATTATGAAATATTCTGTCGGAGGGTGATGTAATCCCAGAGACTAAAGTAGATCTCACAGTGGAAATATTCCCACCAGACATTTTGGAATGGTTCCAGTTCTTGTTGCTGTAGCACACAATACTAAAGCTGAATTATCAACTGCAAATTTGGCAGATGGTCCTACTAGAAATCTGTTGCTTTTTATAAGAGACTCAATCTGAAAACATTTTAGAGGACATAACTAAAGATTTAAACAAAACCTCTCCTGTCTTTCCCCTTTTCATCTCTATAGAGATGGGCAGCACACAGCTTTAAAAACAAGTCGCTCATCCTGGACAAAACAACTACCTCCACTGGCAACACAGGAATGAACCTGGTTTTGAGGCAAGGGGCACTGAAGGATGGAGAGGGATACACTTTTACCCTTCACATCACAGACCTCACAACAGGAGAGGAAGGATTTGCCTCCATTGATCTGCTCCCAAACCAGCCGCCTGTTGGAGGATCCTGCCAGCTGTCTCCCAAAGGACCCCTCAGGGCACTGATGACAAAGGTGCACTTTGAGTGTGCAGGTGAGAGCATGAGGACAGCAGTGCTGGGCACTTGCCAGCCCTCTCTGCTCCTAAAGTTTCTTGTCCAGTGTGTTACCAGCTGCCTTTCTTCCCACAGATGTTTTCTTTATCCTGAGCTTCTACCCCAGGACACAGTTTGCTAGGGCTGAGTTGAGAAGTGGATCTATTTCGGATCCCAGAACTTGGACCCTGGGCAGCTTTGTGTGCCCAAATTATGAAGCTCTAAAACTCGTGGTAGCAGACAGGCACTTTTAAAAATCCTAATACATGTAGCTGAGTGTCCACGCCGGGACAGTATTTGCGTATTTCAGTGCAAAAGAAAGAATAAAGATGTCCAAAACTGAATCACACGTAAGTGGGAAGAGTGAAAAGACAAAGCACACTGGGGCCTTCTCTGCCATGTGGGCTGGATGTTCCTGTCGGCAGTTACCTTCTCAACCAGCTGCAGAGACAGCAACAATGAGTCTAGTTTTGGAAAAGTGGCCTGGCTGACGTCCTGTAGCCTCGGGCCAAGGAATAAGTGCCTTTGAAAACCATATTTCCCCAAATGATTAGTGCTGGAGATTAATGCTGTCTGTGCACAAATGCTGGGAAGCCACACTGCAGAGGAGATGATGAATTCTGGTTCTGGAGAAGAAGCAGAAGTATATTCACCATGATATGGTTGTGACTTTGTTGTGCTTTGAGCTACCCAGAAGAATTACAAAATTAAGACCTTTGCAGTGGTAGGAATTTTAGCACTTAGTGATTGTTTTTGAGCTGAAGCACACAGGATGCAGACTTACTGGTTAATGTCCAATGCAGGAAGCCCTGTCAGAGACAGCACCTTCACTGGCAAATGCAGGATGAATTTCCCAACTACTTGGCTCCCACAAGACTCCCCTGTAATTTCTATGAGCTCCAAGGAATCCTTTATGCATATTTTATCCTAGATTCAGTTGTTCCTGAGGTGTTGAGCTGCCTGAGGTATGCAACGTGTCTCTGTCTAATATCAGCCTTTGCAGGCTTGTACAGAAGCTGTGGCCTTGGTTCAGTGCTGTTCCCTGACCAAGTAATATATTCCCATTTTTATTTTGCTCATGAACTCTTCACAAATCCCTTTAAAAGTTGCAGGACCCAAACCTGGGCAGAAGCCCCTAAACATCAGTGAAATTCAAAGAGGCTCAGAGTTTCACATTGCAGGCCCTGAAGACATCCTTCTATACCAGCAGAGTCTTTAAGCTGTCCCCAAATGGTGGGGACAACCTGTCCCCGTGCCAGAGCAGGGTGACCCATGTCTGGGGGCAGTGCTGAAGATACCATGCTGAAAGGATGAGCGGGATGGGACACAACAGGGGTGTGAAAGAGAGGGAAGCTGATGACCATGATGTCACCAGCTCAAATGGATGGGATGGCTTTTGGGATGGTGGCTGCAGCTCCCCATGCCCCTGCCCCCTGTGAGACCCTGTGTTTGGGTTTGTTTTGCAGGCTGGAGAGACACGGAGGATGCAGAGGGCCCTCTGGTGTACATCCTCCTGGTGTCTCGCCACCGGGCTGGGCACTACCACGAGTTCTGTGTCTACAAGGGCAGCCGTGCTGAGCACAGTGCCTTCCTGCCCCCGGGCTTCCATGAGAGTGGCTTCGTGGTGTCTGTGTCAGTCCTTGTTCAGGACCAGCTGGGGGCGACCGTGGTGGCCATTAACCGGTAAGAGCCACTGCTTGAAGACTGGGCTTAAACAGCCCAGAGTCCAACCCACCCCCAGTCTTGCTCCATGTGGGTGACAAGTGCCAGCAGGTCTTTGGGCAGCATCTTGAATAGGTCTCTGCTGCCTGACCGAGCTTTAGGACTGCTTCTTCTCAAGGCTGATTTGCAGCTCCCCACACTGTACATGTGGTCCTGGCCTCCCAGGCTGGAGTGGATGGTCCTCCAGCGCCTGTGGGGGAGGATCTGTGTCCCAGCTGTTCCTCAGACCCCAGTGAACGATGCCAAAAGCAGTGCAGCTCCTCCCTGCTTACCAATCCTGTTTTTAAATGTTCTTTATGTTCCATCAAACTAAACCTGCACATTTTCCTCTGGATTCAATGCACTCGTGTGCGTCCTACACCTGCAGCTTCATCAAGCTGGACCAGTAAAGTAATGCTGCCATCCTTGTTTATCCTCCTGCAGTTAACCCAAATGCCNGAAGAGTCAGGCTTCAGGTCCATGATGTTCCTACACACTGCTGGTGCAGAATGTGTGCCAGGGCTGGTGTCAGTAATGCTGCCATCCTTGTTTAGCCTCCTGCAGTTAACCCAAATGCCTCTCTCCCTTGGCAGCTCCATGGAAATCGGTTTACCAGAGGGGTTCCCCAGTCTCTCCTACTGGCTCTACAATCAAACTGACACTGTGCTCCGAGGCTTAGTGAAACAAAGGGACCCTCAGCAGGTCATTGAGTACTCTCTGGCCCTCATCACCATCTTAAATGAGGTAACTAGTGCTGTCTGCACAGGAAGGGTCTCCAGAAGCCTTGCAATTTCCGATGATGTTCTTTGGCCAGGTTTTGAACAGCAATGTAGGGAGATGACTAATGCTAGTTTCTCATGTAGATCACTGTACGTGCATGCTGGGAGCTGAGCTGGAGCTACTTTCCTGCATGAGGAGGAGTAACAAACTCCAGACACACACAAACAGTGACCAAAGAAAGCAGAGAGTCTGCAAAATAAAACAGAGATCCCAGAGAAGACAGTGGCCTGGGTGCCTCCCATGCAGTCTGTGGTTTTGTCCTCCTATTCAGGTCTAAACACTGAATTTAGAAACAAATCTTGCCCAAAATTCCATCTCCTTCCCCTGAGCCAGTCATGCATCTCCACCTCAGCAGGGCTGGAAACTCCCTGTAGCTGCAGAGGTGTTTCTCTGAGTGCTCAGGAGACCTTGTTCTGCTGAACTAATGGGACAGAAAGATCTTCTTGCATACAAGGGCTCTTCATCCACAGTGTAGCAGCATCCTTCTCCTGGCAGCATTCACACCTACCTAAAGTCAGGCCCAGTTCCTCCACAAGCATCTCTGTAGGCAGGGCAGGAATTATAGTCTGTATTCCTGCTTTCCTCCCTCGTAAGAGCATCCTGCCTGCCAGAAAGCCAGACAGGGGCAATCCCCTTGAGCATAGGCACTGTATTTAGCTGGAGAAGGGCTGCACATTGGTGTACTACTTAGCTGTCAAATCCAAAGATGTTGAGGCGGTTGCTGGAAGAGCACAGGTGAAGTTGAGTAAGTTCTACTGAAAAACAGCTCATTAGATCTCCCTCTGGGGAAAAGCACAGGCAGGGAGGTACAGAGTGATGGAAGAGGTAACTTCAGCACAGCTCATCATCCTCTGAAATGAATTGATACTTTCCCTCACTCTTCTTGGTTTTAACCCCCTCCCAGTACGAGCGGTCCGTGCTTCTGGAGCCTGAGACTGAGAATGAATTTGAACTCCGAACCTGGACTCGCAACAACATCACAGAAATCCTGAACTCACTGAAGGTGAACACAGTGGATGACATCCAGCAGATCTCAGCTGCCTTGGCACAGTGCACGGTATGTTCCTCATCCATCTCCAGCCTCCTCTTCTTCCACATTCAGCTTAGATCTTCTTCAATTCTTGCTGTGCTTCCCCATCTCTCCCTTTCCGCACACATAGCACACTGGGAGGACAGGTATCACTTATTGACATCTTAGGGGTTTCCATGGTAATGTCATTAAGTGCTGTCTGCTCTACCCCTTGCTGTGCCACCAATCTAGCAGGCATGGATAAGGTAATGTATTCATGTGCTGGAGACAGCATCTAATTGTTCTGTGCTGCTTCTTTGGTACCAGCCCCAGTGTGGCAGCTCAGTGGCAAGTAGGTTCCTTCACAGTCTCAAAGGAAAGGCCTCAACAGGCTGGAGAAGCACTGGAATAAATTGCTGGGGGAGTTGCAGAATCTCCAAGGATGGGCTGGGCTCCCATCAGGAGTAACACAAGTAGAGCCGGACCTGCCTTGAGCCAGGAGACAGTGCCAAGGACTGAGGTTTCTTCCAGCCCTGTTTCTACCATACAAGATTAGAAATGTTGCTCAGCTTCCCTGCTGACTGGAAGTGCTGTGTTCCCCAGCCAGCTCCCAGTTTCAGCTCACCAGTGCTGGGGCTGCTGCCTGGTGGATTTAGGAGTGGCTTTATGTGTTTTGTCAGATGGGCAAAGGGAAGAGAGCCCAGTTATATAATGTGCTTGGGGTTTGGTGGTCAGCCAGTCTGCTCTGGCATGCTTTTCCTCCCCACCCTCCCAAATCTTTACTTTTGGGACTTAAGTCGGGTACCCGGGCCTTGGCTGAGCTTCACCCACCCAGCCAGGTCAGCAGCCTCACTCAGCAGGAAGAAATGATAGGCAGACTACTGCATCCCACCCACAGAGTCCCTCTTCTGCTGCTTCTTTCTCTGCTTCAATGTCTGTAAACCTGGAAAATCACTTATTTCTGTTCATCTTTGTTCAGGGATTTGGGGTTCAGCATGTCCTTTTCCGATGCTGAATTGGTTTCTTTCTGTCTCTCCATCCTGCTCTTGCCTTGTGACTTTTCTTGCTGTGACTTTCCTTGCTTAGAAATAGTATATTTATTCCATGGGAAAAGCTGATGTTCCAAGATTAGTTTGTGCTCTGGATTGCAATGAGAAGCTTAGAAAAATAGTAATCTAGAATTTCCTGAGTTTTTGAGACTAGTGTGGAGTTCACATATTTCCTTTCCTGTAGAAATGTCAATCAGTGCTGATACTTTTTTGATTCTACCTACAGGAGAGAAGAAAAACCAGAATGAAGTTCTCTTGGAGGGGAAAAAAGAGTCTTAGTTGGTTCTCCTTCTTAAGCAGTAGCTTCTTGGGTGGTTCATGCCCATAACCCTTTATATTCCCAACCTCCTTCATACCTGACTGTGCCTGGTGGACTCCTGTTTATGCAGAATATTCCTTGCTTTTTGTAGCTTACAAATAAAAGCAGAAAAGTAGGAATTCTAGACCTGCAGAGGCTATTTTGATTCTTCACCAAAACATATGGTGAATCACGTTGAATCTTATGATGATTAAAAGAAAAAAGATGAATAAGAGCTAGGAGTGGGGTTGTGGTAACAGCTTCCATGTGTTGCCTCAGTTCCTCCCATCCATCCCTCATGAGTGCGGGGAGCTCCAGGCCATGGCTAGAACATTCTGTTTCTTGGACACATCTGGGAGCTGAGGGAGGGACATCCATCATGCCTGAGTGGCAGGATCCCTCCCACAGCTTTCAGGAGTATTTGGACACTGAAATGGATTCAGTTCGGGCTAAATATTGCTCCCATTGAAGATACTGGAGGTTCTCTCTAGCTCCTTCTGGTTGATTTCTGTAGGAATAGTGTGTGACCCCAAAGGGGTGCTAATGAGATGCAACAGCAGGAGACATTCTTGGTCCTTGCAAGTGAACTCCATGAAACATGAATATGCTGCCCTGTAATGCTCTTTCCAACCCTAATTCATCCTGCACTAGCCTCCCATCATGTCTACCTCTATGCTGGCAGATTGTAATGGGAGGTGAGGTGGCTGGAAAAGTCTTGGAGACACCAACAACTTCTTGGCATCTCTCACTGTGAGCAGAGCAGCTGTGGTCTCTGCAGTCACCTCCCTGGGTTTGGAGAGACCACAGGTGACTTTCAGAGTTGAAGTGTTGTTGGAAGAAATGTGCTTGGGTATTGCAGGACTGAGCCAGCTGCCTTCATCTTTCCTTGGGGATGTTTCTACTGCATCAGACTGTGTTTCCCTTTGCAGGTAGTGAGCAAGGAGCTGGTTTGCAAGTCATGCCTGACAAGGACTTTGAACAAGTTGGAGACCATGATGACCATTCTGCAGGGGGAAATGACCCAAGGCACTGTGACACCGACTGGTATCGCTGACAATATCCTCAACATCACAGGTCAGTTTTGTTCCTGCAGAAACAGGTGACATTTGACCAGGCACTGCTGAGGGTACAGGTCTCCCTGCATAGAGGGATGGGCAGAAGGAAACTGAGGGTGGCTTTGCAGACTTTCTCCTGTACCATTAGGGGTTTGGGTGATTGGGAGGTGTCCCTGCCTATGGCAGGAGGGTTGGAACTGGAAGATCTTTAAGGTCCCTTCCAACCCAAACTATTTATGATTCAACTCCATTCTATGATTCTGTTAGTGAAATGATATCTAACAGTTGGAGTGCAGCACACCAGTACTTTCTTCTCCTTGCCCTTTTCCCAGGGTTGTCCTGTCTTTGGCAATTCTCTTTCAGGACACTTAAATATGACAGTTGTTAATAAACTCACTAATACTTCAGGGAATCCTCCTTTTAGTAAACAATGAGTAACAGCTATGGTTTCCAGATGCTTGCCTTCCTAGTTGCAGTCTGATAAATGTGCCAAACTTCACTGGAGAACCCATGGACACTGTGCAGAAATTGCCACCTGGTTACCCTGGGAGGAGGCACCTCCTTTGTACTGCTTGTTAGGTATTGCTGACTGTTTTCTGCTTTGCAGTGCAAAATCTTAGTAACACTTGTTTGATTTATCCATTCTTTCCCCATTTCACAATCTGCCTCTCTGGTTGTTTCACATGAGGAAAATAAAACCTGTTGTGATCAAGTATCTGCTGCCAAACTTTGTAGATTAGCTGAGAGCCTGCAGGAGTTGCTGATGGCTTTATTTTTAGTGATGTGCTACTGAACAATTCCAGGGCTGAGGGTTATGTGCATGGGTACAGTTACAGCGTGAGGACAGTAAGGAAAGACTTGTCTGATTATTTTAGGAAGGTGTCAGATATTACCTAGACTTTAGCACTTATCTAGGATATTTAGCACTTCCTCCCTTTACACCTTTATTTCTTTCCTGACAGGTGACTTAATTCACCTTGTTAATACGGTTTCACAAGAATCCAAGCCCCAGGAGCTGCTTTCTGATTCCCACAATTTGCTGATAGCTCCCAAAGCCTACAACCTGTCTTCCAGCCTGATGAGCATTCTCATGAAGTCTCGAGTACTGAATGAAGAGCCCCTTGAGCTGGTGGGAGGAGAAATTAAGGCCACAGGCAAGAGATCTGATCCCTTTAATTTGCTTTGCTACGAGAACACGCCAAACTGCCAGTTCTCCATCCCTCAGGCGTTCAACACCACTCTGTCCAACCTGACAGATGTCATTCAAGTCATGTTCCAAGTGGACTCCAATCCTTTCCCCTTTGGTTACATCAGCAACTACACCGTGTCCACAAAGGTCGCTTCCATGGAGTTTCAGACACACAACGGGGTGCAGATTCCCATTGGGAGCTTGGACTCGGAGAAAGCCATCACTGTCATGGTATCAAACAACACTGATGCTGACAATCTCTCTGCTGGCAGTGAAGTCATCGAGGCAAGGACATCTGTGAACCTAATTGTGACTATGGAGAGCAACAACAGAGAAGCAGGACTGCACTTCCGCCTCACTTACAGAGTCCTCAACGGTAGCGCAGACACATCCAACTCTTTATGTTCTTTGCTATTTCTTCCCCTGGGAGAGCAGGGCTGGGTGCTGTAGCAAAGGAGAGCTGTGTCAAAAGTAACTGGTGTGTGGGAGGGGATGTGAGGTGTAGCCAGCAAGTTCCACACGGCACGGCTGAAGTTCCAGCTGTCTCAGGCATCATCCAGGTTGCAGTTTAATCCTTGCTTGTGGATTCTGGCACTGATTAGCCTTTTGCTTTCTTTAGCCTTTTAGTTGAGCCCACCTTGACACTAGTAGGAGGTTCTGCTTTCTCTCTCTTAATCAGGTACAATATTACCCAGAATCCCTAATCTGCAGACTGAGAGAGTGCAATCTTGAAAAGCATGTCTCTTGACTTCCTGTGTTCTTTATACTCCTTCCTCTACATCTATTGCTGTTGTCTGGCTTGTGGTCAGTATCTCCCTGTAGTTTGTAAAGTACTTTCTGCTCTTTATCCCCTTCCCCACACAGATCACTACATTGCAAGTGAGCCTGAGCCATTCATCATGGCTTATCTCCATCATGAACCAAATCCCAACGAGCACAACTGCACTGCCTCCAAGAAAATTGGTCTGGATGCCCTGTCTGGAAGTGACCACAAGCTCTACACCTTTTTCACCTCACCCAGGTAAGAAAAGCCTCCCTTGTAATCTCTGTCACTCCTAGACTGTCCTGTGGATGTATATGAGGGATGCTGAGGGTGTAGCCATGGCTTTTGACAGGCTGCTTTTCAGGGCTGGTGCTGCTGTAGCTACCCACAGTGATTGCCTGCTGCTTGGAGTGTGTGGGGCTCACTAAGCACTGCTGTTGCACTCTTGGGTTTAGAAGCAATGCTCTCTACTTTTTATCAGAGCAGTTATTATTGTAACTTCAGTTGTTGCCTTGCCCAGGAGCATGTGAGTTCATGCCTCCTGTTATTTACAAGCCATTCCTAGGCATGAGAAGAAAAGATAGGCAGCTTGGGAATAGGTGGGGCAGGAGTGGAGCCACTGTTGTGTAACTTGACACAGCTTCCATGGCTTTTGGTAACAGGATGCTTAAAGAGGGATTAATTGTCCTAATGAGCAAGTCCACTCCCAGCCAAGAATCATAGAGTTGCTATGGAAGTGTCATGTGGGTCAGTGGGACACAGTGAAGTCTGGGTGGAAGAGCTGTGAAAGGCTGCCAGCACAGAGAAGATGTACAATAAAATGCTTCAGGTGTTGAACTAATACAGAGAAAAAGAAGAATTGATTTGTAGAACCCCCAACTTTCTGCACAACCAAGGGGCAGTGTAAATTACACCATGTTTATGAGCTTTTCCTCCTCATTGTGTTCTTATCTGTATCTGCAGCAGGGTGCTTTCCATAGACATACATCCATCAGAAGGGGATTTGTGTCCTTTCAGCAAGCAGGTTAATAATGTCTCCCTACTGTCTTTCTTTTCTCCAGAACTGATGACACCATCCAGAAATACTACTTCAACATCACAAACCATTTCAGCTGGTCCCCAGTGGAGGTGACTCTGGGGCTGTACACCTCTCTGTGCCAGTACTTCAGCGAGCAGGAGAAACGGTGGAAGACAGAAGGCATCATCCCACTGGAAGAGACAAGACCAGACCAGGCTGTGTGCTTAACCCAGCACCTCACTGCCTTTGGGGCCAGTCTCTTTGTCCCTCCAAACTCTGTCCAGTTCATCTTACCTGTGAGTACACCAAAGCACATGCTGTGCAGCACTGCAACACTCTCATCAGATTGTGTTACCTAGAGCAAAGCTTTGGGCTCTCATTATCTTTCTCATGGCTGACCCGTGCCCATCTGACAGACCAGCACAAGTACCTGTGAGCCTGTGAGAGCTGCAGATGGACACAGCTCACAGAGGAGCTGTATCCTCTGATCATGAATCCTGGCTGCTGCTAAAAACAGGCCTTTACAGATGGCTTTATTCTCTATTCAGGACACCTCACGGTGTGTTTACCTCTTAGCAAGATGTCAAATGCTCCTCCCAGCTGTACCCAACACTATTTTTTCCCAGTGAGCTTCCACCTGCCAGCTGCTCCCTGCCTCCCAGGGGCGTTTGGGCTCCTTTCTGGCTGTCAGTGTGACGTAAGTGGGAGCAGAGAGCTCTCAGCAGCTGCTACAGCAACTTCAACTGGCTGCTGCAGTTGCTTCCTAGGGCTGTGAGCAGCAGTCTGCCCAGGGACAGGTCTTTTCTCTATCTGCATGTAATATCCTGTGTGTGAATGATGCTTATAGCTGGGAAGGAGGAGGCAGCATAGCTCCTGGGGATTGGAGGAGGTCCTTCTGGGGAAGGAGGAGAGTGCTTTGCAACATACTTCTTGTCTTTTAGGCTCCAGGCCCAGGTCTCAACTACATCGTTCTGCTGACATGTGCTGTGTGCTTTGTGACCTACTCAGTGGCTGCACTGATTGTGCACAAGCTGGACATGATTGATATTAATCGAGTTGGGGTGATTCCCTTCTGTGGGAAGAATGGGCTGTACAAATACGAAATCCTGGTGAAAACTGGCTGGGGCAGAGGATCAGGTGAGCCCATAGTTTAATCCTGTGTTTGATTCCTAGTTTGACATCTGTGAGCAGTTCCCCTGAGATCTCTCCCTTAGCACATCATGCACCAAATGTTCCTTGGCAGGGTCCAGAGTTTATCTGGTGTTCAGAGCAGCACTGATCGAACAGTGAGTTCAGGACTTCCCACAGCACTCACAGACTTTACTGTGTGTTGATGGAGCAGGTCAAGAGCTGTGGAGAAGAACTTGCTGCTCCACCATTTGCTGTTGGAGTAGGACAAGCAAATGCAGCTAAAAGGAGCCATTCAGTAGAAATGGAGAGACCCAGTATAGAGATACCTCCACCATGCTTTCTCTGCCTGGGCTGTGGTTGCAGGAGCAGCCAAGATGCAGCAGTTGTTCCTCACTGCTGTCCCTCTCCAGACCTTGTGGGCCCATCTAAAGATGGACCATTTTGCTGTCCTCCAGCATCCATCACTTCATTCTGCTGTCTGAGTCTTTCTCAGAGGCATGAGGGCAGAAAATTTGGGTTTGTAGCTAGAGCTGCCAGAGAAGCTCTGAGGAAGAACGGAGATGAAGTGCCACCATGTCACTGCTAGAAACATGTTCTCATTAATCTTAATGTAACCAGTGATTTAACTGGCAGCAGCTTTCTCTTGAAGCCATACCAGGGACCATTCGGGTTGAGCAGGTGGATCAAGGAGCATCTGGCAACTGGTAGCAGAGAGAAGTCAAAGAAAATAAGTCTTTCAACTACTTGGTGGAAAAACATCCAGAATAAACGTCTCCTCCCTTTAGGGTGTTAGCAGACAAGGAATGTCAGATTCAGTCCCTTCCAAAGAGGAAAACCATGAGCATGCCAGTGTCCATGGCGCAGGCCAATGTGAGCAGCAGCCCTCCTGGCTGTGCTGACTATCCCTGGGTGTGGGATGGCTGTTGAGCACATTCCTTCCTGCAGAGCCTCCAGGTGGGCCATCTGAGTGGCCATTTCATTTGGTACTAGTTCACTGGCAGGAAGGCAGGGCTGGAGCACAGCTCCTCCTTGGGTGGAGTTGCCTAACTGGGGCCCTGCTAACTCTGCCAGGTACCACAGCCCACGTGGGGATCGCCCTGTATGGTGTGGACAATAAGAGTGGTCACAGACACCTGGATGGAGAAAACGCCTTCCACCGCAACAGCCTGGACGTGTTTCAGATCGCCACGGAGCGGAGTCTGGGCAGCATCTGGCGCATCCGCATTTGGCACGATAATAAAGGTGGGACATGAGTGGGTGTGTGGGACTGAGGCAGCCATCACACATCCCAGCTCAGAACCAGCCTGTGCTCTGCCTGGACCTGCAGTCTGGACTAACCCTGGTGGGAGACTGCAGTGACCAATGGCTTGGGGGAAGGTTGCAGGAGGGGAAAAGGAGTCTGCAGAGCTGTAATCAGTAATTCCATACATACATGATGCAGTGTGCTGTGACAGTGTCTGTGAATGTCCATACAGGTGGCCTGGCTGTGCCAAGTCTTTGGGGACTGTGCAAGTGTCCCAGGGTAACTGCTGCTCTTCCACTGTTGGGCACTCATCTTGCATTCTCAGCTTTCCAGGTCTACAAAGGGATTGTTTGCCATGAAAAATATTTCTTATCTCTTGACTTTTAGGACTCAGCCCATCTTGGTACCTACAGCATGTCATAGTTCGGGACCTGCAGAGCAGCAAGAGCTACTTCTTCCTGGTGAATGACTGGCTGTCGGTGGAGAGTGAAGAAAATGATGGTTTGGTGGAGAAGGAAGTTTATGCTGCAAGTGAGTGCTTAGCCTCTGGGGCATGGGGCTGAGGTGGCTGAGTAGAATGGCAGTTGTCATTGTGTTTAGGAAGATCTTACAGCTGCATGGAACCATAGATCCTGCATCTTGGCTCTTCTACACTGCACTGATACCTTGTGCAGCCAAGATCTCTGCTGGGCCCATGTGCTAGAGGGCTGTGCAGGAGGACCCATGTAGATGCAGTGTGGATAATTCCTTGAAAATCAGTCTGCAAGGAGGGACCATGGCAGGCCCAGCCTGGCCCCTCAGTGATGTGGCTAGCCCTGAGAGTCTCTCTTTTTGTGCTCAGGTGAGACAGAGCTGAGGAGCTTCTCCCGGATCTTCATAGGGGAGCTGCAGCGAGGTTTCTTTGAGAAGCACGTCTGGCTGTCCATGTGGGACCGCCCACCTCGCAGCCGCTTCACCCGTGTCCAGAGAGCCACCTGCTGCTCCCTCCTCATCTTCCTCTTCCTCTGTGCCAATGCCGTGTGGTACGGCGTGGTGGGGAATGTACACCTCAGGTGAGCTGTGTCCCTCGGGGCCCCTCCTGCACTTCTCTTTACACAGAGTAGGACAGACCTCATGCCTGCTGGGAATAGATGCCTTGCTTGTGGCCCTGAGTCTGCCCTTCCAAAGAATCTGGGAACAGGACACAGATGACCAAGGGCAATCTGATCAGCTTTCCTCCTTACCTAATTTTGCTTTGTCATCTGTTGGCACTGCCCACGTCCACTTTGTTCTTTGCACATTTGAAATGCTTGGTGGTACAATTCTCTCTCACTCCCTGAGGGCTCTTGCTGACCCTGCTTTCTGCTGTCTTTGATTCTCTCCAGCAATGGGGCTGTTTCCAACCTGGTCCCAGTTAACGTTGACACAGTGGCTGTTGGATTGGTCTCCAGCATCGTGGTCTACCCTCTTTACCTGGTCATTTTGTTTCTCTTCCGGATGGCTCGAAGCAAGGTAATGAGGAGAAGCAGTTGGAGGCTGTCCACATGAGTGTGATCCACCTAATCACACTCATCTGACACACCAGATTTGCTCATATGAGACTAGGTGCTGCTCTGTTTTGGGTTTTTTTTTACATAAACCATAAGGACAGATTTTAAAAGCTTTTTAGGCATTTACTCTCTCTTGATTTCAATATGTGATAGGTACCCAAATGCCATTTAAAGGTATGACCCTTTGCTGCATTGGCAGGAGCCTGAGTGATGCTCAGTGGAGCATTGCTAATGAAATGCCTACTCTGGGTACAAATTCAGATGTCTGAGCAGTACTGTGGTAAGGCAGCTGTGAAAAGATTAGCTGGGGATTTAATGACTAGTTAGACACAATTAGCAGCCCCATTAAGTAGTGCAGCCAGCTGCTCAGTGACTGATGAGCAGCAAATGTGTCTGGTATTTCTTGTTCCTCTAAGTACTCCCTGCTTTGCAGGAAGCTGCAAACTCTTATGGTTTTCTGGGAACTTGTACCTTGGATGGCCTAGGTGGCACTGAGCTGTGGTACGTGTGCCTGTGGTGCCTGGGAGGCAGTGGGGGATGTGCATCTGTCTGTTCTCAGCTGCTGCAAAAGTATGGAGCTCCCCAGCAGAGTAGGGAGCTGATGGGATTCACAGAGCAGAGAGTTCTGAGTCACCATGACATTATCACCTCCATCCCTCCCTTTTCTGCTCAAGCCTTCCTGTCCCTTGCAGGTCTCTATCAATCACACCCTGACTCACTCAGACCAGCAGTCCTTGGAGATTGACAACTACCTGGACTCTTCAATCCTTGACAGCTCCTTCCCCACCTTCCCTGGGCTCCGTGCAGAGGTAAGCTGCTTCAGACTCAGAAGCTGGACAGGCTTTGTGGGTCTGTATACTCCTGTGCATGGACACAGAGTTCATCTACAGCTGTCAGTGCAAAATCTGATGCACTCAAGGACTTTTGGCAAACACCAGTGGCAGGGGGGAGCCACAGCCCTTCATCTCTCACTTGCAGCTCTGCCCAGGCCAGTCCCAGCTGTCTCCAGCTGCTGCTGTCTGTGAGCATGGATCTTCCCATCATGCCTGGGCATTATCTCTAGAGAAGATCAAGCTCCTGGCAGTGTGGACCAGGGCTAGCAGCAACTCAGGCTGCACTTTTCCAGTGACCTCTGATGTTAACAACCAGCTGTTTTATCTAGGCATAAACCAGTGCCATGTAGCCTGAATTACCTCTGCTTCCTCCACAGGGCTTCTCTGAGCAAACCAAAACAGATCTGTTCTTGGAGGACTCCAAAAGGTAAGCAGAGGATGGAGCAAGTAGGAATTTAATGTAGGCTGGGATAGTCCTTGATCATCTTTTTCCCTTCTAGACAGTCCTGCACACAAGCACAATTGATTTTCTCTTGCTTCCCATTCCTTACACCTGACTGTACCCACTTGTCTGTTTTCCCCCAGCCTTGTGCGTTGGCCCTCCAGCGAGGCTCTGCTCAGCTGGCCAGACCTCCTCAGTGACCCCTCCATCATGGGCAACACCATCCAGAAGCTGAAGAGAGGCCGGGCAAGTCGCCACCTTGGACTTGAGGCCCCGCTGGCAACTGAGGAGGACAGCTTGTCACTTGGTGTTCACCAGGGACAGCCTCGCTATTTCTCTGCCTCAGGTGGGTGTGTGAGTAGCACTGCCCTCTGCCAGGGCTTGAATACCCCAGGGATGTGCAGGAGGAACAGTCTGGTTTCTGGAAGTCTTTGCTCTGCTCTGGAGAAGGCACGATAGCAGAGCCTGCCACCATCACTACTGACTTCACTTTGGGCAGAGGAGGGGGGTCGTATGTTCTTAATGGGGATTTCAGTCTGAGCAAACAGAAAACCTTATGTGGATCAGTCTAAAGGACGTGGTCCCAGCAGACTGGAAGCAAGGAGAGATCTGTTTTCATTGCAAGCTAGCAGCACTTCTTCCCTGGTTGTAAAGACACACTATGTCTCTGAACTTCTTCTATAAATGGATGAAGAAGGAGAACTTGGATTTCTATCCCAGCAATTTCATGCCAGACTGTGCAGCCAAGCTGGGTTAGACCAGAGCTAAAAGACAATGAGGAAGCTCTCCCATGGAGAAGGACCTCACCCTGGCCTTCCTCCTCCCTAGTTCCATAAAAGAGCTTGAGCAGTGCAGAGCCATCTCCCACTGCAGTGCTGGGTGCTGTGCTCCTGCCAATACTGTTTGCACTCTCTCTTTTCCCAGATGAGGATCTGATCCGGCAAATCCTGGCAGATGGAGCTAGTGGCATCTCCCATTCCCAGGACCTAGGGCCATACATGAGGGCTGAAACAGATCTGATCTCAGGCCTGTGAGTATTTGGGGAGCAAAATTTCCACTGAGCCAGTGCCTTCTGCCGTTGTTGGATTCTAAGACATTACAAACATCTAGGACAGCCTTGTCACAGGTCACTATGTTCTTGCTGGCCATGATTCTTGCAGCCTTACAGCCAATACTCTAGGAGGGCACTGCCACCTTTCCAGGATCCATCCTGGAGTATCCCCTTAAAGCCCCACACTGAAGATGTGCCTCCACCATCTTGTGGACTGGTGCCAAAGTGGTGAGACGTGGATTTGCTTCATGGCAGTGGGGGGAAAGAGAATGGAAGTTGAATCTCTTGTTTCATTCTGCTTTGGGAACCTGACTTTGTTCAACTAGTCTGGTAGCTCACCACTATGTAGCCAGTACAAAGCAGCAAATCAGAGTAGAGGAAAGACTTTCAGCCCTTCTCTATGAGACACAGAACAGAATATCTGAATGTCATGGCAGCCCAAGTCCTCTGCTACAGAAGGAAATGCTTCTAACTGGTCTGGGGCTGCTGCACTGGTGTTAGCACTGGAGTTCAGTCCACCTTGGTGCCAACCTGCTTACAGCGGAGCCAGCTGTGACATGGCTCACCAGCATCTCCCCTTTGCCTTGACAGGTCCAGCGTGTTCGGGGAGAAGGTGGAGACTGTCATGTTGCAGAAGCTGAATGACAAAGGCCAGAGCATGGCAGGTCCTCCCAGGGAAATGAGCAGATCAGCCAAGTCGACTTGGACAGGTACTGGGGCCACAGCACTGTACCAGCAGCAGAACAGGGAGGGTGGGGATGTGCAGGAGATGAGGCCATTGCATACAGCAGCATCTGAGAGGCACAGGAAGGTAAATAGAAAAGGACCCTTATGAAAGGCCTTTCTGCTTGGAATGTACTTGCTGTTTCCTTCCAGCTTCTCTCAGAGCTTGAATCTTAGTAAGCCCTGGGCCACCACTTGTGTTGCTGACAGTCCTTACCATACCCCTACAGAAGCTCTCCTCACTGCTTCCCCATTTACTTTGCTCCCTGCTCCCTTCTACAACCATCAGTCCCTTCTTCCATCCATCCATCATGAGGCCTTTGTGCATAACCAAAGGGGAAAGGGAATCAAATGCCAAGGAAAGTTCAAATTTCCAAACAATCAGAGAAGAGAAGAGATGCTTCCTACTGGGTCATGCAACATGACAGACATCCAGCTGGGCTTGCACAAGGCAGAGAACAAGCTGTCAGGCCCTGCAAGGACTGGAAGATGATAAGCACCAGGGTGCCCTGCAGAGAGGCTCAGCATCATTTCTCTTAGCATGAACTCTTGGCTTCCCAAGGCACAGCTTCCCTGGGGCAGGCTGCAGCATGGAAACTTGGACACAGCAACAGTTCTCTTGGATCCATTAAAAACCATCACTTTGTCTCGGTTGATGAATGGTTGTAGTATCTTTATGCAGGCATTGATTTGCATGGGTGGGTGAAAAAAGCTGTGCCAAGTGAGCCCCAGGGCAGGGTGGCTTGGCAGTCTGAAGACAGCCATAGCAACAAATCTGTGTGGCTTTTTATGAGTTTGACAGCAGCACCTCCAGCCAGGCTGGGCATGCCCAGTGTCCTGGGGCTCTGAGAGAAAGTTGGGAACCCATCCCACTACTCAGATCAGGGTCCCATCTCTTCTCGCCCACCCTATTGTCTGCAAATGGGAGACTGCTCTGTTAAGGCTGGCTGTGTTTCATTGTGCTGTCTCCATTGCTGCTTAGTGGGAGATGTCTGAGATAATTCTTCCAAACTTACCCAGGGCTGGTGGCAAGCTCTCTGCAGGGATGAGTGGTGTGCTCAGCCATTCCTGTGCCCCTTGGGACTCTTTTGCAGTACTATTTATGCTTGTTTGTCCATTTCCTTTCAGTTGCAGACCAAACGTTCAGGAAGCGCTTGCTGCCACCCTGGTGTTCCTATCTGGCTCATGGCATCAGTCTCCTCCTCTTTGCCACCTCCACTGGGGTCTCTGTGTGGATTGGAGTGAGCTTTTCCTCCAGCGTTGCCCTCATGTGGCTCATCTCAGGGATATTCAGCTTTCTGGCATCCTTCTTGGTCTGGGAGCCCCTGAAGGTAAGGATATTATGAGGACACAAACATGTATTTGTAGATGTTTATCTGTTAGTTGTAATTAACCTCTTGTCCAGATGTTCATCAGTCATGGGTTGAATACTCCTTCCCATCTTCATATCCTTGTACACCAGCAGCAGTAGGTGAGCCACAGCTGGTGGCAGTTTGTTTTAGGGCTATTTTAGCTACTCCAAGTAGCTGTGTCATGCTCACTGTTTGTACTGGGAGGCCCACAGGAGCTGCTGGCCAGGGTGATTCTGGTGGCACAGCTCTCTCTGCAGGCTCACAGCCCTGCTTGTCTCCCCAGGTTCTGCTGGAAGCTCTCTACTTCTCACTGGTTGCCAAGCGCTTGCACCCAGAGGAAGATGATACCTTGGTGGAGCATCCATTTGTTGAGCATGTTTCTGAGAAGATCAGCAAAGTCCGACCCCCTCAGGGCTTTGCCCTTTTTCAGGCCAAGGAGGAAGCCAGGAAGGTCAAACTGCTACACAGGATGCTGAAGGTAAGACATCTCACGGTACCTGTGGTGCCCAAAGCAGAAGTGGAATGCTGGTTCTGTGAGCAGAAATACATTCTTGTATAGGTACTCCTAATCCAGCTGTGATCTCCTGAGCACACCCCCAGTTTCTGGCTCAGGTTCTCCATCTGTAAAATGCTGGTAGTGATATTGCTCTTATCTGTAAAGCTCTGAGATATAGAATCATAGAATCATAG
>VZTY01001526.1:161955-176878 GCA_013400935.1 Turnix velox
TGAGAAGTTACTAGAAGGTCCCCCTGAGCCTTCTCTTCTCCAGGCTGAACAACCCCAACTCCTTCAGCCTGTCCTCATAGGGCAGTTGCTCCAGCCCTTTGACCATCTTTGTGGCCCTCCTCTGGACCCACTCCAGTAGCTCAATGTCCTTCCTGTGTTGAGGGCTCCAGAACTGGACACAATACTCCAGGTGGCGTTTCACCAGTGCCAAGTAGAGGGGCAAAATCACCTCTCTAGACCTGCTGGTCACACTCCTCTTGATGCAACCTAGGTTTTGGTTGGTGGCTGGAAAGCAGAACCTGAAAGGGGTTGATTTGGAACAGGTGGGCTCCATAACTCAGGTGTTTCAGGTTAGGGCAAGGTTTTCCACATGGACTAGACAGCAGTTTGCACAACAAAACTCACCAGCTGAGTCTTGTGAACCTCATGACTCCCTGTCTAGAAGGAGGAGTTTCATATTCTTTGTAGCTCATTGGATACTAATCCCCCACACTTGTGTTGGGAATCACAGCTGCTTTATCAAGGGGAGTTATTTTTAATGGGTGATTGCTATTGTATAAGGTGAGCTGCCAGCATATATAGGCTCCTCGAGGGAGGTTGTGCAATGCATATCAACTGGTGCCCAACTGGCCACTTTGAACAAAGAATATTGTAAGGTTGTGGTTTGGGTTTCATTTTAAGCTACTTCCCATAGGGGAAAAACTGAGAACAGTGTGCTCTGGGTCCTGATCCTGCTGCATGGCTGGTACCATCAGTGGAAAGCACTGCTGCAGGATGGGGAACCAGTCCCCCCTGTGCTTGGATGCAACCCCTTTCTACTCTCTGTTTCCCAGAATTTCCTCATCTACATGATGTTCTTGCTGGTGATCCTGCTCACTAACTACGGAGATGCCTCCCGCAACAGCAGGGCCTTCCTTCTGCAGAGCTCCATCAAGCACCAACTGGGCAGCAATGAGTTCCTCCACATCAAGAGGTAACTGGGAAGGGCACAGGGATGGGCAGGAGCAAGATATTGCTTTATATCAGAGAAGCTGTGCAGGGCTCCAGCAAGGTGTCGGGGGGCAAGCTGGGGATGGATGTTGGGCTCCTGCTCCACAGTCACTCCCATCAGAGGTTCTCAACTCTTTGGGAGCATTGGTGCCTCCATGAAGCTGAGCACTCACATACAAGCATGTCATGGCAGTGATAAAGTTTCTTTTTGTTCCTGTTGATCTACTCCTCCCCTGGAAATCAGAGGGACCAGTAGGGTTTGAGAGCTTTAATTTCTCTAAATTTTAATTATTTCCATAGTGGGAAGGGACCATGTGACTTACAGATGTTTATCTTTCTGTATCTGGTGAAAAGGACACAAGTTTGCTCTGTCTCCAAAATTTACAACTGTGAGGTTTAGCTATAAACAGGGTCATGAGAGCCAAAAATAACATGTAATATAAATACACAGTCCTTCCCGTTCTTGCTCTACACAGAGAGTTTAACAAGATAAAGTTTTCCCAGCTGAGTTTCCACACCTCTGCAAACTCAGAATTGCTGCTCAGGATTAAGTGTCTTTGTACCCATCTCTCTGCAGGCCTCGTGGTTCTTTTGTGCAAGTAGGCATGGCTTGTCCACACTCTGCAGAGTCACAGAAACTTTGATTCACCACTATATAAATAAGGGATTTTTCCTAGTGGAATTCCTGAGGTGTGGAAGTGATGTAAAGGGGCAGGTAGAGAAGGATCTGGTACTAAATGTTTTGTTTTTCACCATGCTGTCACAGATCCACTGCTCTGATCTTCATCCAGGTGCCTGGTGGATTCAATCACTTTAAGATCAGGCAGCTGGGAGGAGAGCAGCTCAAGTTAGCTCTCCCAAACTTGTTCCTGTCCTTCAGGTGCAATATGGGGTCACAGATGAGGCATTCAGGGTCTGTCCTAACAGAGCTGCCCCAGGATCTCTGCCTCTCACACCTTTTCCCCATTGCAGGTCAGATCAGTTCTGGGTCTGGATGTCACAGGTTTTCCTTCCTTACGTCTACAACAACCAGTCAGGTCAGGAGAGCTACAGCACCACGCTGGGGACAGCCCGGCTGCGCCAGCTCAGGCTGCAGGAAGGTAGGTGGGCAAGAGCCCATGGCTCTGTTGGCTGGGGTGGGTGGTGGAATTCCTGGAGGGATGAAGTGGCCAGGTCTGGATGCTTCTGGGTTGGAATGAAGGTTACAGAGGCAGGTTTTCCTTTGTAACATGTATACTAGCATGTCTCTGGTTCTGCTCCTGCAGAGATTAACTGGGATGGTTGGTCATGGGGATTTACACTACAGAGAGAGGATTGATTGATTGATTTCTGGAGGTGTGGCTGGGGATGTGGAGGGAAAAGGGGCTTGGGAAGAAGGGAGATGCTAAAGGTGAGACCTCAGCTATGTGCCCCAGCCCTATTTGACTGCTTGGGGTGACAGTGTTGGTCTCATTCCAGCCGAGTGCCAACGCAGTGCCCAGGACATCCTGCATGCCATGGGCAGAGGTGCCAGGAGGAGCTGCACTGACTTGCACAGCTTTTCTACCACTGACTATGCAGCAGGCTGGGAAAAGGCATCTGGGAATGTGACGGCTGCATGGTCCTACTCGCCACCTGACCTGACAGGGTAAGGAGCTGCCCAGCTCATCCCCCAAAATATGTTTTACATGTATTTCTGTGCTCAGGGTGGTTTCCAGTGCTCTTCTAAGTGAGGCCAACTGCAGCCCCTGAGCCTGGCAAAGTGCAGAGAAATGCCCAAACTCTGTGAACATGTCCCCACTGGCAGCATGAATGGTGGGAGATGTGTAGCAGCCTCTCAGCCAGGGCTTCCTTGGAGATGTGTATGTCACTTGAATTGTCCAAACAACAGCATAGAGATGTTCCAAGGGCCTGGGGATGGAAGGTTCAACTTTCTGGTTTCAGGGGCAAAGACAAGCTGCAGGCAAAGCCACCCACGCAGAAGCACTTGTGTTCTCATGACGTGGATTATGAGAGATTGGCCTTTACCAGTATATGTTTGATACTAAATCACTGCTGGTTTCTGCTTGGGTTTGTTCCTGGATGTGTCTTTGCTGAAGTATGGGCACTGGTGGGCTTGAGGCTGTTCTGAGGGTGGGAACACTGAGAAGGATCAATGCACTTGTGTGATTTGATGTGTAAAATGAATAAAGAGGCAGCTGTGACACCTGTGTGTATTGCACAGGAGTCAGAGTCTGCACCTATGCAGACTTCTATGAAGGACAGCATCAGGAACTACTCTGTCCTCCATCTCTCACCCTCTGCTCCTCTTCCTCTGCAGGGTCTGGTACTGGGGTTACATCTCTTTCTATGATAGCAGTGGTTACATCCAGGAGCTGGGAGCTTCACTGGAGGAAAGCAGAGCTCAGCTGAACTTCCTTCAGCAGCACACCTGGATTGACAACATGTAAGTGTGATGGGAGCAGTGGAAATACTGTTCTGTCACCAGAGGTCTTTGAGGGTGCTGCTAGGGTGTCATGGGGAAAAGAGAATCTATGATCCTACAAAATAGAGGCCTCAAAGCCCACAGCTGGTGTTGACCCTGAGCTGCTCTTTCCTCTGCAGGAGCCGGGCAGTCTTTGTGGAGCTGATGCAGTATAATCCCAGTGTGGACCTTCATGCTGCCATCACCCTCCAGCTGGAGTTCCTGGGGGCTGGCCAGGCTGTTGCCACCATCACCATCAACCCTTTCCCACTGCTGCGGCTCAGCGGGGGTGTCACACTGCATCTTCTCATGATGGTCAGTGTCCTACTTCTCCTCAGTGTTCCTTTTCCTTCTCAGTCACGATGGGCCCAGCTCTAGCAATGTTGGACACTGAACTACAGCTCACCTGCCTGAGGCCACTTGTCCCCGACTTCCAGGTCTGGGCTAGCAGTGACAGGGACGTTTTCTGTGTGTTGAGAGGAAGGCGATTCCTCCTGTCTGGCACCATTCATTGGGTCTTGTATCAGCATTTTTGCTTCTTTGAACTTGTGTCTGTCACTATGGAAACATCAGCCATTTTTTCTGTCCTCTGTGGTGACATCGGCCATCTGAGCCATGTCCTTGAGGGTTACAACAGTCAAGTGTTGCCCTCTCATTCCCTGGTAACCTCTCCATTCCTCCCCTAGGTCTTTCTGATGATGTTTGTGGTCTACTTTGTGGTGTCTGAGTCACTGTCCATCAAGAAGGAAGGCAGGGCCTACTTCACCCTGTGGGGCAACTATGGCCAATGGGTTTTCATCCTCCTCACCACCTGCACTGTGGTGGTGCACCTCAGCCAAGCCACCCTTGCTGATCAGCAGTGGCTCAAGTACCTCAACAACCGCAAGGGTTTCACAAACTTCTACCAGGTGGCCTTTCTCAACACCGTCTTCAACTCTTTGGCTGCATCCCTCCTCTTCCTCCTGACGGTGCAGGTATGGAGAGGGTTGGGTGGGAGCAGCAAGGTGTGTGCTTGGGTCTTCCTGGGCCACAGTGTTATCCGTGGGCAGTCTCATGGCAAGGGTAACAATGGGCTCTGAAGTAAAAATCATGCCTGTGGGCCTGCTCAAATGCAATGGAGCTGCCTCATCTAGACTACAGTAGGATAGAGGTGGTGGGTAGTGACGCCATGTGCATCTCTCCTGTAGCTTTTTGGGTTTCCAAAGCCCTTGAGCCTGCAGGTTCATTGAGGAATTCAGCCTAGGGTGGCCGATAGGATGACTTTTGTCTGGAAGCAGGCTGTTAACTAGGATGTCCTCCCTTCTGCTATAGTCTGCACTTCTCAGACCTGTAGGGGTATTTAAAAGACCTTTCTTGGGGCTGGAAGGATTTTTTGATGGGCCCATGGTGTAACACTGACCTCTCTTTTGTTCCTAGGCTGCCCAGCAGCTGCGGTTCGTCAGGCAGTGGTCTGTGTTTGGGAAGACCTTTCAGAAGTCTGCAAAGGAGCTGGCTGCAGCAGGACTAGCTTTTGCTGTCCTCATCCTGGCCTACTCTCAGCTTGGCTTCTTGGTAACTACCTGCTGTCCTCTCCTTACCTTACAGGGGGGCAACCCCTTATAGCAAGGGCTGGGCAGGGTTGTGTTGCCCCTTGTCCCAGACTTCTGTGTGCTCCAGTGCCTGTGCAGGGTGCTTTTGCCTGCCACAGACCAGGTGGCTTTGGCCAGGGGCATGTCTGTAGCCTGTCCCCGTCAGGGCTAATTTGGAGGCTGTTCCTTTGAGCTCACACTTCATAAGATGGGGTAGTGAGTACTGGAGATCAGGGGACATTTTGCCACTCATCCCTTCTCATTTCACTTTCATGGTGTCCCTTGCAGCTCTTCTCCTCCTCCTCCGAGTCCTTCCGCAGTGTTGGCAGCAGCCTCCTGCTGCTCTTTGCCATGCTGAGGGGCAGCGCCAACCTGCACCTGCCCGAGTCCTCGGGGCTCTACTGCCTGTTCTGCACCAGCTACATCATCCTGGAGGCGTGGATCGTGCTGAGGCTCTTCACCGTGGTGCTTGTCTACAGCTACCGGGAGATGCACTTTGAGCTGTACCGCCCTGCCTTCGAGCCCCAGGACTACGAGATGGTGGAGCTCTTCATGCGCAGGCTGAAAATGTGGATGGGCTTCAGCAAAGCCAAGGAGGTGAGTGCAGCTTGGCAGCTCCATGGAGAAGGGGCCTGGTAGCAGGCAGAAGGCTGTTTGCAGAGAATCATCCTGATCCTTCCTTTCCCTTGGGAGGCTTCCTTTGCTTCAGGAGCCTTCCTGCTGCTCTTCACAGACAGGTTCCTCTGGCAGGTGAAGGCTGGAGCAGTGGCTGTTTCTGAAGTTCCAAGAGCTGGGACATCGCAGGGGCATCTGTGGCTAGTTCAGTCCCACAAGGTTTGGGCAGGGATTTGTCCTAGGTTCATGCTATAGCCTGGTCCATCAGAGAACAGCCCTGGGAGCTTTATGAAGGAGGACACGATGCACAGAGTTCCCACTTACCAGCTCCTGAAATAACTCTGTCCCCCTTTTTCTCTTCCAGTTCCGGCACAAGGTGAGGTTTGAGGGGATGGAGCCGCTGCCTTCCCGTGACTCCAGTGACTCCAAGTCCTTCCGGGGCCCCACTCCCAGCGCCGCCTCCGACAGCTCCAGGGCATCCACCTCCTCCAGCCAGCTGGATGGGCTGAGCCTTGTGCTGAGCACCCGGGACAGCCTGGAAGTGGATGCCGACATCCAGCGACTCCTTTCCCTCTTCGAGATGCTGCTCGCCCAGTTTGACCGGGTCAACCAGGTGACGGAGGATGTGTATCGCATCGAGCACCAGCTGCAGGGCTCCCACAGCCGCCGCTGCAGGAGAAGGTACACCCACATGTCAGAGGATGTCCTGAGTGGGTACTGTGCAGGCAGCACAGAGCAGGGGCCTTCACCTGAAATCTCTGACACGGACCTGCATCCTCCGCAGGACGTCCCGCTGTCCCCCCACTCCCCTGCCCCTCCAGCGGGCAGCAGGGGCTCTGTGCCCAGGCGGCTCCTTCGAGCCAGCAGAGGGATCAGCGTGGCAGCTTCCGTGCTGCCCCCACACAAACCCTACCCTGCCGTAGCTCCGGCAGTGAAGAAGAAACGGCCTCTCCGGGCCAAGAACAGGGTGCACCCCACTGTCAAGTAACAGTGTGTCACAGGGACAGAATGCCCTTGGAGGGCAGAGAGTGCCTGGGAAGGGGTTTGCAAAGGGTGGGCTGTGCCTGCCGTGCAGACCTGCAGCTTCAGGAGCTGCTGCTTCTGAAAGCTCCTGCCGCGGAGGCTGTGCCTGCTGGGGCTCAAGGGGCTGCTTCCTGTAACAGGGCTGGCACAGCCACCATCCTCCATGGAGCTGACCGTCCCCATCCCATGGGCAACCTCCTTGCTGGTGGTTTGCAGCACTAAGGGTTGGTTGGAGAAGGCTGAGCCTTTCCCTCTGGGACGGCCGAGGAAGGGTGCACAGGATACAGGGATTGGACTGCAGAAAATCCCTGTGAGAGTAGGGCAGTATTAAAAAAAGTCATTTATTTTGTTAAATGGCCCATTTGCAAACAGCTGCCTATGGCAACTGTCACAAGGACACTTTACTGGGGACTGGCACGGGGTGACCGGTACAAGGCTCATCTCCCTTCCCTGCTGGCTGTGCCAGATGGAAAGGGGGAGAGGAGAGAGCCCCAGGCCTTGAAGGTTTGAACTGAGACTTGGATTTTGTTGACCACACACACTGTGGAGGAAAGCTACAGGTTTCAAGAAGATATTTAACCCATTTTTTTTTTTTTTTTAAGCATAAATATATACAGCTATAGATAAATGATATCTACACCCAGATCAGTTAGTTTTCCAGTATTGCCTACTTTTATCCTCCAGAAATTGGTACTATTGTTTGTATTTAAGGAAATCTGCTATTTAAAAGGAATGACGTTGCGAGCTGGGGCGAGCTGCCAGCCTTGCTCTGCCTGGCCAGGCTTGGAGGGGATCAGGAACTCTAGGTCACCCCGAGGGACAGGGAGCCCCGGGGCTGGTCTCAGCTGTCCCATCTCCAAGCGTGGGGTCGCACCGTGCTGGCATTGCTGCGCTCCCCCACCCACCCCCTGCCTGCCAGCTCAGTGCCCCGTGGGGCTCTGCTGCCTGCTTGGCTTTTTCTAATCCAAGGAATGTATTGAGCTAAGTATATTTGTCTTTTTTATTTGGTTTACTTGTTTGTATGTTACTGCCCAGCACTTTAAACAATGCTTTCCTCGGCTAACGATGACACATGCGAGACATAACGAGAATGGGATAATATATCACAAAAGCAGTATTTTTTTTTTTTTTCCTTGTTTGTTCGTTTGTGGAAAATCATAAGCTGAAATGAGCTGATGAAGCCAATGCAGCCCTGCCTGTACCTCCTGGCATCTTCCCTACCAGAAGCACAGAGGCACTGGGGGAGGCAGGTAAAGCCTGAAGGGACCTTATTTTTGGGATCCCTTCAGCTCTACCCACCCCCTAGGACTCAGCAGGCCTGTGCTCACCATGCCCAGCCAGGGAGGGCTGTGCCAAGGAGCCTCCACCCCCTGCTCACTGCATGGGGGGGGTTGCCAAGCAGTGCCTGAAGCTGCCCCAGGGTCTGCGTTTGCTCCATCACCCCCATTTCAAGTTATGTATATTGTATGTAATTTATATGGTTTGGTTTGTTTGTTAGGTTTTTTTTTAAAATGTATATATTTTTGTATGTTTGCTATATTTTCATAGCATCGGTAACGTGTTCTGAAACGTGTAGATAGGAGACAGAATACTATTGTCAGAGTTATTTAAAGGATGTACTAAGTGCTTCTTCCTGGGAATGTCCCGTGTATATAAGTATTGGGTGTCTGTGTGTGTGTGTGTGTGTGTATGCTCTCCTCCCCCCCGTGGGTTTCAGCCAGGCTGGCTCTGGGCAGAGTGGGGCAGGGAAGGTGTGATCCTACACCCTGCTCCACGCTTTGAAAGCATGAGAGGGTTGAAGGGAAGCCTTAGGAAACAAGCCCAGGTTGGGCAGTGCTGCAGGGCAGTGGGTTAGACTCACCTTGCCTCTGATGCTGGTGGTTCTGGAAGCATCCTTTCTTGGCAGAGAGGAATATTTGTGGATGCTTTCATTGCTAAATTACACCCCTTCGAGTCTCCTTGTCCAGTTCCTGCCATCCTATGTTAGATATTTTAAAAGATTTCACTCCAGCTGTCCACGTGCTTCCTTGGCTTCAGGCACCTGCTCACCTTCCTTCTGGATGGCTGCAGGAGGTGCTCTCTGGGATGGCTTTGGGGTTGGTGTTACCTTGGGAAAAACTCAGTTGATATGATGGACAGATGCTGTGGAAAGGTTGCAGAAGGATGTGGGCAGGAGAAAACAAGTTTGCTATAGCTTGAAGTTTTACTTGAAGTGAAGTGGTGGTGGTTGGTCAGCACAGAGGTTGTAGAAAGAGCAGATTGCACAGGGAGAAGTAGAGTGCAGAGGGGAGAAAACTAATACTAGTAACCCTAGAACTTTCATAGTGGGAAGGAAAGGCAGGTAGAAGAGATGACACAAGTACTCAGAGGTCCACCACTGGAGATGGAGGATGTCACTGTGGAGGCAGTGGGGGTCATGAGTGCAACCAACAGTGAGGTCCAGGGCCAAAGGCTGGGGCCAAGCCCCCTTTCTGCTGCAGTGGGGAAGCCTGCTTAGATCCAACCCCACTGAGTGAGCAAAAGGAACCAAGCAGGTCTTGGAAATCTCTTGTGTGTACAAAGAGTGAGTTTAGTTCAAGATCCACGGGTCAGTTCTCAGCCTCTGCCCAGCCCTCAAATGTGCTCATGTAAAAGAGTGTTTATGGGAGTTCAGTGCAGGAAGAAGCGATGGAGACAGTGGTGTGCAGGGACCTGAGGGCTCAGAACAGCCTTTAATAAGCTCCCAGGAGACAAGAGGGTGAGTGTAAGGAAGCTCCTACAGTGAAACGTCAGGATTTTTGTTCCCAAGTGCCTGTTTCTTACCGAGTGTGCTCTCTGCCTGTGTGTGAGTGTGATTTGATGTGTGTGAGACTTTACCAAGTGCTTCTTCTAATCAAAGAGAAGCAGTAAGAGGATAAGACAACTGCCTTACTTCTTTTCCTTCCCCGGAAGTACGGAGAGCGGCTCTGGAACCCACAGTTGTTTTTTTGACAAGCCAAACACCTCCCTGAGGGCCCACGTGTATGTGATGGGCACCACTGACAGCTTTCAGGCAATCTAGTTCTCATCACAGCAGTTACTGGTATGAAAGATAATGATACTCACAGGGTTCTGTCACTGTCCCAGCTCAGGTACTGCCTGTACCTGCACGCAGCTGCAGCCAGAGTTAAAAGTCACAGAGTTATTCCCTCCACAGCAGTAAACTACTCCTGAATGTATATTTCTGTGTTTGTAGTCACCTCCGGATGGTTTCTTATTTATTGTCTTAAGCCTCACAAAGATGCAACAGTATCAAGCTGCTTAACTAAAAAAAAACCGACCCATCAAACTCTATCCATTCATTTAAAAGGGAGAGGGAGGGACCTATATGAGTGCTTTTTTTATTTTTCAAAACCAAAAGAACAGAGTATTGTGACCAAGATGCCAGCTGTTACTGTTGGGTCAGCATTTCACTGCAAACAAGTGTATCTTATTTTGTAACTGTGGGGATGTTTCTTAAAAAAAATGACAAGGTCAAATAAAAGACTGCTCTAACCCCCCTGGCTCTGCTGATTTTCTGCTGCTCTCTCCAGCCATGGCAAAGGCACAAGGGCAAAACCAGAGATAGTCCTTATCATTCTTTCTTTGTGGAAAAAAAATAGAATTTTAATTAAAAGTCTCCTGCCCAACCTAAGGCACTTTCTTACAGCAGCCTCTTTTTTAGGGCAGCTCCTCAGTGGAAGGTTTACAGTCAAGGTAAAGGAGCTGGGGAAGGTGGGGGCTGGTGGTTACTGAAACAGCAGCAATATGGGTTGGAAAAGAGGAAAGGGAAATGAGGAAGAAATTTATAATAACAGGACCCAGGCCAGTGAGAACCCACCGACCATGTGAGTATTTTATTTCCTTTATGACTTAGAAACACGCAAAACACAATGTACACTTAGAGTTCCCAAACAGCCCTGCACAAGCTTTTCTCTCCTCACCTTCACAGTCCCGGGTGCAGAGGGCACTGGTACTCACCTCTGCTGTGTGCCACGACTCCTCAGCCACACACCTCGGCTATTTACAGAGCAGGAGATAAAGCACTCACAGTATAGTCCAGCTTATGTGGTTCCTCCCAGGTGGGTAGTGTAGTGTCTGGTAACCATCTTACCACAAGGTGGGCTACATCATCCCACTCCACCTGAAACCCCTCAGGTCCCAGCAGGAGACACTGTCACTGTGTGTTAGCGCCAAAACTGACAGAGATAATGCCCCAAGATGTGGCAAGTCTTTGAACCGAGGATTTACCAGGTGCCCAGTGGAGGACAGGAGTTACTGCTGGCATTGCTGTATCCAGCAGGAATTCTGCAGCCAAACCTAGAAGCCAGGTCTGGCCTCTGGCTAAACTCCTGCAGTCATCTGGGAGGGTCAGACTCTTCATTCCAAGTAATTCTTGTCCCACCTTTCTGCTGCTCTGGACAGTGGAAGCCACCTCTTCTTTCATTTTACTGCTAGGACCAAAGTAATTTCTGCTGATGGAGGGTTTGTTGTCAGTTGCTCAAACAAATCCTTGGGGGTTTAAGCAGCACATTTAGGAGATCACTTGAGAACCTGGCAGCAGAACAAGTCCAAGAGCCCTCAAGTGCTGAGAGGCATGAAGGGCTGGAGAGGAGTTTGAATTCCAGGGTGGTTAGAAATAGTGAGTGGAGTTTCAGTACCTCATTCCCAGCAAAGTCATCAAACTCTGCACCTTCCAACTACATGATGAACTGCAGAATATCACACTTTGTCTGCTTCCACCTACCACTGCTCTGAAAGGAGCCCAAGGAAGGGGTCTGTGAGAGAGGTCCCTTTGGAGATGGATGCCATGAAATAGCTCAAACCAAATAAAAACAAGAGACCTAGAGCTGGTCCTCTCTTGTAGCATCTGCTGGGGATACAGTGTCCTCCTCAGACAGCAGCAGGCTGAGATGCAGAAACCTTCAAGTTCTAAGTTGTGGTTCAACGCTGAGTCCACACACAGCAGCACAGTCCCCTGCCAAAGCTCCTCTGCCACATCCATGCAGCCCCCCGGGGTCAGCAGGCAGGTAAAATGCTTTTGTAGCCCCCTCCCTATCAGAACTGACACTCCAGGATCTACACAAACTCCGTGAAGTCATCCACTGAGGAGATGAGTCGCTTCCTCTGTCCAGTCTCATAGGTGGGTGGAGGGTCCTGAGGGACCTGGGGAGGGGCCTTTGTGGGAGCAGAGGGATGAATCTGCAGGGGAAGGCCAGGAGTCTGGTACTGGGTTTCTTCACGTAGCTGAAAGTCAAACAAGAAGAGATGAGCTCCATCCTCTCTTGAGTTTCACTCTCCATTTGTACAGGGTTGATTGATCAGGACAGCTGGTCCCACCATCCCAACAATGGTGCCAAGTGAGTTTAGGTCTGTGTCTGAGTATTAGGGTCCTCAAATCACCACCAGAGAATCATAGAATCATAGAATAGGCTGGGTTGGAAGGGACCTTAAAGATCATCGAGTTCCAACCCCCCTGCCATAGGCAGGGACACCTCCCACTAGATCAGGCTGCTCAGTGCCTTGTCCAGCCGGGTCTTGAACACCTCCAGAGAGGGGGCATCCACAACCTCTCTGAGCAACCTCTTCCACTGCTTCACCACCCTCACTGTAAAGAACTTCTTTCTTATGTCAAGTCTAAATCTACCCCCTTCCAATTTACATCCAAAAACTCCAAACTACACTGGAGTCCAATCCTCACAAACATTCCTCCTATTGTTCACCACACTCCGAGAGCTGATTCTCTGCTTTCTTTTCTGAGGCAGAGCCCAGCTCTAAACACCCAGAACCCACAGGGGCGGTTTCACTTACCCGGTGTCTCAGCCTCTTGATGTGCCGTAGCCTCGCAATCCATTTGGATGGGTAGGTGTCCGTGGGGTTTGATCGACTGTGATGAACCTGGGAAGCCATCTAGTTTGGGAATTAGGTGGAGAGAAGCAGGGGAAGAGCATGTTACCATCAGCATGACAATAAAATTAATAGAACACTTGAATACAGTTTGACAGCAACTGAAATAACAGCTCTACCCGCTCACAGGCTAACTCTGACATAAAGGTTGACAGAAATAACTGAAGCAGAAAGTTCATTTATTTCCTTTAGCTGGCTCTGCTCATCACCTTCGAAGCTGGTGATGGCCCAAGATATCAACTGAAAGGCAGAAAGTCTCAGGGAGCTCAGAGGTACTCACGTTAGCGTGCAGGGCCATCTGACGGGCCACAAATGGCAGGTTCTTATCAGAGATGATCTTAGCCACACTCGTGTCCACAAGACCCTCCATGTCTTCATTTTAAAGGAAGAAAAAAAAAAAGAAGCTTTTAAGTCTCAAGCAATCTCTCACATTCTGGCTGCTCTGTAACACTCCAAGAAGAGCTTGCTGGGCTCTTTATCACATGAACCAAAGTATGAGCAATAAACACCCCCAGCTCTCCTCCTCTGCCTCTCTGTCTTAAGCTTAAAGACAGCATGAGTGGTACAATCCCAGAATTCCAGGGAGAGATCATCTAGTTCAATCCCCCTGCCAGAACAGGAACACCCAGATGAGGTCACACAGGAAAGCATCCAGGCAGGGTCTGAATGTCTCCAGAGAAGGAGACTACACTGTTCTGTCACCTTCACTGCCACTGGTCACACAACAATGTCATGCAGCCTGCAAATGCCCAAAGGACAGCATGGTATCACCATCAGTCGAGAAAATGCTCTGGCAGCTCTTGCCCCACATCCCTGCAGTGTGCAGACCACAAGGTCTTGACTAAGTGCATGTAACTAGGAACTAGTAATATGGACACCATGCAAAGTGGGAGAAGACACAGCTTTTCCATACTGCTATGGATAGCTGAAGAATATATGGGTTCTATTGTGTTCCCACACATTGTACAAGTATATTTTTTAACCCACAACAGTCCCCAAAGAAGCTGAAGCTGACCAGTTTCCATCTAAGGGGCAATCCCCATTCCTCCCATCCTTGGCTCCTACCACTGCAAAGTGAAAAGCAGTTACTGCATCACTGATACAGGGGAAAACCTGAGAACAAAGACTCCCACCTTTCCGACACTGCAGAGTCACCAGGTTACAGTCATAGTCGAGAGGGGTGATGATAACGTGCACAAAATTGAACTGACCCTAATAAAAAACCAATAAAATAGTCATAAAGACTTTCCTGGCAGCCATCAGGATAACTGTGAACTCCATAAAATCATGCTCCATAAACTATCCACACAGGAAAATAACCACCACTCACAATTTCATTCACATTTGCAAATATACACCAGATGAAGGTTTCACAAACAGCCACATGCCTTTTATAACATCTTTGGCAAGTAAAATCTTGTACCTTTATTGTTCCCAGTTTAAAGTCTTCTCCAGAATCGTTGTAAACAATAGAAACAAAATCATTCCCAAGGTGCCTTTTCTTGTCACAGCGATATTTATCCAAATCCTTGGTGGGCATCAGAGTAGCAATGTGGAAAATGGCTGAAGAGGAAAGAGAAAAACACTTAGGCTGGCCCAGGCCACCAGCACTTGCCCTAACTGAGCTCTGCAGAGCACCAGGGCCACACTGAGCAATCCACAGCAGCCCAGGAAACCAGGCTAAGGGAGATCACAGGGATGCACAGAGGTGTATGAAAAAATACAGTAAGTTTATCATAGTTTTTTGGCTACACTGCTGCTGCTGCAGGAGCTGGGTAACACTGTGGTTCTAACAGCAATCACCCAAATAATTACAACTGTATGTTTTCCAATACTGTTCTTCAGAGAAATGATTAGCAGAGTACAAACCACCCTCAATTAACAGCCCTCATAGCAGCTCAAGAACAAACTATCCTATACACCTCTACACCAAACAATATCAACCTTTAACAGAGCAGACTAAAGTGGTGTGATTTTTCTTCCTTAAATAAGGCAGGTATGGACCTCATGAACTTTACCAAATGGCTGGCAGAGATAACAGTGTGAGAACAGAGATATGGGTCATCAAAGGAAATGGGTTTTAGAAGGCAGGTCCAAGACATCCTTCTATTTCTAGCTTCTGGAACAACCTTACCTTGCATAATGTCATCGTGCCAACAGTAGGTAAACTGTCCATCCTCCCCACACACATCCAGGCCACCCAGGTAAATTTTATCTGGCTGACAGTCTTTGAGCTCAATGAGCTTCCCCAGCCCAGTCAGGAACTCGGTGTAGCGATAGGATCCGTGTTCATTGGACAGAATTGCAATTTCATTGTTGGTCTGAAAAAGAAGAACATGGGAGTCCTGCACTGAATCATAGAATCACAGAATAGTTTGGG
>VZTY01001526.1:182953-206552 GCA_013400935.1 Turnix velox
ATATATAAATATACCTGCCCAGGATATGCTCCTGTGCAACTTCCCTTGACAACTGGACTGGTACATGGAAGAGAAAGAGGCCACTGCAAAGGGAAATCAAGTGAGCAGCTACATCAAAAGGAAGGAGAGACTATATGAAAACAAAATATAAATTAAAAAGCACAGAGTTTAAAATGTAACCAAGAGCCTATTTTCAAAATAAAGAAATAAATAAATGAAAAACAAAGGAAAGAACAAGCTGGGATAAAGCTCACCAGATGCCAAAGGGATACTTTAAGGGTATAAGGTCTCAACATAAATAAGGAGGCATAAAGACATTCAAACAATGCTCTCTTTGATGCTCATCTTTGGGAGTTTTATAAAACAGAATAATTCCTTAGTGATATCCTAGAAAACACAGGAAACCAGCCTTAGCTTTTCCTCAGCTACACACTCTTGGCAAAAGGCCACTTTTAAACCCATAAAAGATTCCGAAGACTAGAAACATGGATCAGGATTCACACAGTCTTAACCTCTAAAGAGGAAGAACACACATATGAGAATCTGAAAACAAAGCTTCCTCAAAATATTCATTTGCCAGTCAGCTCTGGTGTGTCTACCATAGAGGTTCTGTGGAGAACATGGTCAAAATTGTTTTTACAGACTACTACAGGGGTGGCATTCAGGTGGGTGCATCTCTTAACTCAGCAGTTAGCATCAAGATAGCACAAATTCACAGGAGTCGATACTAAAGTTCATGGATCAGAATTTAATTTGTTTTTTAAAAAGTGATAATTTGATTTTGACTCTATCTTCGTGATTAGGACACTTTCAGAAGACCTAAATTCATACCCTGTTTAAAATAAACCTGAAATCTAGCATTTTTACTGGATTACTAGATGCCACCTCCCCAGAAAAGCCTTGTGTGTTGTCACCACTGCTCAGTTCTGCCAGCACCAGCAGTGCCCAGAGCCTCAGGGATTGCATAAAGCTGTTGGTCAACAAAAACCTCCCAACATCAACAGTTCTTTAGGAAGTGAACTGGCACCACAGTGTAAAGGCCTGGCTTTTGATTAAAATCCCTGGATTTGATGAATAAAGTCATCAAAATAAACTCAAGTGATTCAGCTGCATCAGTCTGAAGGCTGAACAGTCTTTTTAGGAGGTTAATAAATCTCCAGCCAACAGGACTTGCATTCTGCTATCTCATGCTGTAAAAGCAACTGGCCGCCCTGGCTGGCAAGGTCTCTAACAGGTTCTTCTCACAGGAACCCACTGCTCTTGGTGCCCAACACAAACTCACAAACTGAAGACAAATGAAAATGGAAACGCTGCATGGGAAGATCCATCCACATGTGGGATGCCCAGATCAGCCTCGGACAAGAGGAAGAGTGAAAAGATCCATTACTCTCTCTGTTTTCATTTGGGAAACAGCACGAAATACATTTCCCCTCCAAAGAAACTCCATTGCTGGTTTCTTTAAGAGAGTGAGGAACTTCCCAAGGGAACATCAGAAGCAAGGAGGAAGGGAATTCTACACTGAGAACTCCCAGCCACAAGAACCGATTCCCTTTCTCATTGCTACGTTATTCCTCGTGCTCCCAACTTCACTTCAATAGAAGACCTGCAGTAACTTCAACAGACTTCAAAGAGGCTCATGTCATGGGCACACTGCTGGCTTTGCATCTCTCACCTGTGTTGGAACGCTGGAGAAGTGAAGGTTTGGTTGTCCCAGTGGCCAAGCTGGAGGAGGGGACAGAGAGTGACTTATAGAGAGCTGTTTCTCGGTGTTCTTTGAAACGCTCTGCAGCCATGAGTGCATTAGAGAGCTCTTGCAGGGGCATGTTGTTAATATCTGAAGAAAATGGACTGAGTGGGTTCTCCAGGCTCATCAGCCAGCTGGTGTTACCTGGTGAGAGAAAATTAGAGAAGAGGATTAAGTATACTCATGACTCCAGGAAGTTAACAACTCACAACCAAAAAAGCACAAATTGTTCTGGATTTTGCACGTAAATATCAAAATTGACCAAGTTCTCAGTTCTCCTGAAATTTGGCACAACCACTTGATTGATTTCCTATTTTCATCAGGTAATCTTAATGTAACAGGATTGAATATACAAACCTTCAATCTTTTCACAGGTCTTTTGCAGATTTAAAACACTAAAGAGCAATTTGAAAGAATCAAGCAAGAGACAGTAAGCACAAAAGACATCCATTTGCAACTAAACAGGGGGTTTCCCTCTTCATCCCAGTTTCTGAGCAACCCCACACTCAGGTGAAGATACCTGTGGGTCTGCGCACTAGGATTTCTGCCCATCCTTGTGTCAGCAGTGGGACATAAGCAGCCAAGTTTGCTTTTTCTTTCTGCAGAGGTGTCTGTGGAGCAGGACTAGTCTTCTCTGATCGAGGTGCAGGAGCAGGAGCCTGTGTCACTTGGGAAGCTGAGCTATCTAAGGCACCAACACGTAAGGCATGACCACCTAGTAAGATGGACACAAAAGAGAAGGGAGAACCATAGTTAGTCAGCACTAAAAACATCTCAGAAGTCTTTTAAGCTTCTCTAGCAGCTGAGAAATCTTTATCTTTTATATACATTTGTTATAAACTATGAGGTTAGATAAACATAGGTGATTCTCACTACAATTTTTCACCATTCAACCAACCACCAAAGCTTTCCTGCAATGAAAGACAAGCAGAAGGAACACCCAGCACTCCTGAGGCCAAGAGCTGCTCCTGTCTGCCCAATATTAAACACCAGACTAGTCCAGATTCTCAAATGAGTTTCGACATAAATCTCTGCAGCAGGCATGTGGGACATTTAAGCCTGCAACACAGACCCAGAAATGGTAGTAAGGCTCCAGGATGGGAATTTACCAGACATGGATCGGACTCTGTTGCGAGAGCTTCTGCAAACCTGCTGCCCAGCTTGAGATTCCAGTTTTGCTGGAGCTTCTTTAGTTTGTCTCACTTGCAAAACAGGGTCTGAGCTGTGGAAGAAGATGTTGACAATATTGAGAGGAATCAGGCATGCTGGACAAATAAAATATTCCTCTTTTGCTAAGAGGAAAATTCTTCAAGGGTGGTTAGGTGGAAACTTCTAGAAACAGGAACAAAAACTACCTTGATTCTGTGCTGCTTTGGAGGTCTCCAGAGTCTAGGCCAAGCAGGGATCTAGTCCCTGTTCCAACACTTGTAGTGATGGTCACCAGTTTGTTACCAACCAGCCAAGTCTTTGTCCTTCCTCCAGCCAACAGAAACTCACCCACAGGAGACCTAGGAACACATTTGTGATGAATGGAGTTCCCAGATCACACAGCAAAGAGCCTGCCCAGGTTCCTCATGTCATCTAACTATGTACTGCTCACTTTCCTTCTTTATACAGCATTTTTAACATGTGCCTTGGTCCTCAACATACACGTCCATTTAGATAAGGGATGAGCCCAAATTACTATCAATTGATAGCAGTACTACTGGGCAGACATCATGGAGCAGAAGGGAACATGGAGACACACAGCTGAGTGTCTCCTGAGAAGGGCTAACAAGAGAAGCAAATGCCCTGTGTTTGAAGCCAGCTGGCACCACACTCAGCTCTGCAGCAAAGGCTGTGATTATGGAGCTCACAAACAGCATGCCTTCAGGGTGTTCTCCTCCTTGACAGTTTAAGGATGAGGCAAAGGCTGGTTGGCTCCAATGAACTTCTTTCATTTAACTTCACATTTAGCCAAGCCAGATTTTATCTGCAATGAATGTTGTCAGAGACTGTGCCTGCCAAGATCTCAAGTGTGTCCTGGTAATTTTTGACTAATCAAGTAAAATATGACGAACCCCAAACAAAACTATCTCTCCTGTGGTCACTGGCTGACCCCTACCTCTTTGGCACTGCAGTGAAGTTGGAAAAGACGTAGCGAGCCATCATATCCAGACAGGTCTCTGTGAGTTCCAGGTGAAGATTTTTTAAGTTGTCATCAGCCTGAGCCATTGAATTTTCATCTGCAGAGCCCAGGCTTGAACTTGTGATGGATGTTTGTATCCGACTAGAAGAAAATGTTTCCAACTGACAGATCACAACAAGCACAAAGCCTGTCCCTGTCACCCGACAGACAGTGTGATGCAGAACAACCTGCGATACATGCACGTGCCACATCAGAGAGGTGGCCAGACACTAAACTCAGGCCATTATAAAAGTATTTTTGGACCAGTCTCATGTTGTGCTTTACAGATTGCCATTGCAGAAAGTGGATTTTATCTCAAGAGGCCAAAAAACATTTCAATGTCCACCAACTGACTAGGTCAGGCCAGTGCTCTCTGATGTTGGTGGCCCATGGGCAAGTGCACCAAGCAAACAGTAAGTGCAGCACCATGCTTTGAGTTTGCTAATCTATACAGAGGGCAAGCATTCCATCACCTGCAGTTACCCAGGCAACAGGTTGCCCATGAGCCACAAATTGGGGCACTCCAGGTTTCATAATCCTTTGATTTGCTTTTTTTCTCTGCTGCATCCCTTTCAGACATAATTTTTTTTTATTCCCTCTGAATTCAATAGCAATATAAAACCTAATTTAACTTGAAATAGAAAAAAAAATTGCACTCTGAACAGGAAACTGGCACAAGAATAGAGAGGAACTCTGCCTTCAAATCAGCCAAGTTAGTCATGCAATTTAAAATAATTGCAATAACAGGCTAGATTGTAATAATTTATTAAGATGGTTCCTTGGGCCATCGTGACACTAACTAAGCTGAGGTACAATCAAATTTTACTCAACGTGGCAACTTCTTTGGCATCACTAAAGTTAATTATCTAGACTTTTAGTTGATAACTACAAGAGAAGAAAAATCACCTAATAGATTAATGGGGATATCAGAGAATGAAGTGACTGAATTCATTCACAAAGCAGTAACTTCAGAATGTTTCTCCCAGACACCATGTAATTACAGCAAAAAATAAAACCACTGCAAACAAAGTTCTACTGACAGCAATCCTTACAGACTGAGGCACAAATCTTCAGGTTCAGATTTTAAACCAACACGATAAACACAGGAGTTTAACACTCAAGGGAAGTGAACCAGAAATATGTTTTAAAAACAGGCATAAATTGTTTCATTTCTCATGTGTGCAAACCAATGTCTGTGATCAAAACCTGCTTTCTTTTGTCATGAAAGCAATGGCTTCACAAGTGCTGAGCATACATTTCATTGCTCTATGAAAGACAAAGGTTTTCATGGCATCCTCCTCTACACTAGAATCATTCCACTCCCTTTGTCTAAAAGAAAAAAATCCTAAATTGAGGCCAGAAGTATTCCTCAGGTTGGGAAGAGGGTCTGTACATAAGCTTGCAGGGTATCAAAAGTCTCTGCTGGGGCAAGTCACTGCTTAGAAGGCTGAAGTTTTAATGAGTTTTAACCAGAACTCTTACTTGCACAGAATGCAACCTTTTTCCCTTCCATTAGTGCGTATCTTTTGTGTTTGTTCCCTCCCTTTTCATCACCTATGCTTTCAAAATAGAAATTTTTTGTTCCTAAAGCATCAGAGAACAGGGCAAAGAAACCACACACAACATAGGGAGTGATGTGGCATTGGGAAGCCATGAGATATCCATGATATCCTCCCGAAACATCTGACTGTGGCTGAGGCCAGCTTTTTATTGCATAGCACAAAGTCATGCAAGCATCCCACATGCAAATCCACCCTGCTTCCACCCACCCTTGCAGTAAAATTTCCAAGTGCTGAGTTGCTCTTGGATTCTCCCCATTTAAAGTGCCTCTACCTGCGGACCACATGTTCAGACACACTGATGCTGCGGGATCGGAAGGCATCAACTGCAGAGGATTCTTTCAGCTCTTTCACTGGAGGAGAGTTATTCAAGCCTTGCTTTGCATTTTTGGCTAGTCTTAAACTACTAGGTGGAGAAGCACCAAGCCCCAAAAGAGGTCACAGGAAGGGAGGAAATCATTGTAGGGATGTAGGTTGAAAGGTCACAGGTCACAGGGTCAATATTGGGGGATCCCGGAGGGTGATATAAAATAAAACAAATGCCAAAAAAAAAAAAAAAAGGAAAACAAAAATTAAAACGTACAAACAAGCAGAGCTGAAAGCATTAAAAAGACAAACCACATTTTGAAACCAGGATTTCAAACGTGCTACAAAACAAATGAAATTAGTACAAGTCAAAACAAAAAAAACTGATTGAAATGAGAGTTGGAATACTGAGCTGTTAAAGGCAAAAGCACCTCAATGCTCATTTGGCACAAATTTCTCAAGTCTGAGAAGTTCTGTGCAGTTCAACCACCTCCTGTATTGCCCCAGCTCTCCACTTCAGCATGGCTAAAAGCCTCACAATTCTTGCAGGGTCCAGATCCTAAAATACTTGATCAATACCAGGTAGCAGCACGTTTTTCTAAGTGATACAGGAATGTGTCAACCATCTGCTGGGTCCAAACTTCTACTTTGAATCTCAGAAACACCCAGGGCCAGTCAGAGGTGCCCTTCAGCTCCACTCCACTCTGGGGAGACTAAACTCATTTACAGGGACTGATCCTGCTCACACTGCACAGATGGGAGGACAAAAAAAACAACCATCTTGGCTGTGGCTGACCTTGTGATGCTCCTCTGTCTAAAGAGCTCTTTTATTTCAGGTGCCTCAAAAGGCAACCCACTTGATTTGGAACAGAAAGGAAGATAAGCCTTTACACTGTCAGGTGCCAACCAAATGTGGGAGATGTCAGCAATTAACATCTAAGAGGCACTTTAATTAGTTAGACCTGAGATGCACATCTTGCCCAGTACTCATCTGGACATAATAGCTGGCCCAGTGCTTCATATCTCCATATATAAAATGTAGATATTAATTCTCACCATGCTTTATTTGCTATCCTTCCTTCAGTGAATTATTACAGTTCAGATAGCCAGCTGGGGGACCAGAATTTATCTGTCCTTCTCCCAGCAACCTCTTGACAGATCAGTTTTGGGCACAACTGGAGACAAGACTACAAATAACAAGAACACAGGCCCGTACTCCAAGATGATCAGCTAAGCTAACATCAAACCATTCAGCAACTCTGGGAACTGCTAAGATCTTGACCTCTTGAAATACGCAGCACCTCAGCTAGGGCACAGAAATGCTCATTCTTTGGGCTCAAGAGTGAAAAGAAAGCACTTAAGCTTCTCAAGCAAGCAAACAGGTATCTGCTTGAAGCTATTTCCTCTCTCCTTGGCCAGAATCCAAGCTCAGACAGGCTCAAAGGCAGTGGCATCCTACTATTCTGGTGTTTAGGGTTGCTGCCTGAGTACAGCCCACACTCCTCAGCAGAGTTTCTCTGGAAAGTGATCCAGCAGTGTTAGCAAAAGCCTTTAGATACAGTAGTATTCCAACCTGGTAGAATTTAACAGGTTTTTGAGGGGAAAAAGAAAAAAAAAAATTAGTTGAAATTCTAATTTGAGAGACAAGTGTCAAAAAGCTTCTCTTCCAAGTTTCTGAATGAAAGAGGAGGAGATGGGAGAGATGAAACACAAAACGGGGTTCACAGCTATAGTGTTAGGGCAGGGATGGTGTTTCTTCATTGCAAGATGCTCACTGAGCCTTGCAGTTAAAGTAGAGGCACTTTCCCCAGGGTTCAAATGCCACCGTATGCTCACTGCACATTAACACTGAAGCAAGTTAAAGTGAACCAATTTAGGTAATCCCTGCAGGTAAAAGGATGTTGGAGAAACCTTGAATGCCTTCCAAGGAATATTTTCCTATCCTGGCAAATGTTAGCTTGAAAGACTGCTGGCAAGATACCTTCTGACTTCTAAAGACATGAGGCTTTGCTTAAAACTGACAGAATAGAATAGAATGGTGTCTTCAGGATTTAAAAAAAGGATCAGGATATCCAGATACACAGAAGGCAGCTGTCTGCAGCCCAGCACACTGACCCAACAGGTAACAGCAGAGAAAAACACAGCATTCGAACATTTTATACAGGTTGCTAATCACAATGATTTCTCTGGCAATGGTGTGAATAGTTGTCACAGATCAAGTATCAGAAGGACTGAACACTATCGATATGACTGTGGTATTTCTCTACTTCTGGTACTGCCCTTCTCCATTCTGGTACCATTGTACTGATACACATCAGCCTCAAAGAAATATTGATTTTCAAAAATCAGCAACAAAAAGCTTTACTATAAGTCTTACAGAACAGTTAGTGATAGACTTTTGTCAGTACTATCAGACTGTCAACTTGGTTTGATTTGAACTTTTTACCTACCCAGGTTTGTCTTTTAGCAACCCCTTGACCTAAAGAGGTTTACTTTGCTTGCTTAAATGCACTGTCAGATTGTGGATAACTAGACCCAGCCTCCTTCAGAAAAACAAAGGGAAGGGTGTGAGGGATAGAAATGGGAACCCAAAACCCTGCTGCAGTCAAATATAATTTACCTTTTTGGCCTCTCATTCAGGCTGGTACTGCGAGCCCTGAAACTGTCCTTCTCAGGTGTGTCATCAAAGGAAAGGAGAACATTGGAGCGCAACCCCTGCCAATTGAGACAGAGATCACAGTCTGAATGGCTAGGATGTGAGACTGCAACCACAGGCAAGAATGCAGGAACTCACTATCAGCTATGAACATGATCACAGAATCAAAGAATATCAGGGATTGGAAAGGACCTCAAGAGATCATCTCGTCCAATCCCCCTGTCAGAGCAGGAACACCCAGACCAGGTCACACACGAACACATCCAGATGGGTCTTGAATGTCTCCAGAGAAGGAGACTTCATAACCTCTCTGGGCAGCCTGTTGCAGTGCTCTGTCACCCTTGCTGTGAAAAAGTTCTTTCTCAGATTCCTGTGGAACCTCTTGTGTTCCAGCTTGCACCCATTGCCCCGAGTCCTATCATTGGAGGTCACTGAGAAGAGCCTGGCTCCATCCTCCTGACACTCACCTTTACATATTTATAGACATTAATGAGGTCTCTCCTTCTCCAAGCTAAAGAGACCCAGCTCCCTCAGCCATTCCTCATAAGGGAGATGCTCCAATCCCTTCATCATCTTCATGGCTCTGTGCTGGACTCTCTGAAGCAGTTCTCTGTCCTTCTTGAACTGAAGGCCCCAGAACTGGATACAGTACTCCAGATGCAGTCTCACCAGAGCAGAGTAGACAGGGAGGAGAATCTCTCTCAACCTACTAACCACGCTCTTTCTAATACACACCAAGATGTCACTTGCCTTCTTGGCCACAGAAAAGTAGAATTTTGCTAACATTTTTACTCTGCACTGTTTGATTCAGTAGCATCCATCATTACCTTTGTAATGAAGGGGACAAAGTCCTTTCGGAAGGGAAGGCGGCAGCGAATGAACCACATAGCTATGACATGATGGGCCAGGCAAACGATGTACTGGTTAAACCTGAAACAGCAGAAACATCTCCACAGAGTTAAATGCTGCATTATGATGCCATTCCAAAACTGAACAGAAGGACTTTTCTATGTATAAAGGTAAAAAACCTCAAAAGTTCTGTTCATGAAAAAAGTTCTGTTCATTTTTGACATGGCAGATTATGTATCTTCTTCAGAAAAAGCTTGGAGATATCAGAATGAGCAAGAGCCTATAAATAACATTGACTTGAGTACCACAAAAAAAGCATGGCTCATTCTCTTAATTTTAGAGATAAAGAAGCAGCATATCTGCTATGGACTTACTTGGAGGGGTTTGTGTAAGGCAAGGAGATGGCAAACACACTGGCATATTGCTCAGCTGCAAAGTTCCTGTAGAGGTGAGGCAGCCTGGCTAGAGCTGGAACAGTCCAAGAAGGAAAACAAGAGCAGGTGAGGTCTGAATACAGAATGCTCAAGAACACAAATCAGGTTAATTTCAATTGGCTTGTTTCTTCTAAATCATCATCTGATGTAGAAGAAAACATCATACTAGCTAATAAGCAGCAAGGTGCAAAAAGGTTTGTATTTCCTGTCTCTGTGTGGCTGCACTACACAAAGCACACCATCTTCTTCATTGTTTTCTATAGAAGAAGATATGATCAAATATTTCTATCAAGAAGATGGTGCAATGGCACCACCAACATCCCAAAAAACCCTCACAACGCACTCCATTTGGCTAACAGTCAAAATACCCATATTCAGTGCAAGCAGTACAACTACAAAAGAACAAAAGTAAAAGAACATTACAACTTACTTGAAAGAAATTCTAAGAGAGGGATTGCCATATTGGCTGTAGCAGAAATGTGGGTTAATTTGACTATTAAGACTGGAAGTGCCTTTATGATGATGTCAGGCATCTCCACACTACAGACTGAGAGTGCCACCACGCACTGGTTTGCACAGCGATAGATGAGCCCGTGCTCCAGGCAGTACACTATTTCACGCTAGAGGAGTGAAAAAGAAAGAAGAAAAAGTCATAATACAAGGAAAGAGAAAAAAATCTCCTGACTGTAGTTAGCATTTCAGAAAGGCATGTGAGATATCACTGCTGCAATGTCTGCACGATGCATATGAATTTTTATCCAAAATGCAGTAAGACAGAAGCCTAAATAATGCTGCCTGTATTCTAGGCCAAAATCTTAATATGGGACTTTATCCAAGTAGACATTTCATATAATCACAGAATGGTTTGGATTTGAAGGCACCTTAAAGACCATCTAGTTCCAACCCCCCTGCCATAAGCAGGGACACCTTCCACTAGATCAGGTGGCTCAGTGCTTTGTCCAGCCTGGCTTTAAAGCAACATTTAAGTTTCTGACCAAATAGCATTTGTATGTTTATCAGGGTCTTAAAGCAGAAGGCAAAGGAATCTGAGAAAATGGACAGGTTTGAATGGAGAACTGTGAACTCCAACTAAGGGAACAGTTAATGCTGCACAAAGTTAGCAAAGTATTTTTTCACACCTCCCCCCACCCCAAATACAGCAGATGCAGCTTTTTGTAACAGAAAAGGGCAGTGATGCTTTGCTTTTAAGCCTCCCCATCAGCTAGTATGAGAAAATACTCATCCATGCAGACTCAGATTCTCCCTCCCTTACACCTTCTTACTTTTCCCCCATACCTGTTTGGCTTTGTCCAGATAATTATGGTAAGATATTAATGCTGTCAGAACTGGAACCACAGCCAGGTGCAAATCGGTGCGAGAAAAGCCTTCTGGGGTACCATGAAGCCTGTCAGTGGTCTTTTTGTCTGTGAGCTGATACATAACACAGTAAGTTACAACTCCCCACACAAAAAACATCCCCTAAAAGGCAGTGCCCATAGCTCCTTTTTCAGATATATATACATACATAGAGAAAAAACTCTCATCATTACTTACTTCTGTACCTAAAACAAGCTTTACAAAAAGGGAAGCTGAGTGAGGATTCACAACCAGCATGTTTATCTTTGAAACATAAAATACACCACAAAAAATATCTAAAAAAAACCCCAAAACTCAAAAGAAAACCCCAAACCAACTGTCAAGCAAACTAAGGATCTGCTGATTACACATGAGTAGAGTTCATGACATTACCATGTAGCTCAGTGCAGAGGCCAGCTGGTCTATGTTACAAGGAGAGGTTAAAAATAGCACTTTATAGCGGAGGGATTCAGGCAATTTGTTGAGGACCAACTTCAACACTTTCCAGTCTGTTTCCTGGAAAGAAACAGAAAGTTCAGGAGAAAAAAATTCATATGATTTCACTTCAATTTCAAATTAAGACCAACCTAATTTCAGACAATGTGTCATTTCCTAGGCAGATGCATGCCTTGTCACACTAGCTACATAAAAAGAAGTGGCATTTAGCTGTGACAAGTTGCTTCCTGTCTGTCATCCAACTCTAGGTGAAACATTGGCACTGCAAACTGGAAGGCAACTTGTATCTGAGCTCAAAATGACAGAGCTTGAATTCAATTCTCCTGGACACCAGCATAAATTAACCTCCAGAGCAAGACAGCCCTTCAGCATGTAACTATGTCCAAAACAATACTAACGAACCAGTTCTGTTTAGAGTTTATTAGTGATTGAGACATTTACCAGTTCTCAAAATGCTTCAAAAACTTGCAGCAAGAGGGTTCTGTTTAGTTTCAAATGCCCTTTCAGAAAGGTTGTTAGAGGATGACTTATTTGATCTTTGTTTAACAGACACAGTTTTGGCCCTTGTCTGCCAAAGCTACATGAAAGCTTTGCTTAGCTTCTGAAGAGCTGAACTGGGGCTCCCACTGGTGGCTATAGAGCTGAAAAATTACACACATTCTGCCTATGAGGGAGGACTTCTCTATTGCTTTTCAGATGCCATTTAGATACTCTGGGATTAAATTCTCCAGTCAGCTGAGATAAGTGGATACATTTCACGTGAAGACAACAACAACCATCATTAAGAGGGGACACACCTGCTTCAAACACTGCAGAAGGACACCAAAGACCATGGAGTATGGTAGATGTCCTATCCGAATGGTGGCATTCTGGGAAGGCACACTGGGACTTCCTGAAGGTGGAGAGAGTGTACCAGTAGGCTTTTTCTCAGAAGTCCTCTTCTCTGCTTCTCTACAACATCAAAAGGGACAAAATACATGGAATGTAAAATCAAGATCAGAACAACCTGTTCATGGGACCAACAGAGCTACCCCAGCCAGGTTAATGACCAAAGAATAATACAAATTGCATTTTCAATTGAAAACCACAAGATTGTCCAGTAGACAGACAGCAATAAATCAGTTCAGTCACATTAAGGACTTTTCTATCCAGGCCTCTATCAAAATTAAAAAGGTATAATGCGGTTTTCTTCAACTGAGGGATGAGAACTGGACACAATATTCCAAATGTGGCTTGCCTGAGCCAAAGGACAATATGCAAGAGAACTATGAGAAGCTCTCAGCTGCAGACATCCTGAACTGCCTGCAAACAAGTTCATCTCAAACACCCCTGTGTGGGTATTAATGATGGACCATTAAGCTTTTTCTTAATACAGTAAGGAACTTACACAAAATCACACAGACAGTAAGGGCTGAACCTCACTGCTCCATCCTTGTTGGAAAGGCCAAGACGGTGAAGGGAGTCAGCTCTAAGCATCAGCAGGAAGTCAAATACCTGCAACAGAGACACTGGAATCACTCAAAACCCAAATCACTACAATGCTCTCAAATCTACTCAAGTAATACTTCTACAACTATACAAAGGGATTTTAAATACTACGGCTAGCTCTGTAGGAGGCATTTCTGGTGCAACAGTACATACAAGCACTCCAAGAAATATTTAGTTCTCCTTCTGCCAAGTTCCCCACCTGCCAGCCAAGAAGGCCAAGCACAACATGAAGTTCTCAATATAAAAGCACAGATTAATGCTCATACCTGCAGTCTGATGCTGCTGGCAACAGCAAGGCTGTATGAGTACAAATAATGGCGTTGGACGTGCTGAATCAGCATCTCATAGACCCGCATGGCATGGCTGGAGGGCAAGCTGTAGAGTTTTGTCTGCAGAGGAACAGAAGCACAAACCAAAAGGTAGCCTGACACTTCTTACTCACAAATATGTATCTGTAATGAGAAGTCAAGACAAACACAGCAAGAACTTGCTTCTGAAAGTAAGATGAACAGATAAATTTGGACAGAATTTCCATGAAGGCTCCAGAATAACTCTGTCTGGGTCCAGGAGGGCATGGGCTGAAACATCCAGCTCCTCATAAGTGCTTAATCATATTTCAGGACACACTACTCAAAAACAATTGATCTATTCAAAGTTATGAACCTCTCCCTTTCTGCTAATTTATGAACTTATGTGCCCTCCATGTATGAAAATGTGTTTATATTCATTGAACAGTGGAAATTAAGAAAATGAAAGATTTTGCAAACAGATGTACAATGTCCGAAAGCAAAAAGAATGACCAAACCCAAGAAAATATAAAGTGGATAAACAAAAGTGTGAATAGATACCAGTAAGAGAACAGACATTAAAAAGCCAAGTCCAGCAGAAGACTATGGTCAAGAAAACATGTTTAATGCCCTGCAGCACTTACCTGAAGAATTATCAGGAGTCCAAGAACTGCTGTCTTGACATCCTCCAAAGAAGCTGAATACGATAGCAAGTCCCTCTCTTCCAGTTCAGAAGGAGATGAGAGAGAATGTGCAGCCACCTTTGAAAAAGAAAAGCAACACAAGGTTTAAATCTACAACACAAATTTCCTTATTTCCATCCTGGAAGGTCAGGAAAGACTGTAGTAAATCATCCTTGCTGGAAACTCTGCCAGTCCTGTCCAGGAGCTTGTCATTACAGAATATCAGGGACCTCAAAAGATCAGCAAACTTGCTGACAGTGCACTCTAGTCCATCATACAAGTCATTGATGAATATATTGAATAGTACTGGCCCTAAGGGACTCCACTAGACACAAGCCTCCAGCTAGACTCTGCCCCATTGACCACAACTCTCTGGCTTCTTTCCTTCAGCCAGTTCATAGTCCACCTCACTATTTGATCATCCAGACCACATTTTCTCAGTTTAGCTGCAAGGACACTGTGGGAGACAAAGTCAGATGTGGATTAACAAGGTTTCTAAAGCTCCTTTTCCCTCTGCACTTCAGACCTCATGCTCCAAAGCTGTTTTACAATATCCTGCTGAGCCATGCAACTGGCAACAGTCACAGTTTAGTTTCTGCAGTCACAGTAAGAGGATCTGGCAAAAGATGTGGTGATGGAAAGTTTGGACAATTGACCAGACTCTGCCTTACCTTTTCTATGATATCCAGCAAGCTGTTAAAATGATGTGTGTTGCAGCCTTCAGCCAGGTCTACAAGTAGCTGAGTGGCCAGTTTTCGGACTTGATGGTCTTTATCCTCTGGAATATGAGCCAGCTGAGAGATCACAACCAAGTTTATCAGCTCTTCCTGCAAGAAGGAGAAGACTTGAAGCACAAGCGTGGCAGAGACAACTTGAGGCAAACTATAGAACACGCTTACCAAAATCTTTCCCACCCAATAAAGATCTCACATATAATCATCAAAAACGGATAAAAACAAACCTCATAGAACTCTCTGTTAATACTCAGGACAAAGGACAAGACATCCAGAACCTTAATACGAACAGCACTACGACTTTCGTTCCTAAAATGGGAAGAGTAAATTCAAGATGAATAAAATAACATAATTGATTTTTAGAGAAGAGAAAGAGAAGAAAAGGAAAGTAAAACTGGAGCCAACTTAGGAATTTATTCAGAATTAGAACAATAACTGTTAGAAGGCCTTAAGTTCACATCTCAACATATGAAATCATTCAAGATCATTTGGAAACTAGAATCCCAGTTCAGCTTTTACTGCTTCTAGAGACTTGTAACTGTAGTTTTTCCATTTCCAATCCACACTAGGAATCACAATTCAGAAGAACAAGTGCTCTAATGAGCAAACTTTAAAGCCAAATACATGGCACTGAGGAAGAACTGCTCTTTGGCAGCATTTCAGAGATGAGATATAAGTCTGTTATTGCTGTCATGTTGGTATTCCGCAGCTCAAAAATACTTTCAGGAATATCAATTCAAAATCAGACAACTTTAATACTGGATAACCATAGGTAATTGTGATGATTAGCAGGAAAGTCTTGTTTGGTGTCAGAATTACTAAGCGCTGTGGAGCGGAACATACAACTGCCTAATTGAAATAGCACCATCCAGTGGAAATAAATAAAAGGGAAAAAAAGAGAGCAGCATAAGTAAGTCAGTGGAAAGTTTTTGTTTTGATAAAGCAGTCTTTCACTGACATTAGAATTTCAGAAAACAAAATTATCTAAGACAAAAAAGTGTTTAAAGAAACATCTGAAAGTGATTAGTAGTCACAAAGTAATGATTTCATACCTGAAGAATCTCTCCATTAACATCTGCAGGTTGTGAATCCAGCCATCTTTGGCAGGATGAATGGATTGAGCTCTGTATGTTATCAGGTTCAATACAGAAGATTCCTTTCATGGAAAGAACAAGAATTATTTATTTTCTTAATGTTTAAGCAAATACAATATATCTATTCCCCTAACCTCCACCCTGAGAATAAAGCTCATGTAAGCCCTTGCTAGCATTTTCTGACCACTATTTTCTGCTATTTTAGAATTCCCAAGGGCCAGATGTACTGATTAACAAAAACTATTCAATTGGCAACAAAGAAAGACAATACTTAGCAAATTCTTACTGGTCTCTGATCAGCACATCTTTCCACCAGCTCAAAAAATCTCTCTTCAGAGCCATGGAATTCATTCTGGTCACACAGTTCTTCTACTGTAGTCAAAAGATCATGTACAACGGATTTAAGCTCTTGGCTCTCCAGACTCTGAAACAAAATGAAAAAAGAATATTGTTTAAAAAACTTCCATCTCATCAGAAAGTGGTAAGTTCAAAATACAAATAGAAAATCCAGTCAAGAAGCACAGTATCCAGAACTGGGGTAAAACTTTGTTCAGTTTCAAAGCTCACTGCACAAACAGTATATCTGTTTGCAAAAATATTTACAGAAAGGTCTTTTGATGGAAAGCACATCAAGACAAGCTTAACACCCACCTGCAGCTGTTGCAGCAATCGCTCCATGATGTCCAGGAGGATATCCCATGTTACAGCCTGCAGCTCCTTTCCATACTTCTTTATTAGACGTGTTATGGACAGAACTATCTCATAAGACACAACTGCATTGGGACACGTCATGGCCTGGAATACAAAGCATTTCAGTCAGCAAACAGTTGGAAAGCAGTGCTCAGAAACCCTCTTAAATTCAAATGAAGCACGTCTTACTAACTAGGAACTTAGCCTGAAGGTCTGAGATAAATATATTCAAGTCTATATACACATAGAGCAAAGCAAAAGCCATTTTATACAGTACAGCAATGCATTCTTGCAGACAGCTGTAGATCTGATGTCAAACACAGTCTCTACAGAGCAGACACATGATGTTTAAGTTAGTAATTTCTGCTTGATGCACTTAGAGGAGAAAATTTTTAGAGAACTCTGAGGCTGTCCCTGAAGACATCATCCCCCAGTTTTTATACCACATACTAGAAGAAGAGAAAGTGCTCATTTTGTTTTTTTATTTTTTAAACTGAAGTACCCACAATGCTGGTATTTTATAAAAAGCACTCAGACTTTGTTCTGGTCAACATAAGTATGCCAGAAGGAGGCAGTTTCAAACTTAAAATCCTGTTTTTTTCCTGTTTCCCCATGCTCTTCCCCATAGCCAATTCCTGTCTCTCCTCTTCCAGGCATACAAATGGTGTAGGGGACCATGATTTTCCTCTAAATTTCTGCATGTGCAGATGCACACCTCATTAAAAACTTCTTCCAGAATCTCAACCTACCTTGAGGAACGAAGGCAAGACTGAAGTTGGGGAATTCTTGAGTGAATTGAGGCGATGTGCACCCCAGAGAGCCATCCCAACAAAGAACACAGCTCCTCTCAGCAGTGCTGCATCCGCCATGTAAGCTCTAAGAAGAGATGGAATGAAACTCTTAGACCAGGCTACAATTATTTTAGCCTACAATAGGAAAATTTGCTGTCATGACAGAAATTCCCAGCTGCTACACATTAGAGCCTTGCACAGCAATTTACAAACATTAAAAAGAGAAACATGTAGTATGACTTGAAAGAAAATTAAAAACTTAGAAAAGTAAAAAAATGAGTGCCTCAACATCAGAACTAGGAAGGGAATTCACTTCTAAGCACTAGTACCTTCAGTATGTTCTACTGAGACTTCCCATCTAGCTCATTATGACCTCTACTGAATTCCTCTCCTTGGCTTTTTAAAATAAACCTTCTTTACCTGTCTTCCATGATCCTGCACATGTTGTAGATGGCACTGTGTCCCAAATGAGTTCCCAAAAGGTTGCGCATAAGCTGCAAATTCAAAGATAACTCTTAAATACACAGTTGTTAAAACACTCATTAGACTAAAAAAGCGGCGAGCTGGCTGATCACAGAATGCTTTGGGTTGGAAGGGAACTTCAAAATCATCTAGTTCCAACCTCCCTGCCCTGGACAGGGACACCTCCCACTAGACCAGGTTGCTCAATGCCTCATTCTGTCCACTTAGGCTAACTAAATATGTCCAAACCATTTCCATGCCCCAGCAGAAGCCTGTCACATCAGCTGAGAGGAAACTATGGTGGATATGACAGGGCTCACACAAAGAATGTACTTATCCTTTAACACTCAAATTTTAATTTCTCATAAAGCCAAACACATCTATGGTAGATGTACACTGGCACATCTGACAATTCATCTTGAAGGCAAAACCAGTGAACTCATTAAAAAACAAAACTACAAGAATGTTCTGACCTTCCAGCATGGCTCACAGAGCTCCTTCACGTTGATGGTACGGCATAAAGTGATGATAAAGACTGGCAGGTTCTCTGAAGGCAGACAGTTATAGCAAACAACAGCATCTAGAACTTGCAAGGAAATCTTTGTGAAAAAGAAAGACAAAGTGGTTATAAGGTTCTCCAGGAATAAAGCAGGGCAAATCCTAACCAGGCAGAATAAAAATTTTTTGGAAGTCACAAGGGATATAGATGTCTTATTTTTATATTTAAAATTTTAAATAATTGCAAGATGGAAAGAAAACTACAAGAACTGTTAAAAAAAAATATTCACTTACAAATTTTGCCAATGCTCTGTTTGTTTTAGAATAAAATTCTTGTTGATGTATGAGGTATCAAATGGCTTACAAATATTTCATAACATTGTATTAGCTCTCTTGTAAGATGAGAATAAACTGAGAGTCTGATGATTTGATTTTGTTTGTTAAAAGTTGCAGCTCCAAAGAATTTCAAAGAATTCTCAAGTATCAAGAGAGACTCAAATTACTGACCTCTATGTCCACAGATGATGAAGTCTGAATGCACAAGAGGCATATCTTGCTGTGGGGAAAGAACATTTAATTTTAACTGTTGGCTTAAGGCAAATAAACATCCAAAATAGGCAACTAAACTGGAATGTTATTTTACTCATCATTCCTCTTACTGTGACATGATAACACCCTGAGAGAAGCTGAACACTATGATCTCTTTTACAAAGTTAAGTTGGACTTAAAAGCAACTCTTTATGTCTACACTAATATAAAAATAGAGATCCCTTGTGAGACTAAGCAAGGCAGCCATGTCCATCACATCTAAAAGGGATTTAAACATTATAAAAATTGAAAATTATTTGTTAGAAATGCAATTATTTGTGTACTGATCTGCAACTTCCTTGCATGAAGGAGTCAAAAAAAAGCCAAACTTACTGGACCATGTCAGCCACATAGTCTTCCAGATAGCAGCTATTGAATTTCACGAGGTTCACTAAAACCATAAGGAACTCAGAAGACAAACCAACATCCATCCACTGTAGTACAAAGTCAGCTAAAGAAGAAAACCAAATTGTTAAGACATGCTTTCTACCCAGAAGTACCTACTTATCATATTGCTGCATGACTGTCCTTTGACTTATTCCCACCAAACTGAAGAGGGAGAGAGATAACACTCACCTAACTCCTCCTCTAAGTAGGTGATGTATCGTCCATTCTCTGTCAGAGCCTTGAACACTTCAAGCCGTTCATGCAAGTCCTCATTGGAGGGATAATCCTTAATAACTTTAAAAATATGTGCTCTGAGGATGCCCAATCTCTCACCCTTTAAAAAGAAAAAGTGGGGGTCAGGAAAAGGAGCAACAGTGTCACTACTGAAAAAAGACAGTTAAGGTCTGGATCTTATCAAGACCTATAGCTGTATCTTTATGCTTAAAATTGTTTTCTTTTCCTACAGCCTATGAAAGTCTCCTGAAAATACCTCCAACCCTTACTGGCTACTGACAATGGCTTTTCAATCTGTTGTACCAGCACTCTAGGGCCGGAGGCAACACATAGACAACAGCCAGTACACAAAGAAATCCACAGAAACTACAACTGATAGAATTGCTCGCAGAACAACTACAAAACAACAACCCAACAAATCTGAATCAATGCCTACTCTTCTCATAAGCACCTACATCTACTTTTTGAGAATGCTGATAACTTAAACCTTGGCCTGATAGTGTCTTAGGTTTGTATAGTGCACCATGAAACCTGAAGAATTCACAGAATGCTTAACTTGGCCAGGCTAGAGAAGAACCTCTCACAGAACTTCCTGCATGCTTGACATACTGAAACATCAAAACCATCTGTAGACTAGGACTAACTAGGTCTGGACAAAGACCACACAAAATATGCTATACAATGTTGAACTTAACCCAAAGTATTTCCCCTTTTTACCCAAGAACATTTCCCTAAAACAGAAAAGGTTTCTACAAATTGTATGTAAGTTTTGCTGTGAGGTCAAACCAAGACAACTTCAAACACTTCCTCTACCCATTTATAGGCACACACAAACTAAGAAACATTAATACTCCACACAAAACCCACTTTAGGTGCACTGTTACATCTACAGTTTGTTTGTTTTCACCTGTCCTTGAACAATTGACTTCAGCAGATGAAGAACAGCATGTCTGGCTTCAGCAGGGCGCTCTGGCTGGAGCATATCAGCTACCACTTTCCATATTGCTTCCACTGCGTGCTGAAAACAAATGGAGAAGAAGACAGGCAGAAGTAGGAAAGTTAAGCCGCTTCTGGGATCTTCACCCAATAGGTCAGTCATTAGTTATGGCAAGTTAACAAGATCTCCAGGGATTTCTTGTCCAGCATTCTGTTTTCTGAGGAAGGCTCTCTCCTGCCTGGTCACAAGCTCAGATGAACCACATGAGACACCAAATCCCTTGCTACCTCACAACTTGAACCCCAGTAACACACCTCACTGTGAAAATTCCTGCAGAAGCCCTCAAATAAATACAAGATGAGATTTAACCCAATTTTAGGTTGTTTATTGACAAGACAGAAGGAGCAAGCAAACACCTCTTCTATAGAATAAGCATGATCTCCTGTGAATTGCCTTGAATAGGCCTGAATGTTCACACCATTCTCCTTCCATTCAGCTCAAGAAGCCCATCAGTGACATCCTCTCTGCTCCACAGTTGGTACCAAGACTAATCTCCTTGGCATTTGAGCCATTCTTTTGTAGGTTTGGACAGCACCAAACAAATCCTGGGATTAGCAATTTTTAAAAGCAATCTAAACTACAGGAGGCTCTTACAATAGGTTAACAGCTGTTTTGCATAAATCCTTCAAATATGAACACTATGAAACTTACCTCTTCAATTTTTTTAGTTTTTGCCACTTCACAGATTTGACTGATTGCTCGTATCCTGTTACTTAATCCACATTCTATGCTCAGTTCCTGGAAAGAAATGTAGAAATAAGCTAACAATTTATTTTACTAGAAACACACTTACCCATTTCTCTAAGGGGACCAGGAGAAAATGAATTTGTCCAAAATGATCTAACCATTAGTCACCACCAGAGCATTGAAGGAATTTCTCCAAAATCTTTTTTTTTTTTCCATTAGCAAATGATTTGTCAAAACTTGAACTTTCACAGAACTGGAGCCAAGCAGCTTTTCCCCTCCAGGAGACACCATCCCATTTTCTTCAGAAAAGTTAATTACTTGCTGGCTGTGGTGCCCATTGAGTTCATGGGAGAAGGGCAGAGAAAGGAAGGGGAGTAAGTCTGACTTTCCATCCTTTCAGCAGGTAAAATGTTGGCTGCTCCATCACAGACAGGAAGGGATTCTGGTCACCTTCTCTATTTTGTGTGCTTTCCTTTCTGTGTGCCAAATAATCCTCTTACAGACTTGTTGTACCAATTACTGGGAGCACTATTTTTTTTTCAGATCTTCATAAAATTTTCACATAAAGTTTTCTTCATAAAGTTTTCACAAATAGAAAGCTTCCAGCTTATGCTAACTACCACCAAATGAATTCATCCAGCTCAGACTATAAAGAAAGAGCAACACAGACTGAGGAAACACACTGTAATCTGACATAACAGCATTCTAACAAATATCTCAAAGAAGTTAGAATGCTGAATAACCAAAATGCTCATAAATTCAAAGTAGGAGAGCTTTACATCCCTTTTGCTAGAGAATGAATTGAGAGAGAAGGTAAAAAGGCATGATTGGAAAAGGCACAAATATGAAAAGAGAATAAGCACGCCCTCTTTCCAATCCTCTCAACTCAGGTAATCCAGGCACCATCCCCACCTTCACTACAGTCAGTTCTCACACCTTGAGTATTTCCGCAGTGATGATAAACTCTGTCTGCTTGCCCTCTGATGATTTTGAACTTCCCCGGGATGTTCCCAGCCCCAGGAGGTTCCTGAACCTCTCCTTCAGTCCAGAATCCTTGCTCTGAGGCTTTGCCATTGCTGACAAGCAAGCAGTGCAGAGCCCCTGCAAATATAGAACAGAGTTTCTGTTAAGAGAGGCACAAGGGGAATCTTTAAGCAGGAAAACACCTGTAAAAGCCATCACAACAAAGCTTTTACAAACAGCTTTCAATGCCTCAAGCCATTTCAGAGGAGGGAGAAGATCAATGCTAAGGATAAAAGATTGAGAAGGCTGTAGGAATAAGGAACCTGCACCACTCCTGCCTTCAGCATCCACATCCTGCAGCTACACAAAGAATGGGGAGCTCAGGATTATAATTTTCCGGGACCTCTGAAAGCTCAGCACCACCACAGCCTGCAGAGAACAACCACCATTTTAAAACCACTGAGCTGATTTGTGAAGTATAAACACATTCACACAGACTTTTTGGCAGGTGGGAGCTGAAGTTCTTGTTCCCAGTCCAAAACCCACAAATATACACACAGCACTGTACAGCATCGTCTCATCAACAGCAACAATCTTCAGAATCTGTCTCCTCATCCATCCCCAAATGCCTGCCCCTCGGGGACACCAGAACTCAGCACAGAGCAGGACACATCCTCCTTGTATGCTGACACAGCCCTAACACTCTGCCCTTGGCAGATGCTTCTGGACAAACCCAGCAACCCCCATTTATGACCCATGGACAAGCCACTGCCTTCCCCACACCCCGGGCACATGCAACAGCAACCTCTTGTGCTCTCCAGGAACACCCCACAGGCCCTGTCCCAGCATCCCAGTGGGACATACTGCTGCCTCCAGCTCAGGGGGACACACCACAGCCCAATATTACCAGGGGACATATCACAGCTCATGACCCGGGGCGGGGGGGGTGCAAACTAAAGTTCCCAGCCCACCACCTCAGGGGACACACACTACAGCCCATTTCCCCGGGGAATATGCCGCAGACATATGGGACACATCACTGCCCCTCACACAACCCAGGACAATGCACAGAGTCCCTTTAACCCCCTCAGACAACTCGGGACAACATCACAACACATCGCCCAGGGGGACAGATCACAGCCCATGACCCTGGGGGGGGCAAACTACAGTCCCCAGCCAACGACCCCAGAGGACCCACTACAGCCCATTCCCTCAGGCAATACACCACAGCCCCCCGCCCCAGGGGACAAACCGCAGCCCAGGACAAGGCACAGCGTCCTTTTAAACCCCATAAACATCCCAGAGCAACACCACAAAACCCCTCACCAACCCCTCCCGGAACATGCCACAACCCCTTACGCACCCACAACGGGAGACTCCCCGCAGGCCCTCCCCAGCACACCCCGGCTCCCTGACAGGGGACACCCGGGGGACACCCCTCAGCCCCACACACGGGGCGGGAACAAGGCCCCAGCCCCCGCTAGGCCTC